>OY982958.1:16775293-17183793 GCA_963890685.1 Plagodis pulveraria | reverse complement strand
ACCGGCGCTTAACTCACACCACTCAGACATTGTGTGGCCAGAGCGGATAGCTTGCCTGCGACCCCTAAGGTAGGAAGAAAACCAAGTGACAACAGATGCATCAAAATTAAGATGGGCCATAACAGCGAGCAGGAGGTCATGGTTTACAGCGTTAAAGGCATTACTGAAGTCGATAAGTACAAATATGGTGACTCGGGACCTTTCCATGGCTTTTCTTATGTCTTCAGTAACTTTCAGAAGTGCTGTAGTAGTGCTGTGTCCAAGACGGAAACCTGATTGGTATGTGTTAAGAAGGGAGGCTTTAGATAGATAAACTGTGATTTGTTTATTCACAACTGTTTCAATAATTTTGGATAGAAATGGCAAAATTGAAATGGGGCGGAATTGATTAGGTAGTATAGGGTTAGAATCTTTAGGTATTGGTACAACATGCGCTACACGCCATTGATCAGGGAATTCACCTGAATCCAATGAGAAATTGACAATATGAGTTAAGGTGGATAGAATGTGATCTATGATATGAGAGATCATAACACGACCAATGTCATCACTACCCAAGGCCTTAGATTTAAGGGAAAGGAAAACTTTTTTAATAATATCTTCACCGACAGGTGAAAATTTGAATGGTGCTGAATCTGGTCGGAGCATGTGTTGAATTTCAGTTATTGTGACTTCCATGCTCGCTTTGTCTATGTCAGTGTGCGTGGCAAAGTGTTTGTTTAGAACATCGAGGTCAACAGATATTTTGGTATCTTTTTCATTCGCTCTACCAATCCCCAACGATCTTAAGAGTTTCCATACATCAGACGGAGAAGAAGCCTTAATCTGGTCAGCAATGTAGCGTCTTTTTGCAATACGACACATAAGGTTACATCTATTACGAAGCTTTTTATAAGAGGCCCAGTTTTCTTCAGTTCTATGACTTTTGTAGATGCGGAATGCTCGATCTCTTTTTATTCTAGCTTTGCGAATACTGTCATTAAACCATGGAGTAGGGCGGTGTTTAAGCCTTACGGGCCGCACGGGGGCATGGCGATCAAAAAGTTTGATAATATTTTGGTTTAAAAATCGTAATTTTTCATCTATGGACGTTATATTTTCTATGTTAGACCAGTCTATTGAGGAAGCATCCGCCAAAAGATTGTCTACATTCATTTTAGCAAAAGATCTCTGATTTAAGGTGAGAGGTTTAGGTTTAGGGACTTTTACTTTAAGTGAAGTGTAGATAAGGTCATGGTGGGAAAAAGCTGGAGCGAGAAGTTGTCCTAACGCAGAAACCATACTTTCGTCAGAGGTGATTACTAAATCTAACAAAGTATCATTAGTGTGAGAGTGATGCGTGGGAGCTAGATTGAGCAGTTTCAGATCCATTGAATCGATTAGACACCTCAATTTTTTGGACCTATAAAGTCGGTAATCCTGGCTAACCAAACAAGTGTTAAGATCCCCCATTATAAATAATCGTGAATAATCGCACGATAACGATTCGAGCTTGCTTTCTAGCTCTGAGAACTAATCTTTAGACGGAGGGCAGTAGACAATACCAATAAGAATTTTAACGCCTAGATCTACTTCAATAAAAAGATATTCTGTAGTTATCACTGGTAGAAGGAGATTGTAGAATTATTTTATAAGGGATGTTACTTTTTAAGTAAATGGCAACACCGCCTCCTCTGCAGCGAATACGATCATTCCTAATTAAAACAAAATTAGGGATTGGGTAGGCAAAGGATGGTAGGGATGGCTTTAGCCAGCTTTCTGAGATCAAAACTGCATGAATTAAATCTGAGTCAAAGGTATCAAGAACGTCAGAAAAATGGTTAGGTATACTTTGAGCATTAATATAGCAAATGTTAAAATTTGCTATATTAATGCTCTTTATGTTACATACCTACATATCTTCACTGATCAATGATGTTACACAACCATTATTGAAACAGTATATACTTAATAGTAATAAATGTTTAGTATAAGTTAAGCTATTGAATTTGAATCATTGTTCTCGCGATCCCGCAGTCCGCTGATCATATTGAGTAGCCGGACCCATATGGGTGCAACGGACACGGAACCTGGATGTAGGTCTTTAGAGTTGGATGTACTGCCGGATGTAACTCCGAGTTATCCTCGGACCTACCTATCTCTACTAGATATAACCTTCAAGTCGAAATTGGCATCACACTGGCGGTGAAGTTCCCGCATCAGAATTCTAATCATAGACCTCCAGCATAGCTCTTCTGTCATTGCCATAGGGCCATCACAGCTTCAAAGAGATAAAACTGCTGACCACATTCGGGGATACATAGACTTGACGTTTATTTATAAAAAAGTACAAACTGAAGTGTGGAAAGGTCATTATATCATAGCAGATTATAAGCTGGTCTGAACCCCAGTCCGAGTCTACTTCTTACTATTGGTTGTTCTACTTTTACTATTGATCTTACATCTATTACTATAGATTCTTACATGTAAATTTATCTTCTTGCGTATGCTCCGGCTCGGCCAATAAAAAAGCGGGTGTGGTACTCTTCTCTCTTATCTTTACCTCGTCTACTTCCTTTGCTACTCGGCCGCCAGACGCCACCAGCATTAACTACGAAAGAAAATTACATAATTAAACTAAATTATCACAGTTTAAGTACCTCCTGTTCAAAAATGTTTGCAAATAATTAAGCGACCTACATATTTAACAACAAGTGAAAATCTATTTTTTTTATGTATGAACGCGCATAACATTTTGCTGTATCATCGAATCATTATGATTATTTTTTGTTGGTAGAGTATATTACCAATTTGGTTCCAATTAAATTTTAATAAACATCAGTCAACCGGATTTGCTGTACACTTAATAAACTGAAAATTGTTAAGGGCATAATTGGTACATTTTAGCGAGAATAAGATGATAATACATTATTGTTAAGGAGTGCCAATAAATAATTTTAAACAGATACATATCATTAAATTTTTTACCTATTAATCAAATAGTTATGTTTCAGGGACTTCTTCCAGATAACAGAACAGAAAGTATTAGGGAAGAGGGAGCTCATCAGATGTAGATTCGCGCCTAATCGGGAACTTTTCGAAAAATCGATACAAAAAGCTGCAAAAAAGTTATCCAATGAGATGCTTCGGCTTATAGCTCTCTCCGTGTAAAAATCTTATCGACATTCAATGTAAAAAAAACAAAATTTCAAAATTAGATATTTGCAAAATCAGTACTGTAATCTTTATACGTTGTGATTATATAGATATATAGATTTTATATCTATTATATTTTTATATTCAGTTCTTTTTTGATTGCTGATACGTTATCTCACCTCTTGGTAAGCGACGATGTGGTCAAGGACGTTATCATACTAAACTTTGAACGGAGGCTCAAAGGATATTACGCGAACACAGTTAGGTGCTTTGCGACAGATTTTGTAGTTGAGGTTGATACTAGATAGCCAGGCAGACATTCACATATTCTCTGAGGTGATCTCGCAGGATAACGAAATAATAATTCTATTCTTTTAATTAATTACATATCTATAGGGAATAATGCCCTGTCGCCGTGCTGATAAGTCAATTCCCCGGGTCGGATTTGAACCACGGTGATCATGGACCCACGCACTGCTTCAACCTTCACTCCCAATAGGCCATACCTATACTTCAAGAGATTTCTCAAATGAAGTTTTAATTATTTTTTGTGCCTGAAAGGTTAACCTTTGACCTCTCTCCTGATGGTAAGTGATTATGTGGTCGAAGATGTTCAGGATAACCTAGAATTACTGGTTGTCAAGGACAACAGCCGGAACGCACCGTTAGGTGTTTGGCTACAGATTTTCTACTTGAGGATGGTAGCTAGCCAGGCGGGCATTGGCAAAATGCCCTATCACCATGCTATAACGACTTCCATCCTAAGACAACAACCGGGATCGACGGCTTAACGTGCCCTTCGAAGTATGGAAACGCTGAGTACTATTGTCACCAGCGGTCACCCATCCAACTCATGACCGCGGCGGACATTGCTCAATTTTGCTGATCAGTTCAGAACGGCTTAGCCAACTTCGCTACGAGCGCTTCTAAATTATTATAATTTTGATAAAACTCGTCCAATTGATATATATATGTATGAAGGAAGATGACGAGTTTTGTCACAAAGTATTGAACTACTTTGATGCAAAATCGTCATCTTCCTTCATTTCTAATGTGCCATACCAAGTGCGAAATAGAGCTCTATTAATGAGACTCCACTCTGCTGTCTGTCTGTCTGTCCGTACGCGGACAACGGTCTTTAACAAGTCACGGGTCTCTAGCTCGTATACGAAATTAGTTAAAAATAATTAAAATGTTTTTAGGCTGTTTTTGTGACTATCTCAAAAAAATTACTAATTAGCAATCTCAAATTTCGGAACGTCATATACGAGGAGTATTTAACCCTCAAATACTAAAAGCGCCGATTTATAATGCAGTTTTATGCTGTAATCAAACCTAACAATTTTTTTAACGAGCTGTTGCAATACTGAACGCTAAATGGGCGAGGCCGGTTTCGCAGTTATACATTTCTTAAATATTTTTTTCTCTAACGACACAAAGAACGGCAAAAACATATTGTCAAAAAGTTCGGTTGCCAATAAGTTTTTTGGTCTTCGCTTCGGTTTTATGACATTTCACAGCCTGACGATAACTCTCCCTGGGATTGCTTATCGCACCATTCGTACTTCGAACCAATATTTTGTTCGTACTACTTATAGCTTATTGACAAAATGATTGCAAAACGTGACTCATAGCATATAGGTTGTTATCGCATAAAAATAAAGGTTATTATCTGATATTAATAACCACCAATTTTTTTAGTAGTTTCACTGTCGAGCTTACTCATTTGGAGTGAGGACATATTGTTTCAAAGGATCTAACATTTCTAGCTACGACAAGAACGTCGACAAAAATCTAGTGATAATATATATTTGTCGAAGCTTTCGGGTAGGGGTATAAAAGGTTAGGGGGTATAAAGTTATTGCTCAAGTGTATCCTTCGTTCCTATTATTTAACCGTCTTAAGGGGACGGAGTGACATCAGCAGCCCAGCTAAATAGAAATAAACATGACTATTTAATAAGTGTAAAAATTGAAGCTTATTCGCTTAGCAGGCGTTACTAGTAATACAAAAAAAGCAATTTTAGAATTATACGTCATATGTTTACAAAACTATCTCAACTAAATGCGTTGTCTTCCATAATTAATATGAGTGTCGTTTTGTTTTTGTAGAAAAAATACTACCATTTGAGTCGAGGGGTCTTAAGGTCAGACAATCGGTATTTTAAATAGTGACAATGAATAACTTAGTAGCCTGAGTAGCATGACTGGCACGTCTTGTTCGCGGGATCATTCTATTCCGTGTTCGAACAAGACGTATTATTAGTTTATAGAACTGTGTATGGAAATTGGCTCGCTTCTTTTTACGTGGAGCCTAAAAAACTGGCATAGTATTTACAAGCAATCCGATAGATTTTAGGGTTCCGGAAGAAACTTCAGGACCCTATTACTAAGCAACGCCTCAGGACGTCCTATTGATGGATTATTTTATGAACCGTGACAGGTAGCCGATTAAAATTTACAGAGAACTTAATATTTAAAAGCGGATATTCTAAAAAATAATAGTTTTTTTTATATCTTACAGAATCATCATAGTCTTACCGCATATTGGCTCAAATTTTTTAACGCCCACTGTTAAGGATGCTACGGCCGTTCATCGTTCCGAGGGAGGAATAGTTTGGATTCACAAACCAACATTCGACGCTTAATAAATAAACTCATAGAGACGTACTTAATATTTGAGTACAGTTAGAGGGAGTGGATGAAAGCTGGCGAGAGAGATTGCGAAGACCAGGAGGACCCAAGGAGATTGCGGTTGCAACCATAGTTGCAACTATTTAGAGAGGCAGCCATGTCAGTTTTCCAAGAAAACAAGCGTAGCCAATTGCAAACATGCATATGATACGTGACATTACATCTTTATTTTTCACTACAAGCAATCCGATTCCCTGATTAGTCTCATTTTTACTTAAACGAAACGCTTAAAGAGCCATTTTATAACAGTTGAAAGTACACCTTATTTTTAGTTTAGTAAGATTGGATTTCCTTAGCGCTTTGTCAAGCTATCCCTTTCAGAGAGAGAGACAGATATATGGTGTTTCCCCTTATATTTGGTGAAAGTGTCCGTCGACAATAACTGTGCAGTTTCTATTTAATATTTGATAATTTTAAAATCTTTCCTTTGCAAAATCTGAGAATGAATACTTGAAAAATAGTTCAAACATAACTGCACACAATATGGCTAGGAGTATATAATTAGTAAAATTTTGCCATTTTTATTTAATGCGTCGTAGCAGAGTTGCTTATTTATTTAAACGCCTTTCCTCTGGTTCTTTTTATTCTGTGCTATTAGCATGGTGGTGGGGCACTTTGCGAATTCCTGTCTGGGTAGCCACCACTCAAGTAGAAAATCTGTCGCCGTGCACCTAACGGTGTGTATCGGCAGTTGTCATTGAGAACCAGTAAATTTGAGGTGAGCTTGAACATCTTCGAATGCTTCATCTACTTTATCAATTTGATTCACAAGTTGCGGTAATAACCGGTTGCGGGGACAACCAACAATATGCCTCGAATTAAGAAGCTGGTACTCAATTAAAAACGGCCAAAATTAAGTCGCACAAGCGCTAAAAATGCCCTAATAAATAAGAAATAAAATATATATTTTAGATAAATACATAAAACAGATATTTCGGTAAAAAAACTTCGGTGCACTATGCCAACTGTACGCCATGTGTAGGTCAGTATTTTTTTAATTTGAAGTACCTTCAATGTGTCCACATCTAAGACACCGAACGGCTCCATACAGTAAAACGTGATGCCTTGGAACAACTTTCTGACAGCGGTACGAGATCGCATAGGACCTGGTTCCCCCATGCTGTCCAAAGCTACATAAAATTTCTGAAAGAAAAAAAAAGAAACAATATATATATGTTATTGTGACGGAACAAGCCCGAGGCTCACCTGAAGTTAAGTGGACTAACCTCTGCCTATAACAGACGCATTTCATGAACGAAGAATTGCACTGCGCCCGTCACACTGAGACGTACAGTTGTTAAGTCTCATGTGCCTGTAATTTTAGGACTGCTGCCGGAACACAATATAAAGTGTGTTCCGGCACACGGTCCACGGTCGCTACGCAGGCGGAAATTCGCAAAATGGCCTTCCACCATGCGGCGAAGCTCAAGCCCGCGGCGGGATTCGAACCTGCTACGCGGCAGTCACAAAGGCCTGCCACCGATCACACTCGGCTTCGTTTGTTTTTTGTTTATCCACGCGACATTGGCGAAATTGTGGCAAGCCCGCAGAAGCCACATAAAGAAGAAGTTGAGTTGATCTATTCTGCAAAGATACTCCCAGTACACCTTTTTAGTTTGGCATCTACCAACTAAAATAAAGATCTATCAGTTCTGTGAAGAGTTCATGGTCTAGGTTCACTAGTTTCTGAGATAAAGCCCTTATTAATTTAAAAGGGTTTTCTGATCAACACTTGTCACGTTGACAGGTATCACAACTGAAACCTATCTATACAAGTTCCTTGAGTCGTTTGGGCCCCAAACATGATATCAAATTTCAAAAATACGTCAACTGACCCTTTTGGCTGGCATTGAATTGACTATTTCAAAATTTCATCTTATGTGTAAGTATGCTTTTGTTTGACATATTGGTTCATTCTCACTAGTACACCTGATTAGTTCAACCGTTGAACTAGTGAGACTTTTTTGTCCCAGCAGTTCAACTACGTATATATTCTTCTAGGAGTTGAAATACTGGGACAATGGTTGAATCGTGTGCACCTTTGTCAGCTGTCATATTTGGTACCACTTTGTTATGTAAGATAAATCGTCCGGCGAACGAAGAAGGTTACGGTGAAATTTTATTAGGCGACGGATTCTTTCGAAATAACAAACCGTCAACAAAGAGTATTTCGTTTTCATTGGCGAAACTTTGAATGTAAAAAGATTCTTTCGTCGAACGATCTGCCGGCAATTAATGTTTTCGGCGAACCTTTGAATGCAGAAGGATTATTTCGTAGAACAAACCGTCACGTCGACAAGGAGTGGTTTCGGCGAACGGTTCGTTCGAAGAATGATTTTTTACGTAAAAGCGACAATCGGCTAAGCTTGCCATCGATGAAGCATATCGTTCGGTGAAGGATGATTCGAAGAACCATATCAAGCTCCACATTTAAATACCCCTTCTCATGCAGTAGCAAAACAGTTTTCAGTCCAAGGATCGCGTAACGCGTTCCACCCTTCCTGATGCAAGGAGTAGTAAATTTCTATCATCAGATTATACTCCACTGTTAGACGTAGCATTCTTGACACTACTGAGTTCGACTTTCAGCTGTCTACATCCAGTCATTGCTAGCAGTCTTCCGCAAGTCTTCACTCCACCTGGCCGCAGGTCGTGCCCACTGACTCGCATAATTCTAATTTCATATCAATAGCAAGAACGTTCACCGCTGAACTAATACCTCCCCCATTAGGTGGGTGTTTTGCTATAATAACTACGCCTGGCAGGCGTCTTGGGAATTGCTGTGTAACATGGCAGTTCTTTGTTGCTCATACAACTCCTGTGAGTGTGAGTATATACATGATATGAGGGGGCGTAATTCTAGCCGTGCAGTCCACGGAGAGCTCCTAATTTACTTTAGCAGAAAATATCATATTGTAATGTTGCATTATCATCATCTGTGATTGTAATTTTTGAGTGTATACTAAAAAAAAATGTTGTGTGTTAAAATTATTATAAGTAGCTGCCGTTATGTTGTTAAGTATATTTTTGGAAGACATAAATTCATATGTTAATATAATATTCTTACATAATCATCCGTTAATTGTATTTTAATTGTATTTATGTTCAAAACGCATAATTGGTAGGCAGTTTGTTGCACATATAAAATATATGAATTTAGTGATAGTATCCTCATATGTCACTTAATTTTATTTATTTTAGGCCCAACATTATAGCAGTAGCTTAGGCTGGCGGGGCTTTTGGGTCGTTTTATTCATTATTGTATCCATAAATGTATTGTTTCATCCCAAGAAGTTAAGCTGAGTTATCAATAAAATATGTTTACCAATTTTAAGCCTTTTAACTCTTATATCAATCACCATGTAAAAGCTGTTCTGCCTTGCTGACTGATGAGACCATCTATCACTTGAGAGTCAGGTCTAACTGGGGTGCTAGCACCTGCGGCCACCACGAGATTCTCTCAAAAGCACAGCAAGCCATAACAACTACTTCCGAATAAATCCTAATGCTCATCTTCTTAATCTTCATTCTACTATTAAATCCACGCCACCCTACCGGCGTGAAGCACAGCCAGGAGGTCTACCGCGTTTCTTGCTGCTCATTAGGCGGCCCCTCTACTAGGGCACGCTGCCCTTACCGCACATGTTGTATGATACTATGTCTACAAACTAACCACCTACGTATTGCCCACGTATAGGGCGTTCGGATAGCCTATCGGTGCCAAAAATAACACTCACAAACGCTAAAAATGATCACACGGGCCGTTCGTTTTGGGACTTCGTGAGCAAAAATATCGTTTTCGCTCACCGTTCGGATAGCTTTGAAAACGCTACAAATGACAGAGAAAAGTGATATTTTTGACCCATGTCTTACCGTGGGATCGTTGTGATCGTTTTTTGACAACTGCTGGTTTGACAGTTGTATTTGGCGCGATTGAAGAGTTTCATAATTTTTTTATATAGGTAACTATCAGAAGCCATTACTATCAGAAGCCATTAACAATGAAATAATAATAATATAGGTACCTACTTTTTTGTTAATTTTAGTGATTGATTCCATGTTTCATACTGTGCAAAATTGCTAAAACATTGTCGGTTGTCAAAGTACGTTTTAAGCCGTTCGGATAGCATGCAGTAATTGGTGGTCAAAAATAGCAAAAGCTTCTATCCGAACGCTAATACACAAATGCCACTTTTGAAACTGCTACAAACGCAATCGAGCCAAAACGAACGCACCTTTTGTGTGCTGCGAGGGACGTCTGACTGGCTACCACCGCACTAACATCTCAGTGCCCGGGACAAGGCCAGACGTTTCAGTGATAGCTCTAAAGCGACTGTTCCTGAGATCGTATATCATAATTAGCCTTAAATATAACGCGAAACAACATTAGAGTACATCCAAGTCTGTATATTGTATCATATTTAATTGTTTTCTTAACCCACCTATATAATAAGCCTACCCTTAGCTCTACACTATAAGTGACAATATAGATTCCTACAATCTAAACAACCCCTAGTGCCACAATGGCCACCTGTATGTTATGCTAATATCTGTTATTATAACTAAGAAAAAAAGTTATGCCGGAGCATTTATGATGCAATAACGTTATGGACTCTGATGCCACAATAAATTAGGACTTAAAATTGTATGCGAGCCAATATGGACCCAGCCGCATACACTATGTTTGCCAAAATGTGGCTACCACCCCAGAACACATACCATCTACATTAGTAACAAATAAATCAATTTGGACTGGTTATCGGTGTATATTAAATTTTGATTAGATTTTGATTGAATTGAGTACCGGAATATTTATGAATATAATATTAATTAAAATAATATATTATAATATTATATCATTCCAGAAGACATACCTCGTCGATTATGTCCTTCGATTGTAAGCACTTCTCGACCCATTCAAATGAAACTATCCATTTTGATGATGCCAACGCACACATGTATTTTACAGATCTGTAAAAAAAATGACGATAAGAAATAAATAAGGCGTAAGTAAGTGTTTTATGAAACTACGAACTATGAATAGTTTTGAAGCATCGTCGACATGTCGTAAAATGTGACTTGATACTCTTAATATCACGCAGTCGAATTATTTACTTCATTAAGCTGTCAGACGAATTACACCGCCATGATCGTTTATATAGTCAATATATTTAATATAAACGTTAACAACAAATGTTTGCGGTAACAGCGATCGTAGCATAAATCTCTGCAGTCACTAATTGGATAGGTGGGGCTAGTCGCTAGTGGAATTTATGACTACTATGTCAAGCCGTTGTAGGGTCCGGTTGTACCCGAACGATGTCAGTTGTTAGGCTATGCCAGAGGCCATGGGCGGCCCGTAAACCGTACGTGTCCCACAGGCACATATAGAGGGAAGTTGCAATTGTATGCACCCCATGGGGTGCCGGGATAAAATTGAAACTCCGCATATCATCCCGTAGGTGTGTTAAGAGGCAACTAAAGGAAAATATTGGAAGGTGGACAGCAGGGCCTTCTAAAGAATTGCCATCTTACATTGCGACTCCAAAAGGCCTGCCAAGTGTGGGGATTATGGCAAATACTCCCTAAATAGGGAGGCTGAGTTCAGCTGTAGATGATTTGGCTGATACAGTACCCCGCGAGGACTGGTAGACCAGCAATGAGAATTCCCAAGAAATGTAGTTTTCTGGCAAGTGGTCAGTCATAATACCTGAGCGAAATGGAAACAATATGTGCATTATATTTTTTGCCAGACATTCGGCACATGGGTCATTAACATCTTCGATCTATACTTCTCAGTTACAAAATAATAAGGACCCGAAGGATCACTCCGCAAAGCCATTCTAATATATAAGCGACTTTAGCTACCAGGCAATAAAGTGCACTTCAGCTTGCAAAGCACGGAGTACTTAATATATATACTGACCTACAAGGCGTCTCTCTTTCTATCGCATAGCTCCGATGCTTGCCTCAGTAACCATTAGACTACCATTGGGTATTCTCAACCAACACGTAAAGGTAACAATGAATGGCTTTGTGATAGCGAAATACATATTTTTACCTACCCCCAACCCTAATAGCTCCGGATAAGAGAAGAAAGATGATAATGTTCAACTAATTTATATGGTTCATATTGGTGTACTTTTTGAAAATGTATACTACATCAGCCGTATTGTCCACTGATGAATACAGCCTCCCCCATTTGGGGGGGTTTGCCATAATCCCCACGCTTGGGAGGCCTGAAATTCGTAGCCTGCTGCTTCTTAACTACATTATATCGAGTTTATCTATGAAATCATAATTGCTTTTTTATGGGATTGTGACAACTAGACCCAGTGCAGTTCGTCACTTGTGATGAAATGCATCTGTTATAGGCAGAGGATACCGCTTAACATCAGGTGGGCCTCGCGCTTGTTCCTTCACAATAACATAAAAAATAATTTAAAAACAAAAAAAAAAAAAAATTAGCAGCTCCTTCTGAATACCTGACATCTAACACTGCAGTTCCCAAGACACCTGTGAGGATTGGTATTCGTTCAAGGTAGACTTTATGTCTGTTGTAGGTGATGAATGGGCGATTTATGACACTTACCGCTGTGATTTCTTTTCTTCATCAACACTTACTACTAAATGTGTTAAATCATCAGTAAATTTATCTACATAAGTAAACTTGTGTCGAGCACACAGTAACTTCAGTTTTTGGAGCTGTCCAGGCGTTAGACACGAGCCTGCTATACAAATTTTTTTATTCTTTAACTCTCCAAATCTTTCAAGTCCCAAATCTTTTAGTCGGAGGGACTTAGAAGAGAGCTTAGGTGTTTTCTCAAAAGCTTTTCTCAAAAATTCCTTTTCTTGAGAGGTCCTCGCCGCTTCTTCATTTGTAGAGCAAATAGTTTGTTCAGGATCTATATCATTGATATTTTCTGTATCGAAATTAAGGGACTTTCTAGCTACTGGAGTCGATTTGTGCTTGACTTGATCAAAGAATTTATTTATATTCAACGGCGTTTCTAGCGTTTCCCGGTCTATTTTTTGGACAATAGTTATCTCTTTGGAGGTTTTATCCAAGGATGAGTCAGATAATGTTATAATAGACATTGGATTTTCCGTTTCCGAAGGTTTCTTGTCTGATAACACTTTCTTTGGCTGTGATGGACCACCAATTTGAGTTTCGGTCATCTCTTTGGTAGCTCCATTGCTTTTTTGCTTTGTTTTTGAAAACGAAGTAGTTCTGAAACATAGATAAATAATATTTATACAATATTGTTCAGTCAGGATAAAAAAACGTGATTTCATCTGTTACAGTTATTGTTCGGTAAACAATGCAATCTGTTTCTGAGCGCGTGCGGACGCGAATCATGTCCGTGTTATCTGTGATGGATTTTGTAAATTTGTGCGTGCGGCCGACGCGGGCAGCGGTCGGCTTGCTTTGTTTTTTAGTTAGTTCGAGCCGTAGGCGGCTCACGTTCGGACGTGTGTCGGAGTCAAACTAAGGTCGCGGCGACCTGGTGGATTAGAGCAACGGATTGCTATTTATTAGTCACGATAAACATTGGTGTTTTGTGTGTGAGGGATGTTATTTGGGACGCCAGGCGTTCAGTGTTAGTGAAAGGGCGAGCAACGGATTGCTGTCGGCGGGCCACTACTTCATCATCGAGATCAGGGAACGTATCCTAATTTAATTCCTTATGGTTAGCTGATTGATCAATTATATAGCTTTGGAGTGTTTAGCGATAATTCCCTTTCGACGGAGCGACTAGCACGTAGTCCGAAGGTAGGTCGTTCCCGCCTTTTTATACCAACGTGCCTAATAGCACATATATCGGCTGGTGTCTTCCTGTGACATTCCAGGAGCCCAGTCGAATACGCCACGACAAAGTGGTAAAGTGTGGGACTACGGGGATTAAGAAGGGCCCCTGTCCATACAGTTATTTATTTTTTAATGTGTCTCTTATATTTTAATATGCAAATAATCATATTTAAGAACTGAATAGGAATTAGAACACTGTAGCAAAGGCCGTGAAATAGACGAGGAGTTCACTAATACGAGACAGGCAATTGCGATTCCCGCCGAGGCATATATAGTTTTATAGTGCTTTTCTCAAAATAATGCAGGGAAATAAAACATACTTTTTATTACACATTTAATTTACCTTTGTCACAAAATATATATCATGGGGCTTTAATTAAAAATTGTTTTATGTTTTCGCCAGGAAAAAAACGCCACAACTAGCTACAGTGCTCTTCATGTCCTGTGTGCAAACATTACCGTGTATAGACACGACATTATTGCTCACTTCCGCTTCAAGGCAGCTTATCTGACACTGCTGGTACCCACCAAGACGAAATCTTGGTAAACAGACATATCAGTCTGTATTCGACACTCGCTCGGAAACTACCCAATTAAATGATAAAAATCGTAATCCGAACGTCCATCCGGAGTCCATCACGAAGGCAAGTGGTATCATTTCGAAGCGCTCGTAGCGAAGTTTGCTTAGCTGTTCTTAACCGATCAGCAAAGTTAAGCAACGTCCGCCGCGGTCATGAGTTGAATGGGTGACCGCTAGTGACATTACTACTGAGCGCTTCCGTGCTTCGGAGTGCACGTTGAGGCGTCGGTCCCGGTTGTCTTAGGATGGCAGTCGTTATAGCATGGTGGTAGGGCATTTTGCGAATGCCCGCCTGGCTAGCTACCACTATCAAGTATAAAAACTGTCGCCAAGCAACTAACGGTGTATTCCGGCTGCTGTCCTTGAGAGCCAGTAATTCTATGTAAGCCTGAACAACATCTTCGATAACATCACCACTTACCATCAGGTGAGATAGTGGTCAAACGTTAAACTCTCAGGCATAAAAAAAAATATGTATAGTAACATGTACACACACAATAATATTTATAATATTAGGTTTTTGTGAAATGTGAACATACTTCTGTGGAGTCTCTTCAACAACGCTTTTGTCTGAGTCGTCATTGCCGTCATCATTGATAACATTGGCTCCTTCTATTGATTCAAGATTTGTGCATATCACAGGCGTTAAAAAGTCTTCGATGTTCTGTCCTGGCACATCTGGAGGAACCTGAAATGTATCATAAAAAAAAACAATTCAATGTAAACATTATTAGTACTTATTTGAAAGGAATAAGTCACTAAAGACCTATGAATTGCTACCTTTTTTTTTTATTGCTGATAGGCTAGCCTTTGGCCACTATCTCACCTGATGGTAAGTGATTATGTGGTCGTTGTTCAGGCTAACCTAGAATTACTGGCCGAAACACACCGTTAAGCGCTTGGCGACAAATTTTCTACTGGAGGGTGGTAGCTAGCCAGGCGGGCATTTGCAAAAAGCCCTACCACCATGCAAAACTCTCGCCCCCCCGTACCCTGTGGTCGAGGATTCATTAGAGGTCTGCCGCAAAATAGGGTATTATTTAGGTACCTTTTCGTACGTCGGCGCCATATTAGGATTTTCAACTTCTTTCTGAGTGGCACAAACAGAAAACACATTTTCACTATTTTTCTGGTGCATTAAGTTAGCTTCATCAGCTAAGGTGCGTATTTTTTGAGATGCTTCGATTTTATCATTTTGTGTACAGTGTTCCATTTTTTTCTTATGGTCAGTTAACATATGAGTATTTTTGACAACATTCTGACTTTGATGAATATCTTCAATGTCTGCGTCAATGCTAGCGAATACTGTATCCATTATCACATCGTAATTCATAGTCTCACTTTCAGATTGGTTAAGTTTTGATTTGATTGGTTGTATTGTTTCATTAGCAGCTACACTATTGTCGTTAGCAAGCTTGGCTTTCTTAAACTTAGGCAATGTTTCTTCGTCGTTTGTATCCCTGTCTCGTTTTACAACATTTTTCTGAGTTCTATTTTTAGTTTTGACTGTACTAAACAATATTTCTGACGGAGCATGTTCAACATTTTTCAACAAATTTACGTCAGTCTCTTTTACAGATTCACTTCCAAATATGTCGTAATCATCCAATTCACAATTATTCGCATCAGTACCTGATTTTTGTGGTGTCTTTAATTGAGAAGAGTTTTCACTTGCTAAATGACTAGTTTTTGATTTATTTGGATCATCAACACATTCCATTATTTTGGACAATTCTTTTTCTACACTTTCAGATATCTCAAATTGTGCCGTTGCTGTGTCTGCCGAATCTGTATTTTTCTTTTCTGAATCAGTTTTCAAAATAGTATACTTTTTCTGTTCTTCTTTTCTTTTTTTTGGCAGATGTTCTATGTCGACATTGTTATCATCTCCAACATTAATCACAATATTTTGAGTTTTAGGGTTTTGCGTTGTATTATTGTTTTGTACCGACATTTCATGTGGACCTAAAGATGTTTGAATTTGTCGATCTGTATTAGCTTTCAATGTAAAATCATTTTTTCGTTTGATTAATATATTTATTTTATTACTAGTTTTGATAGTTATTTCGATATCGTCATTTGCACAAATATTTGAATCAATAATATGATTTATTGTTTTGATGACATCAGATTTAACATCAATTGGGCATAAGGCACCTCGTTTATAAAACGGTATCAGGATGGTCTTTTCTGATTTCTCGATTTTAGTGACTTCTTTATGTTTTGAGTTTATAGTTTCAGCATTCATTTCCTGGCTAATCCTATTGGCTACACTGTCATGATTCTTGGAAGCTTCTGGTGGTCTTGACTCTTGCAATTCAACCAAAATTCGATTTTCATTGTTGGTATCAGAGATTGCCAAGGTAGGCTTTGAGTTATGTTCTTCCAAAGCATTATTATCTTCCTTTGAATCTTTATCTATAACTTGCTTTTCATTTAAGTGAACCGGAGTATTTTCATCGATGTCGTAGACTTGTGAAGGTGCTTTAGGTAAAGCAACATTTTCCTTAACAATACTTTTTCTCCTTTTACACATTTCAATTGAAACATTCAATTTGTTCCTGTATTTTTGATTTAATTTACCAAATTCTTTTCTCATTTTTTTTACATTGTTCCAATTCTGCTTCGTTTTGTTTGATTTTTTATCAATTTCACCACTTGAATCTTTAGAACTTTGTTTTTCTAATGAGTAATTTTCTTTAGTTTTATTAACTGAATTTGAAGGGTTTGTCTCTCTTTTTCTAGAGCTTCTTCTTGGATTGTTGGCTGTATACTCATTTTCATCAACATAAAATGGCTCAATATCCATGGGTCCAACAATATTCTCTTTATTTTTAGTGACATCTTCAGTATCAGGCAGAGGCTCAATTTTATCCCAATCATCTTGTGGCACTGACACTAAAACAATTTTTTTGGGGCTTTCAGCCTTAGGAGCTTTGGAGTGTATTTGAATTTTATTAAAAGACACATTTATAGGATTGGGGAATTGTGGCTCCTGAGACGAGTTTTCAGAATTATGAGGTGGCACAGAAAAATGGTTTTGTGAGCTTGTCAACCAATCTTTGACATTTTTAGAAAGATCATTTTCCGATTCTAATTCACCTGTTTCCAAGAGAAACTCATTCACTGTAACAATAACAGTAATAATTTTAGTTTGAAAGTTCACGTGAGTAAAAGACTTTTTAATGTAATAAATATGTACTCATATTAGTCGAATTATCGACCTCGGTTTCCGGCATATCCACGCAACAGTTGCGCTACGTCGTCGCCACGATTTAGACGCGTTAACTCATCCAATGAAGGGCATCGGATATACCCGAAATGTAGGTCGATAATTGGTCTAATATTAGTTGGTACAGCCGGTTATTTATTACATGAACAATGACGGATAAATAAATGTACCAGTAATAATGTTACCAATCGTTAATATATGATATTAAATGTAAATGAATGACTCTATTATATAATCTAAAACAAATATAAATAGTCCAACAACACATAAATAATTTAAACTAATATTAAATAAATTACAAAACCTCAATTCATATGGTAACTAGCTGCGCCCCGCGGTTAAACCCGCGTGGTGAAGGATGATGATATTGATGATGATATAAAGTATCCTATGTCGCCGCCTCATCTATTTCAATACCAAATAGTATCAAAATTGGTCCAGCCATTTGAGCGTGAAGAAGTAACAAACACACACACACAAATGTTCCCCTTTATAATATTAGTTTGATAAGGATCAATTTGTTAATACCATTCAAAATAATATGTTATTTTTTATAATATTTATGGTTTACTATTTAGGCGATAATGGCTAATACATAAGAGATAGATATATGCCGTCGCGGGCTTTTTTGTAGAACAATTTAAGATAATCATTTCCGTTATACATTAGGTACGTGTGATACTAAAGGTTTTTGCAGCACACGCCAGGTTAGGTCTCATATGGTAGATAGATAATAACAGAAAACTAAGCTCTGGTCACTGTCCCCGGGTAGGTTACCCAAAGGCTGGCGACCTGCGCTGGTCAATGGCAATGCTAATCATGTATGACTCATTAATGGCTTCCTATATAATTAAATGATTTCATGCAAAATGGCATATATCTGAAACTAAAATATATAATTTATAAATAACTCATTGTGATAAAAGAAGAATTAAGCCAAAGGATGTTTAAATACAAAAAACTAGATGAGATCATCTTTAGCCATTAGTAGTATTTAGTTACCAATAATCCATTTTTTTTAAACACTGCCATTGGTTTTTATATTTATACGACATATGAATTCAGCCTTGCGATTATAGGTAGCTTAGTAACATAAATATTTTTAACATGATAATAATTACCACAACAATACAATATCAGGTAATGAAAATATGAAAACGATGTAACGGTTTTCACATCGGTTAGCTCCCTGATCTTTCGCACGGCATATGATGCAGATATTAGCTTCGTTTAATCCCTCAAATACTTATTGATAAAGTACTTATTGATAAATTGTGAAATTTCATGTTACAAATTGCTTTTATAAGCCCCGATTTTTTTATATTATCATGACAGGATCAAAATGTGTGTGATCAAATATAGGTTTATTGCACACATATTGTGTACATATTTTTAGTGCTTTCCATATTTAATAATTTTAAGGGTGATATATAATGTTATATTATATACATATATTATTTGAAATTATTTCGGATGAAAAAAGATAACTTCCAGCGGGACTTAAACCCGCAATCCCCAGAATACCGTCCTGGTGCATTACCAATTATGCTATGGAAGCGGACGCTGGACAGTCGAATCTTCTCTGTCCGTTTGAATGCACGTCTTTTTGACGTTGGCGACATCTACCCAAATAATAGAAGACTATTTACTTAGGCCGGTAGGTATACTATTTGCCTATGATTTTACTATTAAAACAATCACCATATGTATATGGTTCAAGATGGCTCACTCCATCTAGATTTTAGTCTAGTAATGGTGAAAAATAAGACAATGCATAATTAAAAAGTTATACTTACAATTGATATTGAAAAGTTTTTCAAACATATCTCCCAGTACTTGAACATTCTGTGTACACTGCTGGATAGTCCTGTTAAGCCTAGGATTACGCCGATCATATGGCTTGTCACAATAAGGACATGAGCGATGTTTGCTCCAACAACAGTGACACAAAGTATGGCCACAATTTGCGGTCTCAGGGGCTATGTAATATTTACAACTGCAATTATTAAAAACGTTTAATCATGAACCATTTGACAGCATGTAAATGAACTAGAATATAAGTAGTAAGACAAAACTAGAGATTTGAAAAGGAAGAAAACATCTTCAATTTTAAATAAATTAAGGAATGACGGAATCTCTGTAATATTATTATTAGAAGCATGGCGTAGGAGTTGAACAAAATCATGAGTTGATATATCTGAATGAATATTAGGTCCTTACATATGAAATTGGCGTTTTTCGTACTGGCCACTTTAATCACGAATTTCTCCTCTTTGGTAAGGAATTCCAAATTCAAATTTGTACAGCTATAGACTCATGTATTTGTGCTTCGATGATCGTCATTCATTTGTTTTTTTTCTTCTGTTTTTTTCTGTTTGCGTCACTCATTTTACAAAATGGAAAACCTTAAATATCGCATTATTTACGAGTACGAGTTCCGCCGTGGCACTAGTGCTGCGGAAACAACTCGAAGGGTGAATGATGTGTATGGCGGTCGTGTTGCAAAAGAAAACACAGTTCGTTTTTGGTTCCAACGTTTTCGTTCTGGAAATTTCGACCTGCAGAACAAGCCCCGTGGACGGCCTGTGACTCAAGTTGATAATGAAGAGTTGAAGGCTATTGTGGAAGCGGATCCATCGCAAACCACGTCCGAGTTAGCTGCAGGCTGCGATGTTAGTGATAAAACTGTTTTAATTAACTTGAAGCAAATTGGGAAGATTAAAAAGCTTGAAAGGTGGGTACCTCACGAATTGACTGAAACAAACCGGCAAACGCGCGTCGACTGCTGCGTTACATTACTAAACCGGCACAATAATGAAGGTATTTTAAACCGAATCATTACCTGTGATGAAAAATGGGTTCTTTACGATAATCGGAAGCGCTCAGCGCAATGGTTAGATCCTGGCCAGCCAGCCAAATCCTGCCCCAAGCGAAAATTAACCCCAAAAAAGTTACTTGTAAGCGTTTGGTGGACTAGTGCCGGTATTGTTCATTACAGTTTTTTCAAATCTGGCCAGACTATTACGGCTGATGTCTATTCTGCGCTACAGACGGCTACTAAATTAGAAGAGCTTCAATTGGAAAGTCTAAGACATCCTCCGTACTCCCCGGACCTTGCTCCAACAGATTACCATTTTTTTCGAAATTTGGATAACTTCTTGCAAGGGAAAAAATTCAACTCCGATGGGGCAGTCCAAATCGCCTTCAAAGATTTTATTGATTCCCGTCCGACTGGTTTTTTTAGTAAAGGGATCAATGAACTACCTATGAGATGGCAAAAGTGCATAGAAAATAATGGTTCATACTTTGATTAATTAAATATATTATATTAAAAAATATTCGACTTTTTGTTCCTCCCATACAAAACGCCAATTTCATATGTAAGGACCTAATATCATAATCGTATTTACAAGAAATAGAAAAGCTGAGTGATATATCAAGTTATTAAGTTCAGCTGATTTCCAGTATTCAATATTGTATTGGCGCGATAGTGATGAGATGAATACTACAAAAATATTTTTAATATTATACTCTAAGATGAATTTATTTTTCTCTCTGCTTTTTACTTTTATGCTTTTTTACATGACAAAAATCTGAAACGCGTGTTGACTTTTATGCATAAAACTTACAATATACGAAATATTGTAAGTTTTATGCATAAAAGTCACGCGGTTGCGCGCTTAACTCTGCGGTACCTACCGGCCCGCCGCGTTTAGAAAAAAACCACAGACACCGTCAAACGCGCGGTGACGTGCGTTTAGAAAATCAATTAGTACAGACAATAACAGTATAGATTTTTTTTTTAATGCGATTGTGACGGAACTAGCATGAGGTCCACCTGATGTTAAGCGGTAACCTCTGCTATCACAGATCCATTTTGTCACAAGTGACGAGCGCCCGTCACCCATACAGTAGAGCGCACGTTTCGGTCGTCATCGCACGTCTTTTGCTTTATTTTTGCTACTTTTAGACGGATATAATAGCTTTTTTAAAAATAAAAACAATGTCATTTCGAAAATATAGACGTCGACCTAACTTCCTAAATAAACTTATGATTTCTTAAACAAAACAGTGAAACAATTTTTATTTATATGAAATTGTATACTAACTGTATTTTAATCATAATGTCATAAATAACCAATTGGAACATTTAACTAAATTAAAACATTATCATTATTTACATATGTAACTTACTCCATTGAACTTGGTATTAAGTAATATCATACCACACTGCATCAGTGCTGACCAATATTTTTGTTTTGTCAAAAAATGGCCCAAAAACTTACTGTAACAGATAGATGGAGGTTGAAGGCTAGAACATCAGTTATAATAAATAAATAGAATTCTAGAACACCCCTTTTATCACTTTTCCTGTACGTGAAATCTATACTTATAATAAAACTGTAACAGGACCAATTCTGTACATTGCAGATATTTTGAAAATAATTTTTGAGAGCACTTTGTAGCTGATACTGATGGCATAACTGTTTTTTTTTTGTTTGTCTGTATCTTGGCCAAAACTACTGAATGAATGTCAAAGAAACTTAAGCATAATTTAAGTTCATACAACGAAGTAGGACATTGTACACTTTTTATAGGCCTATATATATATATAGGAGAGGGAATGAAAATCAAAATGTATATTTAATTGTAATTTATTAATGCATAGTCCGATTTCAATCATTTTTTTTCTGTTAGAATAGTGGTACTTTAAAGGTTGTCCTGTGAATATATCTAAGTAATCGGTATTGTAGTTCAGAAATTACAGACATCACAACGTCAATATTAACTTCGATATCACTTGAAACCCAGTATATACAAAAACCTTTGAATGTACGGCTCAACTCCAGGAGTTTCCACTTTATTGTATTGACATAATAGATAGATTTATAGTCAATCATCTTCAAGTCGGACCACTCCAAAAGGTGTAAATTTAGTTAAAACCGCCACAAACAGACATATTACTGAAATTGCATAGGTACTTATTCAGGGTCATCAAGAACAGGAATATGAACAACTTTAACCATGAGGGTTACCTTAAAATCGTGAAAATAAGTCAGCTCTTCTATTCTAAGAGTCCATTTCATATTTCTGTGATCTGTGGTCCATTTGAGCTCAGCATAATTACGAAACAACCATGTTTTTTATTTACTCTCATTAGGCTTAGCTTCCTCATATCTATTTATTGGCATTTTGTTACAATCTTAGTACCTACTTAATATTATTTATGGTTTTTATTACTCAAACAATATTTTTTATTAATGGGCATCTACGAAAATACCATTGTATTATTGGATAATTTTTCTATTTTTCCACTAAATATCAGCTAGAGACTATTAACTTAACTATGAGGCTCAAGAGGGCATAACTTGCCTTGCTAAGATTAAACTCTAAAATCTGGAAAATTCGCCGCAATAGGTTTTTTAAGCTATTTATCTTTTGCCGGATACATTTCGGAGACTGCGCAATGGAAGTGCACAATCTAATATATCTTCATTCTACCGCCAAACAAGGAGGGCTTTGACGAATCCAAAGACATATACAAAGTTCTTTGTGTCAACATTTACTGTGCGAACTGCAAAAGAACTCTCTGAGTAACCTACAGTACTGTCTTCTGGAAAATAAATCCAGGGAGTTTTCAAATGTAAAGTAAAAAGATCCTTTCTGAGCTATGCTTTACTAAGAGAGCTTCACCGCTGACCAGTGTTACTATGAGATAAACAGTGGTGAAATGTGAATAATTAATCTGCAGCAATGGCAATCACAAACAAAGTAGCAGGTACGGCTAGTTAGTAAAAATTATCAAACACCTGGTAAAGTTCAATGCAAATATGTAGATATATTATGAATGAATCTTTAAATAGGTGCCAGTACCAGTCCTGACAATGAAATTAATTATGATACAATTTTATAGATGTCATGTTCTCTGAGAGATTGGATCCCACAAGGGAGTATATAACTCTATAGTTAATAAACTTTGTAAAATTTTTATACAACATAAACATAACTCACCATACAAGACAGGTAAATTGGTCAATATTACTTGTTAAAGACTTTGTTATCTTGATCAGATCGAGGTCTTCGAGACGCATTGTGCTCTTTTTTGAATCCATATACAAAAATGAATAGCTGTATGTAATATCTGTAAAAATAAGTTTCATCAATAAACTCTAAAAGTGATGGAAATGAAATGACAAAATGCATCTCTAAATGGGCAGAGGCCACCATATTACAGGTGGGTCTTGTGCCTGTTCCATCACAATAGAATAAAGAAACAATTTAGAATAATATAACAGAATTTAAAAAATGATTTATATCATTCCAGAAATCTCATCCAGACAAATAAGCCCACACTCAAAGTGGTTCCATCATTACATTATGTTTCTGATATATATCTCAGTAGTTATGGAGTGGAGGCAGATTACCTTGTTCTCCTTTCTTTGGACTATGAATGGATGTTATATATTATGAATGAAGTATCTCAGAGGTCCAGAGCAACTATATAGAAATACTTATCTAAGAGTATATACAAATCTAGCAAGGCTAGTATTAAACTAGAATCAACAGGAGAATCATTTCCTGTTAAAAGGGGTGTACGCCAAGGCGATCCTCTCTCCCCTACACTATTTAACGCCATACTCGAGCACATCTTCAGAAAGCTAAACTAGGACCACTTAGGTCTGAACATTAATGGAGCTCGCCTAAATTACCTTAGATTTGCCGATGATCTGGTGCTTCTTGCAGAGAATCCAGCAACAATAAAACAAATGATGCAGAGCCTAGCAAATATAAGTAGAGAAGTTGGTCTGGAACTTAATGACAGCAAAACAAAACTGATGACAAACTCAAGGGAAATGGACGTTATGGTAAATGGCAACAAGATTGAATATGTCAAAAAATATATTTACTTAGGCCAGATAATATACCCTTCAGATGAAATGACAAAGGAAATAAACAGGCGAATTGCCCAAGGATGGAGAAAATACTGGTCAATGAAGGAAATAGTGAAAAGTAAGGTTCTAGACAATCATATAAAAAAGAAAATTTTCGAGACCTGTATTCTACCAGTTCTTACTTATGGCTATGAAACTTGGTCAATAACACTTAACCACAGGGAAAGGCTGACAAAATGCCAACGTGCCATGGAAAGAAGCATGCTAGGGATCAAAATCAAAGACAGAGTCAGGAACGTAGACATAAGAATAAGAACAAAACTGACAGACATTCTCACCCGGATAGACGTCCAAAAATGGAGATGGGCTGGACATATATTACGTCACCCCATTAACAAATGGAGCAAGCAAGTCACCTTCTGGCAACCCAGAGATGGCAAAAGAGGTAGGGGTCGTCAAGTCAGGAGATGGGAAGATGACTTGAAACAGACAGCGGAACCATTCTGGTTGAGAGTAGCAAGGGACAGGACCCATTGGAAAGAATTGGAGGAGGCCTATGTCAGAAGGCACACCGAACTTAGGGACATCTTGTAACCCTATATTTAGGAATAAAAGGCTATTATTATTATCTCAGAGGGCACTGCTGCCTACCATCTAATATTATTCCTGTCGTCATCTCTTACAACTCCCACAGGGAAATACGGAGGGTGCAATTCTATTCTGGCATCCAGTACTTTTGTATGTCCAATGTAAATGCATCAAAGGTAGGTGCCATATTACATGTTTAATGCCCACGGAGAAAATACAAAGTAATGGTCTAAACTCATATTTATAGTATATATACATAAATATTATAAAATAAGATACATGACATATCGAATTTATTATACAATAAACTGTATATATCTAAATAGATATATACCTGCTTATTAAATTCATATATATTTATATTTCACACCAATACATAATATTACTTAAAGCAAGATAGTCAACCATTATGTATAGAAGAGAGGTAAAAAAATTAACTTAATTTTATATGAGAGGAGCAATGTGACTTTTCTTCTTTCAACAGGTAGAGTTTCACAAACAAGCAGCTGCAGCAGTAAAGAGCATATCATGAAACAACTTAAATTTATAGGTAACTTCAACAGAATATCTCCAGATTAAAAGTCATTGCAGAAAGGAACTCAAAACATGCTATAACATCTCCTGGGAGGGTCCTGTTTCCTACACATATAAATATAAAATATTCTTAAGTTTGGTAAGGCAGAATGACATGCTGCATGCTGATAAAATTATTGAAAAATAAGTATGATTCACCATCATCATCATTTTTGTATGAATATTACACAACTTTTAATTTATTAAATAAATGAATTGGTAACACAACGATAGTGAAATACAATTAATTTTTTTTTTTAAATAAAGTATAAAATAGAGGTTAAAAACGTTATAATAATGATTTTAACTTTCATATCGAGCTTATTTTAAGACCATTCTATCAAATAAGCAGCTTGTCGATCCGCTTTACCAAACGTAAAAAATTGTTACATTAGTTTATTTCACTGGTCCGGAAGTTACATTAATCCGCTGCCTGCACTGGGAGTGCACCTATTGTGGCGCACATTCATCTGACAATATACAGACACGGAGGGGTACACAGTCAAGCAAAGACCAAACCGCGTCGCTAAGGGATCAAAGCTTCTATGTAGAAAATGTAAGAAAAACACAAGTAAGGTGTCACATTGTTAGTTCAAAAAGTTTATGATATTGCGAGAGCCGTACCATTAGTTTACAATGCCTGTACAGTGATCCGTATTTTCTCCCTTTTAAATTAAAACTTTACGAAGACAAACCACAAATTAAATATTTCACACAAAACATTGTTGAATTGATTGTTGTGAACTTGTGCTTGTGATGTGATATTTTTTTTTTTTTTTTTTTTTTATATGGCAATTGTCATAATGACATTTGTGCCAGTTTCACGTCAAGAATTACAATGACGAAATTTTGATAATAAAACAGGGATGACCAGAATAACTAATGCAGATACATAAATAGACAGATACAAGAAATATTTAACATAAACATATTTTTTATAAAAGAAGAAATGCAAGATATTACATAATTAATAAAATTTTAATGATTAATATTAACATAATATATAAATAGAACTTATTATAAATGAATATTATTAAGAGAGAGGAAGTCAGATAAAATTTTATAAATATCAATATTATTAGACGATAAAAGTTCAGGCATGTAAGTTGGAAAGGAAAGTTTTAAAGATTCAAGGCATAAATAAAACGCTACATGGTTATATAGGGGACATGAAAAGAATATATGATTGAGATCCCCCTCATCCAAGCCACATTCGCAGATAGAAGAATCTTTAACGTGAATCTTTTTTAAATGAGTAGGAGTACAACAATGACCCAACCTCATACGGATTAATGATGAAGTAAAACGTTTGCCTAATTTTATCCGGGCAAACCACGGTTTGCTCGGAATCAAAGGTTGAATTTTAGCAAAGCCAGATCCAGATGACCGACTACTGGTTCTCCAATGTAATGACCAAGACTTTGATAAATGAGATTTTGGAAGACATAATAAGTCATGACAGTAATTAATGAAAGGAACCTTATCTCCACAAACAACTGCATCTTTAGCAACTTTATCAGCGCGTTCATTGCCAGAAATCCCAACATGACTGGGAATCCAGGCAAGAATAACGTCAAAACCTTTAGTATAACATTCAGCAATAGAACTTTTAATTTGAAATAAAATTGGATTATGAGAATTAGAAGTAAAAGGATTCGAAAGTAATGATTGGAGAGAACTCCGAGAATCAGAAAATACAATAGACCGATGCAGCTTGAAGAGAAGGATATATTTAATAGCCTCAAGGATAGCCAAACATTCCCCAGTAAAAACAGATGATTCAGGTGGACATTTAATTTTTTGAACAATATCGTATTGAGCATGAAAAATGCCATAACCAACACAGCCAACTGGTGAAAGTTTTGAAGCGTCTGTGAAGATCGTATGCCAATCACGCCAATCTCTTTTAAGTAGCTCGTGGAAGTATTCATCTGCATATAGGTCACCTTTACAAATGTCAAATTCTAAAATTATATGGGGTTGAGATATAATAATATTAAATTCATAATTGAAAATTGGAAGTTTTTGAGAACGATAAACAGGGTCTTTTAAGGAATGAAAAATAACGTAACTTTTAATAAGCAAAGGAAAATGTTTACATCTCCAGAAACGAGAAGAGTTAACATATTGATGAAGCAGTTGTAATTTTGGAATCAAAGGGTGATTAGACAATTGGATAAATCGGAAAAAGAATCTGTTAGCAAGGAATTGACGGCGAAGGTGAAGGGGAGGGTCAACACACTCAACTTGGAGAGCATTGACTGGAGAAGACTTCATAGCCCCTGTGATAATTCGAAGAGCTTTCGATTGTATCAAATCAAGTTTACTAAGGCTTAGCTTGTTAGCAGGTTCCAAAAGAAAGCATCCATAGTCTAAGACGCTTCGAATAATTGCATTGTACAAAAGTTTTAAGTTAAAAGGGTGGGCTCCCCACCAAACACCAGATAAGCATCTTAGAACGTTAATGTTTTTTTCACATTTTTGGATAATGTAGTCACAATGCTGACGAAAATTTAACTTACTATGTAAAACAAGACCTAGAAATTTGATTGATTCTCTAACTGAGATTTGACAATTATTTATGAAGATATTGATAGGAGGAGGGTTTCTTTTACGGGTAAAGAGTACTATATTACTTTTAGAAGGAGAGAGTTCCAAACCATTTTCGCTAAGCCAAACATTCAATTGCTGAAGCGAGTGAGAGAGACAGGCACTCGCCACATCGATTTTGTGATTGGAATTATAAATGAGAATATCATCAGCATATTGTAAAATACGACAAAGACCAACAGAAGACTCTAGATCATACGTATAAATATTGTATAAGAGAGGGCTAAGAACCGATCCTTGGGGTAAACCACGCCAGATAACTCTACTCGATGAAATTGAAGGATTGTCACAACGGAGAAAAATGAATCTCTCCGTCAAAAGGTTCATAGTAAAATTTCTTAATTTAACAGGAATTTTTAATTTAATTAATTTTCTTTTTAGAATTGGAAGTTGGACATTGTCGTAAGCAGCAGATATATCAAGAAAAGCTCCGACAATAGATTCACCACGAGTGAAACCAAGCCTTATATCTGTAGTGAATATACTAAGACTATCCATGGTACTTTTCCCCTTCCTAAAACCGTATTGAGATTTCGCAAGTAAACCATAATATTCTACAAACCACTCAAGTCGATTTTTAATTAGGTGTTCAGCTATTTTAGCTAAAACAGATGAGAGCGCAATAGGACGGTAAGAATAAGGATCATCTGGATCTTTGTTAGGTTTGAGAATAGGAATAATAAATTGCGATTTCCAGCTATCAGGGACATAGCCAGAATCAAAGATAGAATTTACAAGGCATAGGTAATAATTCAGAACACAATCATTAGCCTTAGAAAAAAAGGAATAGGGAATGCCATCCATGCCTGGAGCAGAATCTTTAACCGATTTTAGTACGTTTTTCAGTTCTACCATGGAAAAAGGCTGATCTAAAACGTCGTTAGAACCATAAGTAAACTGAGCAGGAAGTTCATCAGGGAGAGGACAATACTGAGGCGCTAATTTGTCCATAAATGAGTCAGCCCAAGACTGACTCGGGCAACAACGACGGTGAGGAAGGCACCAAGTTCTTCTATATCTATGGATTTTATTCCAAATAATTGAGAGTGGAGTTTGCGGACCTATAGAGCAACAAAAAGATTTCCAACCATGAAATTTTTTGGAGTGGAAGAGGCGTTTTGATTGAGCAATTACTTTGTTCAATTGCATGAAGTTCTCTTTTGTCATGGAGAGGCAAAAGGTAGTTTCAGTTTCATTTCGACATTTAATTGCCTCCGAGCAGTCCTTATCCCACCATGGAGGAGAAGGCATTTTACCTGAATTATTTTTTTTAATATAGAAAGACATATCAGCACAATTTAAAAGAGCTTGAGCAAGGTCCTCCGAACAAATTTTAATGTTGTTATTATTAATCACAGGTAGTTTAGAAATATTGATCTCTGCTATTTCATTAAATTTATCCCAGTTAGCATTGTCATTTAAAATATATTTAAGAAGAGGAGAATTGCGATTGACTGGTTGAGCCAAATTTAGTGAAATATTTAGAATAATAGGAAAATGATCACTGCCATGAGTAGAAAGCAGAACATGCCATGACAAAAGCGAAGCAAGATCTGGAGAGCAGAGAGATAGATCAACTGCACTAGGAAATTCGTTTGGACGGGTTCTTCTTGTAGGAGAACCATCATTAAGAATACACAGATTGAGGGTATCAAGGGAATCTAATAGAAAAACTCCACAAGAATCTGAAATACCACAACCCCAAACACAATGGTGGCAATTAAGATCGCCAAGGACTAGGAGAGGCCTAGGAAGGGAGTTAAGAAGAAGAATAAGCTTACGGATTACAGAAATGGAAGGGGAGCTTAAATATAAGGAAATTATTACAAAAGATTTCGTATGGACAGCCACAGCTTCAAAGCCAACTTGAGAAGGAATTGAAATAGAGGAAAAGGACATATTATCTTTTAAAAAAAGAGCAACACCACCACAACCATCCTGTCTATCTCTTCGAACATCAACATAGCCAGATAACCTAAAAAGGGAATCAGGTCTAAGCCACGTTTCTGAGAAAGACAGGATGCATGGTTTGTATTTATTGATTAAAAATATTTAATCAGATTTTTTATTGTTTAAGCTACGACAGTTCCACTGAAGGATCCTGTTGGTGGGATCCATTTTGGAAAAGAGAGAGGAGAGAATTCAAGTTGAAGGCAGCGTTGGACGGTAAAGCGTTTGGGGAAGAGGAAGAAGAATTACACATAACAGAAGATAATAAGTTTAAGAGCTTTAGGAGTTCTGCAATAATATCTTGAACAGAAGGCATCTCAGAATTTTTACATAAAAGATTAGGGAGGGCACAGCCATTTTGAGAGGGAGTATCATGATCATCTCTTATAATGTTTAAGTGGGCAGCCCGATCATACCCAACACGGGAAGGAGGAGGGGCAGGAACAGATTTTGAAACTTTTTTCTTATAATGAACTTTAGTTGGCTCGATGGTAAAATTTTTAAAAGAGCGATTTTGTTGAGGGCTAGTTGTTAAGGAGGGTGAGGCAATATCAGCATACGATGTTTTAGACACAGGAAGTAGTTTTGAAGCTTCAGCATAAGATATAGCTTTTTCAGACATGACACATTTTATATTTTTTTGCCTTTGATATTCAGGACAGCTTTTATTAGTAGCGAAATGATTTCCTTTGCACCAAATACATTTTGCACTATCCACCCCTATTTGACATGAATCTGCTAGGTGATCTAGACCACATTTATAACAGGTAGGTTTTGAACGACATTGATTCTTAGTGTGGCCATATCTGCAACATTGAAAGCATTGTATGGTAGGTAAGGAGTATAACTCTACAGGGATTGAATTATAACCCAAAAAAACTCGTGAGGGAAAGACTTGGCCATCAAAAGTCAATACGACCGTTTGCGAAGGTTTCCAATTTGTAGATCCTTCTATGGTAACTTTAAAATTAAGTCGACGGGCTTTAATTATGGGACCACAATCATTGGGAACCTTCATTTCTGTCATAATTTCTTCGGGAGACATATCGATAGGAATGCCACGGACAATGCCTAATCTTGTTATATTGAAGGATGGAATGAAAGCTTTGAATTGATTATGAGATAATGACGAAGATTCCATAAATTTATTGGCACAAGCAGCCGAATGGAAATCTAAAGAGATTCTATTACGACCGACGCTTTTGATAGAACCATCTATAACTCCTTCAAACTCCCTGGAACGACTAAATAAAAATCTACCAAAAGTCACTGGATGTAACGAAGTGCCAGCAGTTGGAGAGGATTCAAATCATTTCTCTGTACATGTACCGTGAATGGACCACGATCATTTGGGCCATATGACTGACGACCAGTTGGGATGTAAGAATTTTGAGATTGGAGTGGGGAAATTCGAGGGGAATCAGGAAGAGGGACAGAAGGGGCTATTTGTTGGCTAATATGGGTGTTTGAATCTCTGACGGAAGAAATTGAATGAGGGGGAGAGAGTTGACCGGGTTGGAGAACCACATCTGACTTTAATATTAGTGTGTCATTGGATGACTCTGACTCGGAACGAGAACGATCTTCATTAACCTTTCGTGCTTTTTTCGCTTTCGAACGTTTACGGATAACTGTTTCGTATGGTACATCATCAACAGACATTGATATCGATTCAAAAGCGGCTGGAGAAGGAGGTTTAACAATAGCTAATGTTCCACCAGGATCAGGGGGTTCATTCATCTTGATTAGTATGACACTAGAATACCAATCTACAAATAATATTAATACTAATGTACTAATGTAGCTACTCTGGTCTAAAAATATGAGTAAATTAACAAGCTAAATTAAATTTGAAAAATTTAACCAAAAATCCACGACTTGACGCTTCACCGTAGAGCACCGTGATGTGATAAAATGACCCGCTAAAAAATTGAATACCGTGATCAGTGTTGCCAGACGCAAAGAGGAGCAAAGCAAAGAGGAATGTTGTTTGGATTTAGACCTCAAAAAATATACTACATAGAAAATAAAATTATATTAATATTGTCTATAGGTTTTCGCGATTAATACACATAGTAAGACAACTTTAAATCAGTCACCCCGTGACCACAGTGGTAACAACCATACACACATAATGTGGTCAAAATTATCAAAAATAACGAATTTAGCGTAAAATGGAGTACGCCCTTATAGATCCAGATAGGGTTGTCATTTTTTAAATGTTGAATAAAATGCTAAACTTTGATCACAAGCTTTGACTGGGGTCTTTGTAATCTTTGACTTTGACGGCAATAATGCTAAGAATGTGCTAGATTTACTAGAATCTGCAAAAAAACAATTCCAACTGCTCTTGATTATATTAACAAACGAAAATAATATTTTCATTATTAATATATTGTGACTTGTCATGAATTGCAACTGTTATAGGCAGAAGTTAGTCCACTTAACATCAGGTGGGCCTAGATCTTGTTCCGTCACAATACAATTAAAAAAAATTGTTTCTTTCATGTTACGGCGCGCATTGGTCCGGAATGGAGATCTAGTTGATATTCAAATAAAGTCACAAAATCGCAAAAAAAAAATGGTTTCGATAGCAATTGGTATGCTGGTCAATAATTAAATAAGTCTTAAATTAATATTAACAAATATTTTAAGAAAACATCAAATTAATATTATAAGCGTATTTGTCATTATTAAATATGGATTTCCGCAAAGTAACGCCTGATCTATTCACTATCTTAAGTCTTAAATTATAAAATAAAAAATATTTATATATTTTTTCTCTTCCCTGTATCAATATGTCAAAGTCAAACCTTATGCAATAGTAAGTACCTACGCTACATGGTAATAAAATTTACTTTAAAAAATGTTGCGTATTCCTGCGGCCTTGGGTACTATGTGCGAGTGAAATTTCTAAGGTTATTTTATTTGTTTTTATATGATTTTTTGAATCGAAATTAGCAATTACAAACGGTAAATCTATTTTTTTCATTTCCTATTGCATTTGTGTGATGTCTCTAATTGATTTCTGGGGGTGTGGCAGGTGGCTGTGTTAGGGACATGGCCGTATGTTGTACGTGAATACGTCTCAAAAAGGCAGGCATCCCCCTCCACCGCGCGCAATGTGCTACAGTTCTTTTTCAGCGTAATAAATTGTTTGATTCTTTACCTATTCAGTGGTGTAATTAAAATTTTAATATGTATGATAGCTAAGTAGCTGCAACACTTAATTATTGTATAGCCCAATTTTGTTATCATAAGTTTTTATGAATTGCGTCCATATGGAAGCATTTTAAAGACACGTCATAAAATTAACAATATCTGTCAAGGTCACACACACATTTTAGTCGAATAATCTTTTGTCTTTATAAACTCGGTTGAGTAACTTGTAACATAAATTTGGACTTTCGATAAAAACACGATAATTTTGTATTATTTCTCGGATAATATTTAACTTACAAATCTCTGGCAACACTGTCAAGAATTATTTTGACATTTGATGTTGAAATTGAAAGTGCTGCGGAGGAAATTTTTATAAAACATAATTAATTCAACATTGAATCTACAAAAGTAAGGAATATTAGTATTTCATATTTTCTTATAAAGGAAGATAAAAGTAAAGCGTTTAATTCTGGCGTGTATGTCGAAAGATAATTGTTGCATTGTCTGTTACATAATCTATCCTTGTTATTAATCGGCTGTTTCTAAGTAATTTAGTTTTTCATGATTCTTACCTAGATCTGTGATCTTTATAAGCCCATAAATTTTACTAAAACATAGAGCCCAGAGACGGTATACCTAATAAAATGTTTCAGTGTACCTACATTTTAGGTTAGAATCAGTTCTATAAGGAATTCTGCAAAACTATAAATATTTAAGTTTGACTTTGTTAAGAAGTTATGTAAATGTAAGAAACATATAAGTTAGATGTGAGTTTTATGTTTTATAAATGGTTAATTTTTTTTTGCTTTTTATTCGATAAAATATAATTTAATGTTAACCGTCTTCATGGCAAGGCTTCCCTTTGCAGCAAACTGAAACATTATGTGGAGAAATCCAATAAGAATAAACTCGTCTATTGTAATCTAATTGTAATTTTCCACTTTGTTAACTTTTTTCTCACGCTTTAATATCGGGAAACTTTATTAGAAAGTTCTAACCCAGAAAACCATCAAATTCTATAGCTCAAGTGAAATGTTAACTATTTAAATGCAAGTCTTTATTCCTGATATAGATTATTATTTAGGTTTAATGTTAATAAAGCAATAGAAATCTATTTGTTATACTGTGTGAATTCTCACAGCCAGCTCTTGTTATTAATTTGTCCATGTAAGATAGATATGTCCTTACCACTACACAAAACAATTATCACATCAAATTACTTTTAAATTGTCAATGTCATGTTTATTTCTATAAGCCAGCTACTATGTTCTTATATTTGTTGTATCTTTTAAACAAAAAAGTTGACTGTAGAGGTTTTTAGCACTGGAAATGGCCCCTTACAGCTACTACCAAGTGCTCTGATAAGTTTTGGAAAATTAGTTAAACTCATAGTCCCCACAGACCCAATGTCTCTACACCAAACGGCTCAATATTTACTAAACTGCTTCACTCTCTATAACATGTTGCTTGTATCTACCAGGATCATACAGGAATTAAATAATGTAATTTGTAAGAGAATAAAGATAAGGTTCAATATTAAGATGGCTAATTGACTACAAAAAAAGCAATGTTCAAAAGTGTTCTCCTAAAAATAACATATCAATTGTTTTTTCATTTTGGTCCAACATTATAAGCATCAGGTCTATTTTCCCTCAAAATTTTGGGGCTCCCGTTTTTACCCCCTACAAATTTTAAAAATCAAAATTTTATGTAACAGTTTTTTTTTCATTTATATAATTTTTTTATTTTGAGAGGTCTGTGGGGCAGTAATACATATATTCCAGTTCTGAGTTGACAGGTTGACTTTACTTAGCAGGCATTAATGCTCAAGTAGCAACATTAAAATATTATTTTTAACAATAAACAATTCTATTTCAGAATGGCCTTTGCATTCCGTGGTGTACTCAGAACAGCATCCAGGAGGTTCCAGATCCGTAATTATGCAGACGCTGTTAAAGGTGATGAAATGGCACTTACATTTGCAGCTGGTAATAAGGTAAGTCAGACAGAAGTAAAAAAAAACAATGTCTTGGTCCATGCTACATTGATGACAACATTTTATTGAAACTTTAGTAATACTGTGGTATATCTAGTGTATTTAATTAATCTTGAGCTGATGTAGAAATGGTGACGGACAGAATAGTTTTACCCCCTGCCCTATTATGAATGAGTTGCACTACAAAATCCTCCAGTATGATAACACAACTGTTTTGTATATATTCTCTACAAAATTTTAAAAGTATGTAGATTGAGTAACATAGGATGCAAAGCACAGCATTTCAATTAATTTCATTTTCAGTAACTGTAATTCTATTTCATGAAGTTTGTTTTCCTATGTGTTTGTTATTCATATATACATTGTTGACCATGACGTGGTCCAGATCACTTGTGCTTATTTGTTTGCTTCAGAAGTTTACACCAAATTCTGCCTTCAAGGAAACTATGTGTCATATGAAATTATAAAAAAAAAAAAAATTGGTCCATTGTACATCCAATTTTAATACAAGATTTTACTAACACTGTAGATTAAGATGTTCTACATTGCCCTCACAACCGCCCTCACAACCATAATTGAATGCAATAAAAAATATTTGGAGCAGTTAAAAAAATATTGTATTGAAGAACCAGCTTCTCTGTTTTTACACACTAGATGCCTTAAGGGCTATCAATACTGTAACAGGTTAGATTCCCGTTTTTGCTCTGAGAATTTATAAATGTAATTTTTGCTCAGCATAGAGCTTGTGACGTGTGATTTACTAACCCATGCACATCGTAGATAATTATAACAATAAAAATGGACAATATAGACCCGGTCAATACATAGAGTTTTAAAATGACTGGATCTTTTTCATTTATTTTAAATCTAAATAAACTGCTAAAATCAAGGAAGGTCTACACATACTTGGAAAAATATGGAATGTGATGCTAGTATGTGAATATATCACTTTTATTTTTATTTACTAATTCTAAGGCCATTTTATAAAAAATAATGAAACAGTAATTGGTAATGTTTATTAGTTGTCAAAAAGTGGAAGATCAGAGAAGTGCTCTCCTTAAAGTATATTTTTTTCCTAATTTGTGATTCTTGACATTCCATTTTCTTCCCACAAGAATATTTGACACAATATATTTGACATATTGATGATTAACATCTAAACTTTGATCTTGTTAGGTACTTGTGGTATTATGTGAAACTGGTGAGCAAATTCGCATAGCCGATCTTAAGCGATTAATTTAATGAATTAATGTTGTTGATTCTACAAAAAAATCTGGTAATTAAAAATTCTGTAAAGTAGATAGATAGATAATTCTTTATTGTACACACCACTAAATTACAATATAATAAAATACGAAGGCTTACAATCAAGTGCTACAATGGGCGGCCTTATCATTAACAGCGATCTCTTCCAGGCAACCTTGGAATGGAGAGGAAATACAGGAATAATATGACGGCGGTGTAACAAACTAATATAATAAATGAAGACCGAAATACGAATAATAATAATACACTCGTACATACTATATATACTAATAATAATATACATACTTATATACTCTTACATACATACAATAATACTATACAGACATACTATACAATATATACCTAATCATGCTATGTTTACATATAAGTACATACAGTAGTTCTTATTCTGTTCACACTCCAATCCTCATTTATATGACACACTTAAAATGGCCATTCTATAATTAGGATTATTCTATTCATTGTAGGCAATTTTGAATCAGTTTAGAGAGCATCAAGTTAAATGATGACTAAATTTGCATAAATATAGCATACCACAAATGAAGATAACATTATGGACAGCACATTTGCAAGTGTTATATGAATTTAATTTTTAAAGAGAACACGCCTAGAACTACCATAATTTTATTTGCAAGCGTTAAATGGCTTTAGATTTTCGTTCGAACAGAATAATAACTATCATCATAATAAAGAACATAATAAAGAACTATCATATTTTTGAAGCAATGATGGCCGAGCGGTAATAGCTATGGACTGCTGCGCCGCAGTACCCTGGTTAGATCCCCACCGCCGGCTTGAGCTTCACTGCATGGTGGAAGGGCATTTTGCGATTGCCCGCCTGGCTAGCTACCACCCTCAAGTAGAAAAATCTGTCGCCAAGCACCTAACGGTGTGTTCCGGCAGTAGTCCTTGAGAGCCAGTGAAATTACAGGCACATGAGACTTAACAACTATGTCTCAAGGTGACAAACTAATATAATAGTAGCGCGCAGTGCAATTCGTGACTTGTGATGAAATGCATCTGTTGGCAGAGGTTAGTTACCGCTTAACAACAGGTTGGCCTCGAGCTTGTTCCGCCACAATAACAAAGAATAGAAAAAAAATCTAGTGTTCTACTAATTTTAAAAAAGTACTATAATTTTGTGAATTTGTATATAATCGATACCAATTAGTACCTTTAATAAGGTAAAAAATCTATATAAGATTTTTGTTGTTAAACTTCCTAGTAGTGGGAGAGCCCACTGCAAAAATGCCTACCTCATCGAGTACCCCAATAGGCTATCCTTAGATCGTTAACCGACACTTAAACAGGTAAAAAATATTAAGTCTGCTAGGGCCGATCCTGCCGGGTCATAGAAATAATTAATATTTTTTGACGTAATTTTTTTTGTGAAAATTACGTCATATGGTATCCGAATTAAACAACAGTTAACCATTGATTAAATGTATAATAAAAAGTAGGTCTGCCATTGCGCACCCTTCCGGAAGTACTTGTAAGGCCTCCAATAACATGCCCTTCCGAAACGCTCAACCTACCTCATCGAGTACCCCGATGGTACTTGCGCCAAATAATAGTCCAGATACCCCTGATAATGGATCAAAAGGTCTGGGTTAGCATGGACAACATTTTCGACCACATCATCACTTTCAGGTGAGATAGTGTTCAATGGCTAACCTATGCGGCATAAAAAAAAAGTAAAGCTCGATTGCGACCTTAATACGATTGGCATTGATGGTGCGCAAGTCGTCTCCCGGTGCCTTCGAAATTCGTCTATTGAGCTTACCGTAGTTTAACATATCAGCTGAAGATTGCAGTCTCATCTCATTCCGGTCTACGATCAGTTTGACTTCTTCTAAAAGTTTCTTCGGTTTATTTCGGCGGAGGGTAAATGAGACCCCACTGCTTGGACAGCTTCCACCAACCCATTGTTTATCTTGTCCACTGATTCGCATTCAGCTAGGCACTGGAAGCGGTTATATAATTTGAAAGCTCTCGAGGTTTTGTATTTGGGCAGCGCTAGGAAGGACTGTGGAGTTTAGCAGACGCGATCTCTCAAGCTTAACATTGATATTCAATGTGCCTCCAACAATACGGTGATCGCCGGTTTTCTCTTTATGAATCACATTCATATCATCGAATATTTCTTCTTGGTCGTCACGATAAACTCGATCAAATTTTTTTTGAACCATCGGTGCGGGCTAGTCCACTTCCACTTTCTATATAATCCTTTTTCGAAGAAGGGGTTCAATAAAACAGTCCCTCCTTTTCTATTAAGTCGATCAGCTGCTGGCCTCTCTGTTTCCGTTTCCCATATCCAAATGGCTCTTTACTCATCGCCATTCCGTTTGCCCCACCTAGCATCGAAGTCCCCCATAACAACGGTGACGTAACGGTGTTTCGGAGGAATTTATGGCTTGAGATATCTCCTCATATCAACCCCGTTCAGTTCTTCCCCCAGCTCGACAATCTTGTGGTCCTCCCTTAGCGTACGTTATGTGTTGCCAGAGACAAGGGTCAAGGCCAAGTAATTTTTTATTCTTAATTTGAAAATGAATAATGATTATAAATCTTGTTTTTTTTTATACCTGACATCCTTTTACCACTATCTCACCTGATGGCAAATGATGATGTGGTCGCAGAAGTTTTCAAGCTGACCTAGAATTACTGACTTTCAAGGACAGCCGCCGGAACACACAGTTAGGTGCTTAGCGACAGATTTTCTACTTAAGTATACGCAAAATGCCGTACCACCATGCAAATCTGGATCTGTTTTTTTTCTTACACCATACATTATTATATGTTCTATGACCTTACCATCATATTTTAACATAGTATTTGCCTTCATTGTAGGCATTTTTTTTTAACGCTAGTTAAAAAAATCTATATTTTATATATATATATATATATATAATTAATTTATTGTGTTCGCCAACCTCTCTGACTCCTTAAACGATCTCCATCCAAAGGTTGACTGGAAGAGATCGCTTTAAGCGATAAGTCCGCCCTTTGTACTTTAGTTTTAAGATTTTCTTCTCTATTGTATTTTTCTATTGGTGTACAATAAAGTGTTTTGTATTGTATTGTATTGTATTGTATATTTTATATTTAATAATATACAAAAAGAGTACAAAAACAATGTTTTCAATTTTAATACAAAAAATTCAAATTATCAAACTGGCTACATTGACGGCGACTTCTAGTTTTATTAAATTTTTTGATGAAAATACAGCTACTATTATTAAATTTAGAAACAAGTGTTATTTTGAGTTTAAGTGAAATTATTCTGCTTACTAACTTCAGATGCATTGAACTCTAAGTTCCGGCAAGTTTAGACCTGGCAGACCTTTTGATCCATTATCAGGGGTATCTTGGCTATTATTTGGCGCAAGTACCATCGGGGTACTCGATGAGGTAGGTTGAGCGTGTCGGAAGGGCATATTTTTGGAGGTCTGCCAAGTACTTCAGGCAGGGTGCGCAATGGCAGACCTACTTTTTATTATACATTTAATCAATGGTTAACTGTTGTCATCACTTTAATTCGGGTACCATATGACGTAATTTTCACAAAAAAATTACGTCAAAAAATATTAATTATTTCTATCACCCGGCAGGATCGGCCCTAGCAGACTTAATATTTTTTACGTGTTTTATGTGTCGGTTAACGATCTAAGGATAGCCTATTGGGGTTCCCAATGAGGTAGGTATTTTTGCAGCCGTCTCTCCCACTATAAGCACACACACACACAAAGGCATTCTTCAGTACACTTCACTACAACAAACAATTAGAACAGAGTGAGAGACTTCGTAAAATAGAACAACTGTACTAAACTTAATCATCACTATTCAGACCAATATTAACTATAATTTTAATGATGCAAAAAGGAGACTCGCATAAGTAAACATGTTATTATAAAATTATTATTTATTCCCTTCAGGTGTTTTACGACAAAGTTGTTGTGAAACAAGTGGACGTGCCATCTTTCAGCGGAGCTTTCGGTATTCTACCCAAGCATGTACCCACACTTGGTGAGTAACAATTTGTGATCATAATCCTGAGGAGGTTCTCAATTAGACTGTATGTTTTGTATGGTGTAAATTTTGAGTGAGATCTGACAAATAGTATTTGAGTGATCCCTAATAATGCGTATTTTATGATTGTTTTTTTGTTATTCTTGATAGGTTAGCCTTTGACACCTATCTCACCTGATGGTATGTGATGATGTGGTCGAAGATGTTGTTCAGGCTAACCTAGAATTACTGGCTTTCAAGAACAGCTACCGGAACACACCGATAGGTGCTTGGCGACAGATTTTCTACTTGAGGGTGGTAGTTAGCCAGGCGGGCATTCGATTTAACATGTGTACAACTTGTAAAGTCTTACAATCACATTTTATTAGATTTCATTAATTACACTATCCCACTATAACTTGTACATTTTGTGGCACATTACTGAAAAACTATCACGCCTATAGATTTCTGCTTTAACATAGTAAATAAATAGTAGTTTATGCAACTGTCCTATAATAGAGGGTATTAACTAAAACATGCGTGTAGTTTTTTGAAACGAGCCGCAGGTGAGTTTCAAAATAAGATTACATGAGTGTTTTAATACTTGATTATATGCAGTTCCATACACTACTTTATTTAATCTCACGGCTATAGGTAGCTACATTAAATATTTTTTTTATCCAACAAAGTCTTACTCAAATTCGTTTGTACAAAATAGCGCCAAAATGGAAAAAGTCTGTTATTGGTCTATGGCTCGGAACCAGTGCCTTGCGCGCGCAGCGCACTCACCACAGATAATGTGTACTTAATTTGAATTGAAATCTCCTCGGTCGGAACACATTGTACTTTAATAATTAAAAAAATGTTTTACAGCATTGTTTTGTTAGGAGAATAATGCTTTAATTTTACTTTTTAATTTTCTTAAAGAAGTATGTAAATAAAATATGCCAATAAAAGTCTGTATTTCATTTCATAACTAGAATATTAACGAATGAGATTATAAATAGTACATTATGCAACAAGTGCGTGAAGTTGTTTATTACAACCAAGACGGGTTTTAGCCTAAATGGAATAGAGATTGTAATAAACAACGCGCACGAGTTTCATACGACGTTTTTCAACACACTTGCGAGGAACGATACGAAAATATCGATATGAAAATATTTTCTTTATCTTTTTGATAGTAATAATAATCTGATTAAAAAGGTTTATAAGTAAATCTTCTAAAGTTTCTACTTCTGTAGCTAAAAAGCTCTTTGGGTTGTTTTTATATGAAAAACGAACGGAACAAACTACAATCTCCTTGGTGCGTTACGAGCGAGTGTGTTGAAAAAATAATTACTAAATAATGAGAATGCCATATCATAAGTACAATATTAGTTAGAAAGATATTTTTGTCTACCCTTGAATATTATCAATGGCTAGGTACCTTTCGGCATTGTGCGCCTGGACAACGGAGTTAGTCTAGTTGGACTAGTAGTATTTTTATTTTTTATTTATAGCTAGACTGACCAATATATTACCGGATGGTAAGTGATGAGGTGGTCGAAGATGTTGTTCTGGCTTCCCTAGAATTACTGGCCCTCAAGAACAGTTCGACGTTTAGTGAGATTTGGCTAAGGTGATCCCCAAAAACGTAGTAAAACAAGAATATCATCAAGGCACATTATGCATCAATTACATGTTTTAAAATTTGCCCACGTCAATTTGGACAGGAGTCTGGATGTCACTTGGAATGTTTGCAGTGTTGCTCAGAAGATTATCTTAATGGGGCAAAGGCTCATGTCACGGCAAGACTATTGTGATAGTATGCATGACGAAAGGAAAATAGATACACTGGTATCGGACCTGGAGAGATAGATTATTATCGTGACTGACTCGATGTGTCGTACGTACGACTACAAGTACGATCGGATGATTCGTATGCGTTTTGCGTCCGGCACAGCACATCTACACATACATTGGCTACCTTTTTCGGAAAGAGAGAACTGTAAGTGCGTCGATTGAAGCGAAACTGTGTTTTTATTTACAGCTGTCCTCCGCCCAGGAGTCGTCACCGTACTAGAAAATGACGGCAAACTGACCAAGATCTTTGTCTCCTCGGGCACTATCACTGTCAATGATGACTCCTCTGTTCAGGTATTTATTGATTATCCATATTAAATTCTGAAGTCACTCGATAAATGTTACGGACATTTCATTAATTATATTTACATTTACTCAATGCAAAATAGGGTGTAAGATTTTCTCCTGTCAAGTGTGTGCCCATTGTCACGCCTGCCCATTACAGTTTCAGTGTCACCCTTCTCGTTCTGCTTGACACTGCACTACGCTCGTCGCTCAGAGACGTTAGTTCTTAGGTTACAATGCTTTTCCCGCTTACACCCTGTATTGTTTACAAAAAACCGCTTCGAGGCAGAATATCTAACATTGTTGTGGTACCCACCAGGACGGCCTCTTGTTAAATACACAATATCTTGTTATATTCCAAAATATTTTTGCGGAGGTACGGGAGGTACATACAGACATAGTACTCGATGCCATTCCAAAAACGTTTAGGTTACCTTAACATTTAGGTTACACGACGATTCACCTTGAATAACTGACAAGTGTTACACTAGCGAGTAAAATCACTTGTTTACAAACCTAGTATTATTATATTACAATAGTGGCAAGTGGTAAATTTGACATTGTTATCTGTTATATTTGTTACTTCTACGCGCTTAGACTATTGAACATTATTATTTCGAATTAACAATGGCACACGAAATAATTATACTTAAATCTATCTTCTATATGTAAAAGCGAAAGGTACTGAATAACTACGAAATGTTCGATAATATGTATTTAAAAAAAAACTAATTTTTACTAACAATTCAGAAATCTATTCTGTTTCTACAGTATTAGGGGGCGAGCCCCTTATTTCAGTGGACCAAAACATACCTATCTCTCCCGGGATTTCATCTTCCTACCCTTTCGGGGATATACGGGTTTATATACATAACTATGTGTATAATTGTCCCTAAATCGGCTTTTACGAATATTAACCCTTATACTCAAGTCGGGAAGGATGTCGCCTCAGGTTACATTTTATTAATAATTTTCTGGCTGCAGGTTTTGGCTGAGGAAGCACACCCCCTGGAAAATCTTGACCGCAGCGCGGCGCAGGAAGCCCTCAGCAAAGCGCAGTCAGAGTTCAGCTCAGCTGCTAATGAACAGGTAATAAGTCTACACCCATCCTTGTCCTGCCAGGCCCTTTACTCAGTGTTCAGTATGTAATTCCGTGGAGTTCTGTTCCGCTATACTGACAATTGTTTGGCATATTCTCGTGAACACAGATAGCGCCGTTGTCACTTCCTGATTTTATGGATGAAGGAGGAGCTATGACTAAAAAAAATTTGATGTTGAATTGAGATGGTGAAACTAAGCCTTAGCTTTTTATTTCTAAATTTACAAATTTGACGCGTCCGCACCGATAATCCGTAGAACACTGGATCGGTACTGGCGGTCAACGTTAATAACTAAGTAGCTCCTGTTTTATACTGTCAAGGCAAAAACAGGAGAAATAATGAGATTAGTTAATTATTGGATTCAAATTTTATATTAATAAATAAATAATATCTATGATTGTATGTGAAAAGGGGTTATTGTTCCAAATCCAACCTAAAAAAGTTCCTGGTTTCAACGTCACCCTAAAATATTCACATTTCAAAAAGTCTGCAAACGCCTAATGGGCCTTTTAATTAAATACGTATTATGGTTGTTCTCTTAGTAAAATAATATTAAATTAATTACATAGTTTTTTTCTCTTAGTAAAATAATATTAAATTAATTACATACAACGCCTATTAGTATGATTTTGATTCCCACGAGTAGGTACTATAACAGGCGTGTTTGACTGCAGGCCAAAGCCGAGGCGGCGATCGCTGTGGAAGTGGCAGAGGAGATCGTGAAGGCAGCCTCCGCGTAGATCTCCACCACGCCGCAATGTTAGTGCATTACCAGTTATTTATAAATTATGTTTACTGTATAAATAAATAATTCTCCTCCGTAGAAAAGTCTATTGTATTATTATGATCTTGTATCTATTTACCTATCGACTGTTCAATATCCAACAACAATTTATTATTCATGTGGGCGCGCAGTTACAAAGGGTAGTGAAATTTATTCATAGCCAATATTTTTTAAATCATTGGGAAATATTGTGATTAAATAATGAGATTGATATTTATTATAAAATCTAATAATTTTATTTCATCTCAACAACCATGACTAAATATTATTTATATAATATCATTCGGTAATATTCTAATTATGAAATGAAATGCAGACTTTTATTGGCATATTTTATTTACATACTTCTCTAAGAAAATTAAAAAGTTAAATTAAATCATTATTCTCCTAACAAAACAATGCTTTAAAACATTTTTTTTTAATTAGTAAAGTACAATGTGTGGTGAGTGCGCTGCGCGCGCAACTCGCTGGTTCCGAGCCATAGACCAATAACAGACTTTTCCATTTTGGCGCTATTTCGTACATACGAATTTGAGTAATATTTTGTTGGATAAAATTTTTATTTAATGTAACCTATAGCCATGAGAATAAATAAAGTAGTGTATGCAACTGCATATAATTAGGTATTAAAAACCTCGTGTAATTTAAATTCGCCTACGGCTCGTTAAAAACTACACTCATATTTTAATACCCTCTATTATATGACAGTTGCATAAAGTACTAAAATTAAACCGGCAAAAACACTCACGTTGAGGATCAAATACGTCATTCCTGGGTTTCTTAAAATTGATCGTAGCACAACATCGGAATCAAATCCATACAATTGTACTGTCACAGCTATAGTTAACAGGTACAAATTCGTACATTATTTTAGATGGGGGATGGGATAAATTATAATGGGGGATTCTGGTGCCTCCGGTGTGACGGCCACAGGCACAACTCCCCCGTTTGTATTATGCATCTGCTGGGCGCCGGACACAGGGTCGTAGTAAACCAAACAAACCGAATTATCTATCATAGACACAGACGGAAGAGGCGTGTTGCCATGTAACATGAGCTGACGCCACGAAGCTTTTCTCTAAATAATGATAGTAATTCTTGCTGTCCTTTCTAAAAACCAAATTCGCATTACGCTTGCATATAAGTACTTAAATTTGTCGTTTCTGTTTAATAAAATGGTATGTTCTTTACTATTTGTTTTCTTATCGTATTCAATGAACTTGTTGATAAATATATGCCATAAAAAAAAACGTAATGAAAGCGCAAGTCTCGCAACTTTAGTTCTTCTACCGTAAAAAGTTGTGCGATCCATGTTGGAAAAAAATATATCAAGTCGGTTAATTTATTCAGTCCCTACTTAAGGGACTTGTCTTAAGTCTCCGCTCATTCGCTAGTTCCGCGCCGTAGGCAACTACACAGTTAATTTAGTGTCGTACCATTAGATAGTTCCTGTGATGGTACTAACGACTGCCTTCGCGCCCCTTGCTAACATATAAACACTCCCTAGTGTGTACGTGTTGACATAGACATCAAGCGTAGAGGGCGGTCGCCAAGTCTAGGCGGCCTATAGTATCTGTTCAGTAGTCCGACAATTTAGTCCGATAATCGGAATGTTACTTTCGTCGTCGTTAATTTCGTCACAGTAACACCGGACGTTACAGACAACCGCACTACTGAGTTTTTTAATCCGATGTTTATAACATTTATAGTTCGATGATCGGACTTTTTGTCTCAGAAGTACGATGTTACATATATTAGGACTGCTGAGCCTTTTAGTTCGATGTTAACATTAACTACCTTCCTTATGTTTGTTAGAAAAATAAAAGTAAAATCTCAGTAATAAATCAATAATAAATCAAAACCAGCTTACGACTTATTCCCCTTATCTTACGCTAAGCGCCATATCAGAGACACTACAACTATCGCATGGCAGCACCAATACACACATTCCTCTACCGGAGCGCTCACACGAAAGTTCTTTCCAGACGTCAAGATTGCATATAAAGTACTACAGAAGATTAAAATAAACAATTTTTTAACGCAGCTTTTTACCGGTCATGGTGGTAACAATATTTATTTAGATTCAAACTCATGGACACTCCATTCTGCACTTGCAACAACGATAAAGACCAATAGAACACTGACTGCCCGCGTTTTCATCTCTCAAGGTACAATTGCGAGTGCAGAATGGACTGCCCAATCACAATGGAAAATTTAAATATTATTATTAGTGATGACAACTGCCGTCCGATATTTTTCGACTTTGCACAGACCGTTCTGAGTAGAGTTGGAAAAGAAAACGGCTCTAACACTTTTATTCTAACATAAATATGAAAATGTGTATAATTCATAGCAATTAAATCTGATATGTAGTTTTTGTAAATTTTACCTGTGTATGTCTGTTATGTATAATTATAGAAAGTCAATGTTTGTTAGTTTAACTGTTTATCATATGACAACAAAAAAAAAAATTATAATAAAAAAAAAAAAAAGATGGTAACAAAACAATTGACCATAGGAAAAAAAACAGTTTTTCAATATATTTCTTAAAAATCTCAGCTTAGAAAGATGTTGCATTATAAACAGCAACAGTGTAAGACAGAGGGAGGATGGTTTTAGTCCGTAGGTCGTCAGGCAACTGGCGGAGTCGGACATAACCAGGAGGTTGGCGCTTGGATCAAGCATACAAGCAGCAACGCCCTGGTATCCATGAGGATTTCCATCTCCCTACAGGGAAAAAAAAAAAAAAAAAAAACACCGGACTACTGAGTCAAAATAGTAACATTAGACCGATCATCGGACTACTGGTACTAGGCCGTCTATACGACACCGCACGATTTCTCGAAGGTCAATGTAACGCTTTTTATTTTTATTTTTGTTTAATGTAGTTGATGAATAAATGGGATGAGGTTCAGAAATAAAATACCATTATTACGGTTGACTTTTGAGTAAGTTTATTTAACACAAATCAAACACTTTGGTACAGTTAGTTAGTTGCGGTTAGCGATGTTTCGTATAAGTTATAATCATAAACTTACCTTCAACTAGCGGCAAACCAAACGCACGACTACATTAGCAAAACATCCAAACTTAATTATTAAATTCCATTGGTGCCAATTTGTTCAAATATTACGAATAAGAATATATTTGTTACTCGAATAGCGAATATTTCATACTTCGAATAGTAAAGATTTAAATTTGTTCACATTTAAATTTTATCTAATTTTAATTTAATTTTTAATATTCTAATTGGAAGGTTAAGAGATCTGTTGCTAGGAAGTCGCCAAAAACCTAACTACAAGCCTACGTTGCGAAGCTTACACGACAATGCACAACATATAAAATGGAAACACCTAGAAAACGACACGTTTGTGCCTTACTCCTAATCATAATACATAGAAGGATCAAATTACGATAATGATTATTAAAAATGCACCTTAATACGCTACAATAATATTCAAAACGTTTTAAATTCCGTATTATCAATATATCCACTGTTTATTTTATTGATATCAGTTAGATGTTATTGCAGTTTCGTTAGGTAACTTTAATTATTATGGCATCTTATTTCGTTAACATTTGCAATGCGTATTAGGTATAAATGCAAAGTTATCCTAAACTTGATTAGCATCAAATATTACCTTAATAATTATATCGTGTAACTTGTGTTACTAACTAGCTACTGATTACATAGTTTGTTTAAAGAGTTGAATAATATATATAATGATTAGCCTAACCTTACGCTAAGTAGTTTATGCATAAATGCAAATTAAATCAAAGTTATGATTTAAATTAAAACTTGCCAAAAAGTAAACACATACATAAGCATTACAAAACTCATTAACATTGAAAGGAAGCATCGTAACAACTCGATAGTTGTATTGTTATCTAAAACACTAGTACAAATTGGGATAATTCTAAGAGTACACCAGTATAAATAACGTTTACGTTAGTGTTACTTCATATAAAAATTAAAAAGGGGTAAAAATACAAAATATCACAATATTACATGTTGAGCTTAATTTAAATCGAAAATTTTCATATCACCCCAAAAACCAGCCACTACATCGAAACTTTATTTAAATTAAGCTAAACAAATAAGATAACTTAATGATAAACTTGTAGTAAATATGCCAAAGTTGGGCATTCAAGGCGAGAGTAGTTACAATGTTGGACAGGTTATTTACCTACACGCCACATTTACCTATGAATCAAATATCAATTTGAAATATCTACCACAACCATGATTTTCTGATTTTCATATGGTACTACAGCGTGACGCGTCATGGGTTACTACTGGATAGGAAGAAGATAGAGGCTAATTTGTACAGAAACCCATCTGGCAAATTTACTACAAACAAAGATACGAAAGCAATGAGTAACGTTCAATGGCACGAGTGTGCGCGTTCAAATTATAGTAAAAATACAAAATCCAGCCAACTTGGTTGGGATAATTTTAAAGTAAACAGCAACACAAACTGGCGACACACGAACGGTAAATCAAATATAATTTTGGCACAAGTATTACCACCTTGCTGAATGCTCTCTATGCTCGAAATAAAAGAGACGAAGTATGCCAAAGAAAGAAGCAGTACAATGAAAGTAGAGTTAGCGGCCGCATTGCATCAGCAAGGTGATAATGGTCCGAAACAAAAGATTACAAGTGGGAGCATATAGTGTGTGTCGCGGGGCAGCGGCGATGTCACGCCTTACAGGTTACACTGCCACAGTATCGTAGGCTGTGAGTCCCCGCCCGTGGACTGCTTGCTGGGGGATTGGGGTGGTTGCTTCTGGTCTGTAAACATAATCGATCAATCACAATCACTCTATTAACTCCGCATAATATTGAAAAAAAACTGAGGTAATGAAATCGCGGAAGGATCTGAATTTTAAATTGGAAGTTTGGAAATTAATGGGATGGTTCTGCAATAGTGAATGGTAACGCAGCTATGTGTGCCAGGCAGGGTTCTAGGAGCTATTGAAGTATATAATAATTGTAGGATCAGCTTTACACACCTAATTTGGGCAATGGGAGTATATTTTTTTTTTAGCTAATAGCCAAAAATAAACGTGTATTAAGGGAAGTATAAGGACAATCCATGCCTTGATTACGGCAACATATTCACAAAATAAAATAACCAGCCGCATTAAAAATTGCCTTACCAATTTCCAGCAACACAAATGTAGGTAAACCGTGTGCACAAAGATTAAAAGTGTTAGCCACAAAAGGTTAATCATGTAAAAATAAAGTACAGGCAAACGATAGGGGAAAAAACATTCAGTAAGTAAAAATTTTCGACATACTTGGACTTACTGTTTCCTGTAGACGGATGCGGAACATAACACATGCTTTATTACGAGCATTGACTACCAAATGCTTTAATTACACTGTCTATAATTACATGTACTCTCGTGCTAGCGCACACACAAGGATTCGGTTTAGTTTCTGTTGTTAAGTGTATTTTTATAGAATAATATTGTTACAAAAATGTTAATGGTAATATAACTGAACACCATTGATAGTGCGACAAATACATCTCAGTGCAATAGGCTTTATATCTGGCCTTTTTAATAGAATCAACTGTAACTTTATCAAGTATAGCTAGACAAGGCTAATTTTCTGAGTATTTTGTTACTTCCATTGCTGGCTCTTGAATACGAGCTGAATATGGCACTTGATGACAATGCAGGGAGTGTACATTACGAGTGTGCAATTATGTAAACCCTATTGAGACTGACCTGTCAATGAGTTTCCTCATTTCCTCGCTGTGCATACCGTCCTTGGCAGTGTGGGCCCTGACTGCAACAACACACAAGTCACGACGCGCTCTACACTAGCCACGAGACTGGAGCCGCCTGCCCTCTACCAGACCAACTTGTGCAATATCCAAACACTTGCCATTTGATCACATTCTTTGATAAAAATGTTACAGTATATAGGTTCTTTTTACTTAAATAACTTGGACAGTTTTTGTTAACACAGTAATAAAGGATAAGTAACAATAAAAAAATTCGAAGTCTACATATGAGTTGCCTTCTGAATATTTACAGTTGTGTTTAGATATTGGACAAGCAGGTGTATCTCCAAAACATATACTAAAGATCTACAGAAACAGTTCAAAGAATGAAAATTTTGTTAACACGATCACGTCTAAGCACATAAAAAAGATTTTTCTTCAAGTTTCAATAAACATGAAAAGTAAATTGTTTTACCAATTTGGAAATAATTACTTGACAAAATCAAAAGATTTTATTTCAATATATGACATATCATGATTTAATAGTATTAAAAATCAATAATTAAATTTTTAATTTTGTCTAGTAATGCGAGAAGAAGAGAATTTTGATAAATAAAAAATAGTAAGCCAATTGCAAGAAAATCTAATTGTGAAGCTCTTACTTTCCAATTTGTTATTACTGAGACCTTTTGCATGCTGTCAGTCACAAAAATTAATAACATAAAAGGAATCAAAGTAATTTGATTCAAAATTTTACCGTCTTCTGTTCAGGTGACACCCAGTGTGCGTGAACCAATTGGTTTGTTAATTTCAATTCGTTATAAACATTTTCATCAAAACAATTTATTCTAGAGAATTATGAGAAATGGAATGAAAGTCATGCTTTTTGTGAGCTAACCTAATCAGTATATACCAGTAACTTGTACTTGTACACATAAGTTATAAATTGTCGAGTTTTTTGCATAAAAGCGTGGCAACATTTAGCACACAAAAAGTATGACTAACCGATGATATCAGACAATGTTTGGATAGTGTCCCTGTCAGAAGAAGTGACTGGTGTCCAATAGTAAGCGCATTTCATAAGCAGAATATATCTGACTCAATGTGCCATAATTCAAATCATTTATGAGATAAAAGGCATTTGATTTTAACAGTTATAGTTATATCATAACATACCACGGGTTATATGTATTATGTTATGACACGGTCTGAGAATACATTTGTGTTTCGTTATTTTAATATAACTAGTTACATAACCTTTTTTATATAACTAGTTGATAAGAGTGGTTGATAAGATTAAAATTAAATTATCAGTTCAGTAATTAATGCACACTTGAAACACGGTTTAATAATTTAAATCATGGCACATTTTGTATCGACTTGTACTTGTTTTAATAAACGACTATCTCGGATATCGTTTATTTTATATTAACATTTTTAAACCACAAAATCAAAATCGCCTACATCGGGCCAGCTTGATTTCAAAAGGTGCTTTCCGAAAAAAACTGCTCAGCAATCGATGCTGACAAATAAATTGAAATATCAAAAACACATACTAGAGATGATATAACTTAAGTCATAAATATTAAGTATGTCATAAGTTATTGGGGCTGAATAAGAGATTATTTCTGGGGTTCGTTAAAATTCAGTACTTATCAATAATGGATGTATAAATGGATGGGTTTAAGTAGGTGGTTAGTAAGTCTTACCAGGATAGTTGCGTGGCTGGTCGCACTCAGCTTCGGAGATCTCGTTGGAGTCCTTGCTCTCGTTGAAAGAGGAGGAGCAGTTGTTATCGGTGTTGGCGTTACGCGGCGGCGGCGGGGGAGGCTCGGGCGAGCCGCACTTGCGGGTTCCTGCCGAGATCACTGTTCGCAACACTTCGTTATCTCACGCTACTGGTGATTACATGCAATAGGTATATGACGATACAGTAAAAAAGAGTGGTGTGACAGACAGAAAGAAGAGGGGAAAGTTGAGTGGAAATGTTTCAAATGCGATCAAAACTGTACTGTACGTCTAATACATTGTCCGATTATTTCGCTGATACGTCAGCGTGATCGCGAGTTATCCGCCGAGGCATATAATCCACCAATAAAGCACCTAACAGGGTATAGACCATACCTTAAAAATTATTTCTTGTCTGTTCGATTCGCAGTGGTGCTATTTTTAAGAGCCTACCCTGAACAACTTTAATTGCGACTTGATTTTGAAACCCATGTACTAATTTGTTTAAACATTAAGTATTCAATTTATAAATCGTCAATTTCTTGTCTACACATTCTGTGCGTATTTCCAAAACTGCTATGGTTAAAAATATGTTTGTTTAAATGAATTTTACGCATATCAAGGTTTAAGATTCACATCTACTAACCGAGATAGTTTTCTTTTTAATTATGTCTTCTCTTGAATAAATTTAAATATCTTTAATCTATTCAATAATGCCATCCAAGTGTTATTTCCGTAACGATTGCGGTATATACGTAGCAGCGCGCTGATATCAGCCTTATTTCGAAACTCATGTTTGAGTTTCGTACTGGCGAGCCACGAGCTTCTTATAGGTCCGAGAATGTTAAAGTATGAGGTATGCAATGTGTATAGTCAGTGACATTTTTGTTGAATTGGGAATAGGTAAATAAGCTTTTTTATTTTAGTACAATTAAGCAACACCAATGGAAGTGCTATATACTAGTGTGTAACTGATGAAAATGAGATAACAAGAAACCAATAAAGGAAACTGATGTGATGTTACATACGTTTGAAAGTTGATGAATAAAAAGTGAATTTTTACTGAATAAAAAAGGGAAAATGTCTTACCATCTGTTAAAAGTTCCATTATTTGTAGAAAAAAGGTAAGAGTTTAAACAAAATGTAATATATTGAACATGTCAAGTGTAAGTCTTCTATGTTCATAATACTTCTACATGCTAAAAGAGTTAGAATGTAATAGTTACCAATGCTGGGACGAGATCCGTAGTGGTCGGAGTAAGGGGTGCCGTAAGCGCCAGTGTATTGTTCGTCCTCAGGTGCGCAGCATGCCGGTTCGTCGTACTCAGGTCCGCATCCGTACATCGGTCGAGAGTAGCGAGCACGCTAACACATAAACACAAATACAATTCTATCAAATGTATTTTATAAATAACAATAAAACAGTGAAAAATATCATCCATATCATCAACCAGTTGAGGGCTAAACCCAAAACTACACGGGTCAGAGTAAAAATTTCAAAGCAGTCTCGGGCCCAACTTCTATGACCGTTTTAAAGTATAGGTAGTGAACACCCAAGCCTCTTTGTCTTCCGGCCGCGGAGCACTGTCGTCTACAGAAAACGTAAGCTTTAGTTTGCAGTTTTGTAACTAGCTTTTTAAAGGCTATGTTGTATCGCTGCATGTTTTCCGCGGTTAGGACAGAAGGGCATTTGGGCGAAATCCATCAACGGAAATTTTATTGTTTTGTTGCAAATGATGCAGCCCTGCTGATGGAACTCCCTTCGTCGCCAACAATCTGTGTACTTGATAATAACTAAAACAGTGTATAGTTTTCTTACGTATTGATCCTCTTCAGCGCATGTGGCAGGGTCGTCGTATTCGGGAGCGGTGGAGTAGATAGCGCTCTGTCCTCCTTGCGAGTTCTTGCGGGCGTAGCGGCTGTTGGCACGGGGCTGAAAAATACAATTAATTTTGAGATTATTTATTATTATATTACACATATAACCTCTATGTTTTTTATTTCACGCCTGCATATCCATCTCTGTTTATATGGCACCAAATAGCGATGGCGAGAATGCCTCCATTTTGGTCACATTACTTTCTCCGTAATTTAAAGCATTTTAGCTGTTCCATTCACGCTCAAATGTTATACTCTACGCCAATATTTGTTCGTTCATCTGGATGGTCTACACACATAATTATCATATCATAGCCAGCGTTCAACAAGTATTTTGCAAGTTGAATTAATTATGTACTGTATTGTATCAGCCGTATAGTCCACTGCTGAACACAGCCTTGTCTTGGCACTTGTGTCGAAATGCATCTGTTATAGGTAGAGATTGTTGCTTAACATCAGGTCGTCTAGAGCTTGTTCAGTTACAATTAGTTACAATAGTTAGAATTTTATTTAAAAAATAATTATAAGATCCTACTAAAGAAATGTAAAAATAGAATTCACCTGGCGCGCCCCATTATAAACAATATGAACCCAAGAAATAACAATAGTGACTAACCATGCTCTGGGATCCGGCGCGCGAGTGCGCAGGGTGGTGTGGGTGTGGGTGCGCGAGTGTGCCGGCGTGTGCGTGCGCCGCGTGGTGGTGTGGGAACGCGAGCGCCTTGCTCGGGTCCATCTCCTCGCGGAACCCGAGCAGGTGGAACGTCGCGTACGGGCAGATCTCATCCTCCATGCCTATACACACATACAAACAAATAACTGTATTACACTCTAAAAGTACATCACAATTTCAACGACGATATATTCTTTCATAAAAATACTTCAATATATGAATATTTTTTACATTCGGCTAAACAAACCAACCACACTGCATCACACAATAGATTTCGTAAAATTACAACGGCGATATTTTATTTTTCATGACATTCGTTATCGTTAATGCAAAAAACCAAGTGCAATTTTAGTCTAGTAGGTTTCTACATCGCAACAACCCGTGAAAGAAAAATAGTTTTATAGTATTGTTCCTAAATCGAAAATTGCATAAAACATTGGCGTTTTAAGTATTTGGTGGTTAAAGATAGTAATAATATAGTATATCTAATTTCCTGATTCCTAACTAGTTTAGTATTTGAGATAAACCCCGTACCAAAAATGGCCTAAAATTGACAACCACGATGCCGCCCTCACATGCTTATGTGTGCGTGTATTACAAAAGGAACACGGTTTTATGTGGCGTCACTATACTTATATCGCGTGCCATGTTACGTCTTTAGTTCTTAGTCGGTCTTAAGTCGGGGTACAGTGTTGGTTTGGTTTGACGGTAACTTACGAATGTTTTATCTTATTCATAGAATGATATTTTAATAACAATTTTAAATGAACTTTTATCTTGCATTTTGGGGGACACAATAGTTTTAACTAATACGGCGTTATCTGTTTATCTGTGTGTCAGTGGATTAATTAGGGCCTATTGTTTAGGTGCAACGGGTTGCTTATTGGTCGATAAATAAGAATATATTATGCAGAATTAGTAATTTTTTTAATGGTTTTAAAATTGTATTTTTAGTGACAGATAACACATCTAGATATGAAGTAAAATTATTATGTTAAAGCACAAATCTATAGACGTGATAGTTTTTCAGTAAAGTGTGCCACAAAATGTTCAAGTTGTGGGATAGTGATGGGGCTCGCTTCGATCGCCCTAATAACATGTAGGTTTATTTAAGGCAACTATATTTTTAGTATATATATTTTTATAGATTTTTAAGTACTTACTACGTATGAGATACTAAATATAGATATATGTAGGTAATTGAAATTGGCTATACACATGAAAAAATACTTAAGAGGACTGATTATTTTATAAGAATGTCTATATTTCAATTAGCCTGTGTAGGTGACACAAAAATAATCGAAATACAATAGGTAGTATTTGACAATGAATGGCGTCCTTTTTTTAGTTGCAGTTCACCCGCGTGTATTGTTTAGGTATTTACCAAATAAATACCAAAGCTTATATTTACGTCATAAAACTAAGAACACAAAACGCGTAACTGAAGATTAAAAACAAGCTAACAAAATATAAAGGGTTAAATGCAAACATACATAAATATTATTTTATAAAAAAAAAACATGTGATTAAAAACTCCACTTCAACACTGGTATACTTACATGGCAAGCTGGTTAGTAACTGTGAACTGTCGTATTCTGCGTGCGTGTCTCGATGTTCGAGAAACTGTGCTGTTGAAACTCTAAACACATGCGTTCAAACACCTACATAGATCTGCAGTGCACTTATATACATTCTATAATAATATCGCATTTTGCCTTTATTGGTAAAAATTTGAATTTATTAGGCTCACATTAAGAATTAATCCAACATTTTAGTAACGATCAAGTTAGGTTACATAAACTGTTCCAATTTTGTAGCGTTAGTATAAAAATATAACCTACGCTCAACCGGAACGGAATTTTACTGAAATTTCGAAGGTAAATAAGGGTACTGCAGGTCAATGCTGAAATAATTGAAATCCCGCTGTTCATTCAAATATACTATATTATATTATGACAAGCGTTTAGTGAATATAGGGTGTTCAATAATTTCGTGTACACATAAAAGTGAAAGCCTTGCAGAGGAAGCACCAAGCGACTGACCTGTGGATATGGTTTCGCCGGATCCCGTGCGATGCAGCCTCGGGCGGCGAACGCGTTCGTAGTGATGACGTCGCGGGTCCCACGTCGAGTGTGCGTGAGCACCCACTGAACCATACTACTGAGTTACGCATGCGCCTAGCGTTCACGCTCTCCTATCATCTCACTTCTCGAAGACTCTAATATTTTTAATTTTACGGACGATACTGAATTACTATTTATTTGGCTAATCAAATGCTCATAATATATACATACCGCTAACATACCATGTACAGTATTGCAATTTTCATTTAAGCAAATTTACTATCGCCTAATATGGTTTGGCGGCCAATAAAAGCAACATCTGTTTAATATTTTTTTATGAAATGTATTCATATTTATGTAAATATCAGTTAAAGTTACTGATAATCCCAGATCATGGTAAGTTACATGTACGAATAAATTGTACCAATTCTGAATAATCCCTTTTAAGGTAGAATTCATGAATACTAATTGTTGCAACAAGTGAGATGATAAGTGATCGGGTGATGCTCTAAATTAAAATAAAGAGCCTCCATGTTTAGATACACTCCGAAGTGTATTACAGTCAGAATTAATACATTGATGAGTGTAAACATGTGGCTATCTTAAAAAATAATAATTAAAATTACAAAAAGGAGGTATGATAATTAAAAGTTCCAGTTAAATAGACATTTTGAATTACAGATGTGTCAGTACATCGCTGTATATAACCGAAGCTTCCCGAACTTGGTTTATATAACCAGGTTAAGATTTCATAATATGTCTGAAAACAATATATTAACTGAAACTTTTATAACATAGAACATGGACAACACGTATTAAAGTTGCCTTCACCTAAAACATTTACTATCTATAATCTAAAAGTGAAAAAACAATTTTATTGTAATAAGGGAAAAATCGTGCGAAGGAAACGAATAAGAAGCAACAAGTGTACGTAACATAAAAAAAACACCATTTAACTTCATGGGCCCACACCATTTTATTACAGTTCCTGTTTATATGTTCAATCTACTTATTTTATTTAAAGTAATTCGTTTCTTATAGCACCAAACATTAGTAAATATTGGACAAACTAACCTTATTTAAATAGTTTTATATACCAGTTATACAGCTGCAGCTGTCGAAACCCCCATCACCATTCACCAAGTCACCATTTCTTTACCATAATCAAATTTCGAAAACCTAACAAATAAGCCATGTTTGACCTCCCTTCAGTGGAGACGAAGTATTTAACACAGCAGCCATCTTGAATTCGCCATCTTGGATTTTTGTCAAGCTTTGTAAAGTCACATATAGTACCACCAACTTAACTGTGCAGTTTTCGAGGGCGCTACTGGTCAAGGAAATCAACTACAAACTGTCACAATTTGAAGGAATGTTGTAGTTCTTTTTTTTGCCGCCTGAACAGATAAGTTGGTGGGACTGTAAATAATTATCAATCGATAATTGTCTCGGTTTATCAAATTAACTTTTGTGTTTCCTGAAGATAACTTGTAGAGTCTCACAAGGCTTTTTCGAGGGAAAATTCTACCAGATTTCGAACGTATACGAAAGTTAAACTTGAGTAGGTACTTGACCCATGATAATCGCATCGCGTAGCACTGATAAAAAAAAAAAATTGTTCTTTTTTATCCTTACACATCCATGGATAATGAGAACAATAGAATTTCATTCAAATAAAATTGACTATATCGTCCACGCGGATGCCAATGGGGTGATCACGGACAAGATGCGATGGTAAGGGTTGAGCCAGTCCATTACAGTATCACCGTTCTCGACATACTTGACACTGCCTTCCTCAATCGGAGACATTAGTCCTTATGTCTATTTCGCTTGCTACGGTGCCCTGCACACCTAAACAATGGAGTGTTTGCACAGTACAGCATTGACGGAGAATATCTGAGAGTGCGGTTGGTGCCCGCCAAGATAGACTCATGGTCCGACCGATCGCCTGGTAGTGTAGTGTAGGCAAAGTGTTGTACTCACTGATGACGGCTTGTCGCTTGACGCGGTCGCAGGTGTTGTAGTTGGAGCCGGGCACGGGAGGCAGTTTGCGGTTGGGAGGCGCGATGTATCCGAGTTCGTCACGCAGCCCGCCGCGCTTGTCTAGTGTACCACCGCCGCCGCCAAGCGCTGCTTGCGAAGCGTTGTACACAGCGTCGTCTGGAACATACGTATCTACACATTCTTTACAGCACAAACAACGAATTTTACGAATTAATTACATACATATATGTATATAATTACAGACCTGTTCACTCACACAGGCGCGCCACTCCACAGTGAATTATTAATGCGCATTTGTACGGTTAGGTATTTATTACCTTGTTATCCGTCAGTCGTTATCTTTATTTATAGCAAAACAAGGAACACAGACAAATATAGTGTCTAAAGTATGTTGTGTAGACGGATGTATATGAGAGAAGCAAACAATATTAAGGTATGAATTTGACAGAAAACAATGAAAACAATGACGTCTTTAGGTGATATTAAAGTGAAACGACATTTAAAAAATATAGAACAAGAAAAGTTACGAATCGGGTAAAATAATAAAAAAGCGGTGTCATGCACCATACATACAATACACGTCCTTCTGACCTCGCAGGCGGTGCGGGCTGTTCCGACGAGCGAGGGTCAGGCAGATGACGACCACGCCAACGATGAAAACCACGATCGTAGCCAGGATGGGTACTAAAACTTCAGGTTCCAGCCACGCCTTGATCCAGGGTGGAAGCTCTTTATCTCCATAGGCGTTTCCGGGCAGAGGGGCGATGGTTCCTATACCATTTTAAAATTTAAATCAGAATATAGTACCTTTATGCGGGTGCCTGGCTCCGCGGACAACGCAAACCACTACAATGGCGATAATGATGACGAGTATAGCAGCGACGACCGGCACGATAAGGTTAAGGTGCGAGAGGATTATCTTGAGCGTCTGTTCCGGGGTCAGCGTGCCACCGCCGACTTCGCGGGCGGGCGCGATCGTACCTGAAATGCAAGCCCAATGTTACCGAGGTCTTCTACAATAAATGAAAGTCATCCAAAAATAAGGCAATGCATTTCAGGTACGTATTCACTATTTTTTTAAATTATATATGGAAGATGTGGAAATTTTAAACATGCGATTTACAGGAACTGTCCGAAAAATGTCCGAGTCTTATTGACTTAATTAACTTAAATCCTAACGAATAGTCGTTGCAAGTTTATCGAATGCTATTTACATATGAGTAAAGCTACTGTACTACCACGTGGGGATAGACTTGCACCCCCCTTATCTTCCTGCAGGAGTCGAAAGATGCCTCGAAGAGATAATTTGAGAAGGTGCCCAGCAGCGTCCTCTGAAGAACTGGCATCTAATGCCATCCCCAAGCCGACTGTCAAGCGTATTGCGGTATTTGCTTTGTGCCCAAGCCGTCTTCAACAGTAGACGATCCAGTTAATACAGTAAAACAAAACTGAAGTGCAGAGTTCTCAATAACGTTTGTTACTAAACGGAACAATTATTAGTAAAGCCAGAAAATGCCGATTTACAAGGTATGATAATGTGAAACAGAATGATGACATACAAGTGGCAAGAAATCATACTCTAATTTCTTCTTCGCGGTAGTGTGGCATGGCCATAAAAGAATATATATTTCAGCATTAAAGCTAAAACTTCACAAGTCTTAGAAAAACTTGATGGGTGGGGCAAATTAGCAAATTTTCAAAGAGAATATAGAATAGCGGAAATTATGATAAATAAAAAAAGTTAGGTGGATGGTATTGAACCTTACCTCCAGTCATGGTCAGGGTAGCGAATTCATATTCGGCAACGTTGAATCCAGCGTTGTTGTGAGCAGATATTCTCAGCACGTACCACGTAGCCGGTTCTAGATCTGTACAAGACAGTCCATTAATAACCTGACCCTTGACAATTTAGTGCTTGAGTTGAAATCTATATATAGGACTTAAGTTTCTATATCAGCTTATACGAAAGACTCAAGTAAAACGCATGCGTTTCGTACAGGTTTTGTACTTATACCAAGTAGAAAACCAGTAGAGAAATCTTACACACCAGAAGTTTACAAGTTAGAAAAGGCATGCTTGTTTGAGATTGCTTGTACGAGCTCAAGCAAGGCAAAGATAAGTCTAAATTTGATATATAAATTACGACTTTAGCTATATTGAAAACGATACCAACCGAGGACAACGAAGTTTCCACCAGGCTTTACGGCATTTGAGATCTGATTCCATTCGGCAGCTCCCCTATAACAAGAAGAGACAGTAGAGTTAGCATTACTTAGCTACTTACAATAAATAATTATACAAAAGTATCAAGTGGTTATACTTTGGTTTTATTCTCTGATAGTTTTAATAGGTGAGAATAAATGGAGTTACAATTAAGTAAAATACAAAAGAGATTAATTTCATCTACCGTCATCAACATTGACTAAACCCGTGTATACATACGTTGAGTAAGTATTCGGCAATACATAGAGGCATGTACTGCCGCATACTTACTCAACATATGTATAATCATAGAACATATAATAATACTACTCATAGAATGGACACTCCTCACCCCCCACCAAAACGAGCCTTCCTCACCCCGCCACTAATTCTGAGCTGTCGGTGAGCTGACTTGAGTACGGGACTCGCAACTCCCGCACGATGACGTGACGACGAAACGTAACGATTGTATGAGTATTTTAAAAGTTGAGAATGGGGTAATCTTGTGCTGTTTACTGTTGCTTATCAACTAAACGAGAAATGGATAGATAAAGATAGGAGTTTTTATAGATTCCCTAACTAAACTAAGTACAGTCCGCGAGGCATAAGCTGAGCTTTGCATTAGTGTGAGTGATCACCAATCGGCAGGAGCGCGGCGAGACAGAATGGCGCCGCGCCTCAGGCTGGTTACCCAAAATCAGGTTTTTACCGGGCGAAAATGGCGCCGCGCCTAAGGCCGGTTGTCACACCTACACTATCCATGTACACTCACACTAATGCAAAGCTCAGCTTATACCTCGCGGACTGTACCTACCTGTTGGTCGTTCTTCAGTTATCCAGTAGGTAACTTATAAAAACCGGTAATTTACAGTATGTATTGAAAAAAGTACAAACATAATACTTTATCTTTGTATTTTATTCAAACTGCTATTCAAATATTGATTATTTTAGAAGATTTATGTTTGCAAAAAAATATCCGTGGATATCGACTTCGTACGCAGCGAAACAAGTGTCTTTGTAATCTATACCTATACCATAGAGAAAACAATACACATACCGACCTTCGTCACGGTTGACACGCGGCAGACTTCATGATTGTTTATTATACGAGAAGAAGAAGAACATAAATTATTATTGTGATTGTATTTATTATCATTACTTGTAAGTATAAAATGTGAACTTGGAATGATACTTTTTGTATACTTATATTATGTGAGTGAAATGTGAAGTAATTTTACCTACTCGGATGTATGTTGCATATTCCTACGTCGTACATGGAGTTGGATTATTGTGCTTGTAAATGTTTCTGAAGGTAGGTAAGGTAACCTACGAAATCTAATAAGTCATCAGCGTCAAAAGATTGTTACCCTACCTAGGTAAGTACAACAACAATTCATACGGTGACAACCTTAGAGTTCACGCACACATTTACGCGTGTACAAAAACAACATTAGTGTAGTGTCTGTGTAATAGGTAGTTAGAACGCGGCTTTTGTATAGAGAATGAGTCGAGTGTCCAGGCTGTGGTATAATGAAAGAATATGTCATTAATTAATTTTCAGGTAATATAGATCGATATATTCTGTGTTAGTTCGACGCAGTGATGGCTCAGTGGCATTGGCTATGGACTGCTGCGCGGCAGGTCCATGGTTCGAATCCTGTCGCGGGCTTGAGCATCACCGCACGGTGGAAGATCATTTTGCGATTGCCAGCCTGGCTAGCGACCATTCACATCATGTAGAAAATCTCTCACCGAGCACCTAACGTTGAGTCCTTGAGATCCAGTAATTTATGTGAAGCCTGTTAACACCTTCGACCCCATCATCACTTACCATCAGGCGAGAATGTGGTCAAAAGCTTACCTATCAAAAACAAAACAAATAGCAAGGTACGGTCGGTGTGCGTGCCTGACTCGCACTTAGCCAGAGTATACTAGCTTAGAATATTGTAAATAAGTAATAGTGGGTTACTTCTTCTTGTTCTCGACGACGAAGTGGCTCATGGGACAGCCGCCGTCGAGCCACTGCTTGAGATGCAACGTGACGGAGGAGCTGCCCACCTCGATGAAGTCCGCGGCGCGCGGCACGGGCGGCTTCGAGCCGCGCGTGCGGGCCGTCACCACGTCCGATGCTTCGCCGGTGCCGATACTATAACAACATACAACACGTATAATAATAACAAATATTTTAAAAGTATTTTAAGAAAACATTCAATTAATTATTTATAAAACACTAAACAATTCTTTATAAACTTAATTTTTAACTGCATGATTTGATTCCGCCATCCCCATTCTATAACCGGACATCCAGAGACACTCAGAAGCGCCACCGCTATATGGTTGATGTTCCATTTGCCCGAACGAAGCGATTTGCGTCTTCGTTCATCATACGAACTGCTAGGGAATGGAACACCCTGCCTGAGTCTGTGTTTCCGGTTAAGTACAATATGGGGGTCTTCAAAACGCGAGTGAATAGATACCTTCTGGGTAAGCGCCTCCATCATTGATCGCATCTTCACTTACCATCTGATGGTAAGTTATGATATGGTCGAAGATGTTGTTTAGGCTGACCCAGTTCCGAATAAAAAAAATAAAAAAAATAAAATGATATATATCTAATGACAATTCCGCCTAATTTCCTGTTAAGCTGACGTGACGTCACAAACGTCACGTCGGCTAATGTTTTCTTAAATACTTTTAAAATATTTGTTATTATTAAAAATGGATTTCCGCAAAGTAACGCCTCAATCTATTCATTAACACGTATAATATATACAATCACGCCTGTATTCCCCGAAGGGGTAGGCAGAGGTGTGTAATCACCCACTTTGGTACCATGTAATAAGGGGCGAGCCTATTGCCATTCACCGGGCACAGTTTCAAGGTCATACATAAATAAAACGCCGTCAATAAACACTAATTAACGTTAAATCGGAGAAAAAAAACTATTTAATGCTGTTTTTTTTTATGTCTTATAGATTAGCCTTTGACCCCTATCTCACCTGATGGTAAGTGATGATGTGGTCGAAGATGGTGTTCAGGCTAACCTAGAAGTTAAAAGTTAATTACCGCTGTTCATAAGGCGTATAGACTGTTAGCGTTTATCGCCTTATAATAATATAAGGCGTATATACTATTAGCGTTATATGCCGCTTACAAATTTAATCAATATTATTTATGATTAAATACAAAAACATAGCAGCTGATATCGAAGTAACGTTATATCATTCACAATATTCAGGCGTCGCTTTTGATAAATCCGTATTAATAATAATATATTTAAAAATAATGATGAATTAAAATAGCGTAGGTGTTCTGGCAACAGTCATTGATAGCATCGACTACATCTAGGTGGGTACAAGTGCAGTGTCAGGATATTCTAACTTTAAGGGTGAACTGGCCGGGCCGTTCTCCATACAAACGCCGTAGGGTGATCACTGCCTTATTTGCGGATTTAGGTCCAAAACAAAGCATAATACCGATTGATCTCGTCATTACCTGGGCTTGTATGATGCCGAAATTTTAATAAGATAATTAACTTGAGAGTTATGAGCTTCGAAACATTTTCATATAACATTTTCAAGGCTCATAACTTTCAACTTAATTATCTTTTTAAAATTTCGGCATCATACAAGCCTAGATAATGACGAGATCAATCGGTATTATACTTAATTCTGGACCTAAAGTCTCAAATACTGGAGTGATCACCCTACGGCCTTTGTATGGAGAAGCGACCGGCCAGTTCAACCTTAAGCAGTAGTGCAGATACAGTGTTTTAGAAGAGCACTGTAGTAAGTTAAATTAGTACTGGAGAACAGATGTCTCAGAGTATCGAGCGCAGTGCAATGTCATGCAATGTCAAGCAGGACGAGATCGGTGACACTGCAAATATAATGGACATGCATTCTTCTACCACCACGATGCGGGCGACTTATTCGCCTAACCACTTTAAAACTAAAGAAAAAAAGATTAGGTACAGCAGTCGTTCGCCTGTAAAGCACTGAGCCGACTTCAACTGAATTTGTTTATCGTGAATCGTAGTATGACATAATCCCATAAGGATGAAGTCGCGGGCAGCACCTTGTACTTGAACGAGGTCTTATTAAAGAGTAAAACTTACCCGTTGTAGGCCGTTACATAGAGTTGATATCTAGATCCGCAGAAGAGGTTTTCCAAAGTGTAAGTGTCGGTAGTGCTTGGTATCTGAAAAATATCGAATTGATTCCTAAATTACTAACGTAATAGAGTCAGGCATATTTGTATCATAACTGTGCGTGTTTAGTGATTTAATAAAATATTTGAAGCTTATCATTATTGGCCTATGTATGTACTGTTAGGTTACGGCTCGTAATAATAAATGGATCTAATAATTAATTGATCGATCATTCAATATAAACATTAAACATAAAAACAGTCGATATCGATATATGAAGCGCTCGTAGCGAAGTTTGATTAGCCTTTCTGAACGGATCAGCAAAGATAAGCAACGTCCGCCGCGGTCAGGAGTTGGATAAGTGACCGCTAGTGACATTACTACTGAGCGCTTCTGTGCTTCGGAGGGCACGATAAACCATCGGTCCCGGTTGTTGTCTTAGGATGGCAGTCCTTATAGCATGGTGGTAGGGCGTTTCGCGAATGCCCGCCTGGCTAGCAACCACCCTCAAGTAGAAAATCTGTTGCGAAGCACCTAACGGTGTGTTCCGGCAGCGGTTCTTGAGAGCCAGTAATTCTAGGTTAGCCTGAAAAACATCTTCGACCACACCATCACTTATCATCAGGTGTGATAGTGGTCAAAGGCTAACCTATCAAGCATAAAAAAAAGATAAGATCGACCTCAACTTTGAGATATACATTTATTAATACTTCTCTTGGTGGTTTATAGCAGCTTAAATTAAAAGTCGATTAAACAAGCGTTAGATTGTCAAGTTTATCAAATAAATATGTTCAATGTTATTCATTGAATATTGTTTATGGTACACAACAATTTAATATTGGCAAGCAAGGGTTTTATTACCAACTTCAAAAAAATTTAGAGGTACTTAATTCGTCTGTTATGATTTTATATTTGTTACCTACGAACTTTTGGCTGGGTGAATCGATTTTGATGATTCTTTTTTTATTTCAAAGCTGACACTTGCTGAGTGGTCCCATTTAATTTTTATCACAATCGGTCGAGCCGTTTTTGAGTTATACTACAATAACTCAAAAGTATTTTCTTATCTTAATGACAGTCATTGACAGTAAACAACAATCGATCCCACAAGAAGCAAGGGTCACTAAAAAGGGTTTTTTTTTTACCAAAGTGGAACCGATTCAACACTCAAATTTAACACAATTCGTACAATATTGTGATAATAAGTACTTTTGCACCATCATGGTACCGACTTCAACAAGTTGTTTCACACATGAGTGTTGAAGTCAGTTCCATTTTTTGGTATTTTATTTTTATATTAATATGTTTGTGTATTTGGAGACATACCTGGACAGTCTCCCAGTCTCCAAATTCCTGTTTGTAGTGAATAGTGTGTCCGGCGGCGGGCGACTGGTCCACGTCGGGGGAAGGCTTCAGGCGCAGCGTCAGCGATGATACGGAGGACGATGCGATGCTCAGCAGAGGGGGGAATGGAGGCGCTAACAATTATATACCATGTTAGTTATAGCAAATTTTTATTAAAATTACATAGAAAAGGTAAAGTATGTAAGTGATAATATGTATATATTTTATATATAATTCACTTTTTACATGTTTAGATATCATAGTAAAACATGTATTTAGGTATTACATTACATTAGATACAGTTATTGCATACAGATTTCCATTTTCAATAGCTAGAACTAGACCCTGGAAGAAGTTTCAAATGATTTCATAGATATTGCGAATCATTTTATCACATTCCTTGCCTTGATATATATTGTGATGCGTTTGATCGGCAGATTTTAATTTTGCTTTGTACCACCCCACGGCGCGCATGCCTTGCCTTCTGTTTACCCATTGTGTTTGGCAATCTTTGATGACTCATATTATATACTTCGTATTATATACTTTTCGGCATTCTAAAAGTGCGTTTTTTCTATAGATAAGACAAAAAAATAGGCGTCGCCTAGGAAACCTTTCTTTTTAAATATCGTTTAAAATTAACAGAGACAGTACATGTAAGATATATATTATGTGTTATCTTACTGAAAGTTTTAAATTGCAATAAACATTGTCTAGTTCTAGAATAGTTTTAAGATAATTAAGGCCATATTTTTGTAGCAAAAAAGAAATAAATTTGAATATATATACAGAAAAATCAGTATTTCATCTCCATGATATAATATTTAGCTTTACATATATTAGCATGCTAGCAAAATATATCTTACCAAGTACAGAGAGGGTGTGAGTAACAGTGTCGGTTCCGAACTGGTTGTCGACGTGACAGGAATACTCGCCGGCGTCCTCGCGCGCCACGCCCGCGATCTGTAGCGAGCCTTCGGGCAACTGTCGCACGCGCTCCGACGCTTCCAGAGGGTGACCTTTCACCTACGCAAACATTTAGAATATTTATTTATTAGGTTTTCCAACAGACTTAACACAAACACATGAGTAAAACAAAATAATATAAAAATTAAAATCTTAGTGCAAATCCACTAACAGGAAAACACAACATGCACAATTTAGAATTAATAGGAGGTCTTCTGTGGGGAGTGTGCCACAGTGTGCCAATATCTCACATGTCATGTAAACACGCCTGTATATAATGTAATAAGGTTTACGCGATGATTACACATAGTAATTAAACAACTTTAAACGGTTTAAATCTCGTATAACCGGTTATGCCGAGAATGTTACGTGAGGCTATTAAAATCAAAAAGTACCCAAATTTCAATAGAGATGGCGGTTGGCATGTACCATCTGCTTGGGATCCTGTTATCAAATTAATTAAATCCCATGGCCGACACAAATCTGCAACAACTTTCGACACTGTGAGCGAATACTGCGTGAATAGGGAACGTTATTATGATTAATATATAAAAAAATCTGTCGGTAGTACAAATAATGTCTTGATAACTCATGTGACTAATAAAACCAATTAGTCACCCCGTGATAACGATAAGTGAAAGCTATTTGAAACGCCTGTATATCCCCGTAAGGGTAAACAAAAGCTTCTAAACACCCACGTTTTGTTACAGTATCTATGTAATTTTTTCCGATGCCGACGGGCTGATAAATATGGCCTACAGCCATACAGCCATACTTCCATGCTTAGTTTAGACTCTGGACGCAAATGAGAATATCATGGTCAGAAAAACCCAATTGCTGTCCGTCTCAGGAATACGAGATAACAAAGCAAAAATTTTACGCCACTAGACCAACGAGACAGTGAACTTTTTGTGGTTAAAAAATACTAGAAGCCTCTGACGTAATTTTCTTTATATTTAACTGATTTCTGACTGATGTGTATAATTTAGATTATGATGTTTTAAATATTTTGCAGTGTCAGTTTACAATTAAAGAAGATTAAGTCTTCGACTTCGTAATTTTCAAAATAATGTGATGTCGCTAAGTTATTAATAATCGAAGTTAACATTAACGTGAGTAAAAATATTCAACTTATTCTATGATTTTAAGATAAGTATCTTAAAATCAAAGAATAAGTTGAATATTGAATCGAACAAAAAATAAATCGAACTGATTATATAGAGAAAAACAGAACCCTTTGCCACTATTTTGAAAATTACAATGTGTATACTTCTTATTGCAGGCGACTGTACTTTAAAAGATCTTAACATGTATAGAAACAAAAAAGTCCTATCTAGAAAACCTTCGGCTAAAATACGTCGATCATCCAGGTTTATGTAGCCCTTAAAATAAGGGTTTTTAAACAAACAGGCTGTCGAATTTGTAAAGCTCTAAGTAAGCCGCTTTTGCAACGCTTTTAGAAACAATAACAGCCTTACTTATAAACGCTACTTAAATTTTAAGCATTACTTAGCCGCTGATTAGCAAAATTCCTTACTCATAAACGCTACATAACTTTATCCAGTACCTAAGTACTGCTTAAATCAGCTGTCAATTTAAACACCGTCTCACCCATGTTTAAATATTTAAGTAGCAAGATGGCGCCGATATTTCGGATCAGCTGATTCAGTTACTATTGAGGTTATTGTCAAGGAGGCATACAAAACTATAAACACGACATACTCTGTAAATAAATCGTAAAAATATAGCAAGTAGAAACATATGATGGAACATAGGATGATGAATTAAATTATGCGTAACCTAATTACTTTTCTTGATCTTATTGAAGAGTACTCCGCAGGTACAGTTCCTGAATTAAGAATATAAGGACTGTGCTACACTCGTATATTCCTATTGGATGTATTAAAAGGCAACTTGGAAACGACGAAATACCTACACCACGAAAAGTGGTGTAGGTATTTCAGTATTATACCACTATTCACGTTGATATATATGAGTAGGGTGTTGCTGAACATTGGGTGGAAAACAGTTCTCCATGTCACGATTATGGCCGGTAAGGTAGCTGGTATACTATACCTGCTACTAATGAAGTTGGTTGTCGATTATAAAATCAAAGCCAAAACTTTTTACATTTTTGTTCTCGTGTTGTTCTATGCGTTGTTAACGAGTATTTTAAATATGTTGTTGCTTTGTATTTTGTATTGATATAGTTGAGATATAAACTGACCCTACATAAGGGGGATATATCTCCCTAGCCTAACAATTATTTGAGGTATATATAATCCTTGTTAGGGTAGGACGATTCAATATTACTCTATACCTACTATAGTAGGTCTAGAATACCGGTAGGAAGACGTAAATAATACTAGTGATTCAATTTAAAAGCAGAATTGAGTACTTATTTCAGCATAGATGTCGATTCAGTTCAGCAAAAAAAATATATTTTAGGAGTTGAAATATTCTTAATTGTATTAAGCATCTCATTTAATAGGGCGCGAGTTTATTACCAAATGGTAATAAACTGGTCCAAATTAGACGCCGGACTGTTACTGAAAATCACTATCTCATTAAAACCCCAACATCTGATCCGATCCGGTGATCGAACTCATTGTAATTTTCTTATAGCCGCGCCACGCGGTTTCACCCAATGGTGATGAAAAGTAAGGAGAACCTAAACTAACTATTCTGTTGTTTCATCCAAACCCTCAAGCCGTTAAAACGTGAATATACATGTAGAAGACAAAAACACATACACATAAACTTTACATATATACATGTAATCACGCCTGTATTCCCCGAAGGGGTAGGCAATGTTGTGTAAACACTCATATTTCGGCCAATTGGGTTTTGGTCCCATGTAATAAGGGGCGAGCCTATTGCCATGTTTTCTCGAGCACACTAGACGAAACACAAGAACATATTACGGCCTTTATAATTCCTTTGATAAGCGATACCTTAAATTACACTTACTGTGATTTAAGGAATCGCTATAAAATGATTAAAAATAAATAAGGATTGGAATCTTGGCTTCATAGAAAAAAACGTAGACATAATTGGGCATAGGTATTGTTTGGGATGGAAAAAGATAACTTCCAGCGGGATTTGACGGTATTCTGGGGTTACACCCGTAAATTCTGGGGTAACCCCATAATGCATTTCCAATAATGCTATGGGATAGGTTGTTATTCCATAGCATAATTGGAAATTTATTAGGGCAATTTTGAATTTACCAAATTACAAAATTAAAACTCACTACAAATGTCTTCAGTACACCTAACCATATGTACAAAAATACGTACCTACAAAGAATAGATATTTTTTAACTTTTTATTTCTAATATTTTTAGCACTAGATACGTGCTTTTTGGCAATTTGGGTCTTCCATAATACCTTTTAGTTCAATGTTGTCAGTTTAAAATACGTTTGACCTCATTATCCATTGTTTAGCTAAATAGTTGCTAAGTAGCGTTTATAAGTAAGAAATATTTAAGCATTACTTAAACACTGTTTAGTTATGCATTACTTAGCAACTACATAGCGGATTTTTTATAAGTAAGGGGGTAAGTATTAGCGTTTTTTTACATTTCTACCCCCAATTATTTAACGAACGTCCAGAAAATGGACGAAGGTTTTACGACTCGTATATATTTTTACATACTTCAGTCACGTTAAATATGACCAATGCGTCACCGTACAAAAGCCTTGAAATTTTTAAGAACGTAGACCTCTTTCAAATAACTTTATTTAGGTTAAATTGTACATAGATATTAATAAACTTAAAACGGTGGATTCAGATCGCATTTCCATACAAGTTCTGTAGTGTGACAAGAAGAAAACATTTTTTAATTATCACTCCGAAACGTTGAGTGTTACTTACCTTCCACAAAATGTTAGGAGGAGGGACTCCGACCGCGAGACAAGGCAGTTTCACGTCTTCCTTGTACGTAGCGGTGAAAGACTCGTCGAATGATGCGATTTTAGCGGGCACTGAAATATGTGGACACGCGTTTGAGTTACAATGTTATGATATATTACATAAAAAATGATAAAACCTTGATTATTTTGTTATTATAAAATAATTATTTTGTATTATATTATTATTAAAATAAAATTAAACAAGCATTAGATAAGCGATATGGTGATTAATTGTTCTTTTTATTTTGTTACACCTGTTTATTTTATACATTACAAGTATAACACAAATTTTAAAGATGTAATCATTGCGCTTTATGAATTCATGATATGGTAAAAATCACGTGGAACGAAATGAGTCAGTGTTAGAATGGGTCTTATAATTATTTGTTTGATTAAATACCTTTATCACTAGGGCTGCAAGAAGCGGTTGCTGAGGGCTGTCCTTCGCCGATGATGGTAGACGCAGTAACCCAAAAGTCATAACGGCCAGCCTTGAGCTCGGTCGCAGAGTAACTGGTTTGAGATGCTGGCACCTATAATAATAATGGTGTTCTTACAATCAAAAAGGGATTATTTAAGTATTGAATGTCTTGCCTTTCAAACAGCTACAAATGGCATCGTGAAATGCTATTTTTGACCCATGTCTTATCGGTCTTTAGGGGTCGTTTTTTGAAAACTGTATATTTTACAGTTGAACTTCGTAATAAAGAATTTAATCACATAGCATATGTATAGAAAACCTAGTTTTGTATGTCGCATAGTATATATATTCGCTTTGTTTGCATAGAAGACTACATTATAATATAACAAATCAAATTACGCCCGCGCGTTTTCTTCTTAGAATGACAGCTATCGACAAGCAGTGTTATCTGTCGATTTTGGGCAAATCATTGGTAGGTATATAGCAAATTATCATATTAGCTTTAGGAACGTTTAGATCCGAATGCCTATATTTAAACTGTTACAAACGCTACCGTCTCAAATCTAACGTTCTATAGGTAATATATATTATTATTACCAAAAATTAAAAGTTTTGTAGCTGACAACCTTAAAAGATCGTCATGCTATTGTAAAGATCTAATTGAGACATATAAGATCTTATATTGACATGATGTTTTTTTTCTCGTTACGTGCACACATTTGACGTTTACAAAAAATGAATTCAGAACCAATGTGCCTGATAAAAACGATTTATTTAAAAACATTTCGGCACTATTGTCTGTCAGTCCTTCTCCTTTCATTACATCATGAAATTGTTCTAGTGCTGAAGCGCGTATTGGTTCATTGTGCATCACAAACCTTATCACACAAATATTCGTGCAGTTTATAAAACTGAACAAATTTTGAAGTTTCATGTTCACATAATTTCTTCGCGGAAAATTTCGAATAAAACGCGCATGCACTCTACTGATATGCATCAACGACTGGCATGAAGTGTTCGAAACGCTGGCGTGGGGGCTGCGGAGTCGCGAACGGAGGTCACTGGCATGAAAAAAAATTGTTGTTCATGTTGTTTGTTTTTTTCATATAGTTTATTGTTCATGCCAGCACTGGCTTGGCCTGAAACACTGTTTATACGAGGCCAATACTAATCCAGCACTGGCTGCCATTGAGACTGGCGGCGAACGCTGGCTTCTTATAAACCATGCCTAAGTATACAAATAAATATGTAAAAAATGTGAGTCAAGCTCAAAATCAGGAGAACGCAAACCTTCCCGCGGCGGGTGTGGTTTAAAAACTGTACTGATGAGTCTGATATTGAAGCGATAATTGTATGCGAGTTACACTTTTTTACATAATATTTATTCGTAGTTTAGAGTCTAAAATAAGGTGTATAGATGGTACAGGTACAGTACCTTATTAGGATGAGGTTCGGCGTTTTGGGCTTGTGTGTAGACGTTGTAATGAGTGACGACACCGTTGGGTTGCGCTGGGGGCCTCCACGATACTAGAATGGAGTCTTGTCCCATGACTAACGCTTTCACAGCACGCGGGGCTTCGGGCACTAGAAGGTTTAGACTTGTGTTAATATTTTAATTCCTGTTTCGAAGCGCTCGTAGCGAAGTTTGCTTAGCTGTTCTTAACCGATCAGCAAAGTTAAGCAACGTCCGCCGCGGTCATGAGTTGGATGGCTAACCGCTCTTGACATTACTACTGAGGGCCTCCGTGCTTCGGAGCTTAAGTTAAGCCGTTGGTCCCTGTTGTTGTCTTAGGATGGCCGTCGTTATTAGTTAGCTTCACCGCATGGTGGTAGGGCAATTTGTGAATGCCCGCCTGGCTAGCTACCACCCTCAAGTAGAAAATCTGTCGCCAAGCACCTAACGGTGTGTTCCGGCAGCTGTCCTTGAGAGCCAGTAATTCTATGTTAGCCTGAAAAACATCTTCTACCACATCATCACTTACCATCAGGAGAGATAGTGGTCAAAGGCTAACCTATCAGGCATAAAACTTGCCCGTCAAAGATCTGATCTGCCGCTTTGAAATATAAATGATATCAACTAGGTATTTTAAGTATGCAAATGTGCTCTTACTTCTTTATGTAAGTTCTGTAGGTTATGTAGTCAAAAGTTATATTCAATAATGTGGTCACAAGTAATAAGTCTGTTGTTTAATGATTAGGCAAGTTAGCAGCCATATATGAAGCTATTAGCATAAAATTCTAGTTTTTGCAAGGGAATTTACCATCTTGTTCAGTCTGGCAATGAATAGGAGCGGCTCGCACGCCGTCGCCTCCATTGGTAGTGGCGAGAACTTCCATAGAATAATTCGTAAATTTCTTGAGGCCGTGGAGGATGGTTTCGCTGCTGGCGGTTATTTTAGTGTCTTTTGTCTTCTCATCTGCAAAATACACAATACATACATCAATGCAAAATCACGCAATTGAAAACAGCCATTTCGAAATCGTTTTTTTTTTAAGTTATGAATTCATAACACGGAGCATTTGCCACATTTGTTTCTCACATTTTATATTCTGCTTGACACTGCACTGCGCTCGTAGCCCCGAAATGTTGGTTTTTATGTCCTGTGATTTCACATTGCACGAGTAATGCTTAGGACAAAGTAATGCTTGGACACTACTGCTTTTGATATCTGACACTGCTGCGGACCCACCAAGACGGACTCTTGCTAAAGAAACCTTACATATTGTAAAAGTAAAGGATGCTCTTTAAATTAAAAGAGAGTAAAATATTTTATTTTATCTGATACTTAAAACTTGATTTCAGTTGGGTCAAAACAGGTTTCTCATTCAACGGCTGCTTGACAACGTAATAATAGTCAGTCACTGTTCTTTCAAAAACAATTAAAGTACAAAAATTAAAAAAAAAATTAAAGAGCTATGATGGCTAGTTACTCACCATACCAAGTCTCGCTGGGTCCATAGATAACTTTGTAAGCCTTGATCAATCCGTTAGCAGAGGCAAGAGGAGGGGAAACCCATGAGACACGGATGGTTTGAGCAGTGAGAGTGGTGCAGAGAACGTCCTGTGGCGGAGCAGACGGGGCGCCTTCAGCGGTATAGGCCTTCACTTCGCCAGAGACTGGGCCTGATCCCATCTTGTTGAAGGCTTGGACCACCATTGCATATTGAGTGTAAGTCCTGAATACAACATAAATAGATCGTTACAGTAAATCCTACGAGACACGGAGAAATATCGCAAATAGAACATTTATAACAGACTAGTATTATTTTTATAGGAGCATTGACGCATGCTAAGCGAAAACATAGAAATTATAACGGATGGAAAAAGATAATTTCCAGCGGGACTTGAACCCGCAACCCCCAGAATACACAATTGGTAGTGCACAATTGGTAGTGCACCAGGACGGTATTCTGGGGGTTACGGGTTCAAGTCCCGCTGGAAGTTATCTTTTTCCATCCGTTATAATTTCTATTTATAACAGATTTCAAATCAAAAAGAACCAAGGACTCACTTGAGGTTGAGAATGTCCAGATGATGTTCCTTGCCTGATTCCTTTGATATGTCGACAGTTTCGAATACGAAAGACTTGTTGCTCGATGCCAATTTGTAACCAACATAGTATCTGTAAAAGCAAACGTAATAGAAGATTACCACCAGAATTACGCTATTGAACAAGACCATAAAAAAAACAAATTGCAAAGATTTATTTTTTACCCTTGGAGTTCGCCGTTCCAGTCCTGAGGTGGGGGAGGTTTCCAAGTGACCCTCAAGGTGTGCTTATCAACAGCATCAACCTTAACGTCTTGTGGTGGTCCAGTGGGGGCTTCTTCGGCGGTGATGATAGTGACGGTTTCTGAAGGCTCAGATGTTCCAAGTTCGTTCTCGGCGACGATACGGATGTGGTATGCGGTTGCGGGACGAAGGCTGAATACTCCAGCTTCAGTAGTGTCTCCTGGCACAAGAACTCTGGAAAAACAAATTTTATTTTGATATTTTGAATTCATTTTTGTAGGAGAATATTTGGCAATTTATTTATAATACAAGCTTGCTGGATGAATCGAATTGAAGGGTGGAAAATGTAGAGTTTCATTTTTATTTCTGATAGATTATCCTTTTACCACAATCTCACCTAATAATAATAGTCATTTATTTCAGGTAGCGAACCAATATGTTTATACTACTACTACTAATGCAAAGTGATGATGTGGTCGAAGGTGTCAGCAGGCTTAAAGTAGAAATAAGGTATGCTAAATATAAAATGCCAAAACATAAAAGAACATAACTTTTACGAAAATGCTACGTGCCATGCCTGACAACATCCGAATAGGTTAAAGCCTATCACTACTCCATTTTTACAAACAAAGCATAAAATATGTACGCCGTCTGAATGCCGGTAAACTAAATTTTATCGTTATATCTATATCTATACAACATCAATATTTAAAAAAAAACTAACGTTCATGTTTATATTTTAAGATTGACAAACATGGGTGTCATTGTGAAACGCGACTTGACCGCGGCGGACGCACCACACTCAAGATCCTGATGAAGCCGAAACATTGTCGATCGTTATATCGACTATTAGTAAGTTGTGTACACTCATACACACGTGTTTGTCAAGCTTAACCCATTGGCATCGGCGATAATGATAACAATAGAAATTCATTCATAACTAGGACATAGTGGTCCTGACGATGCTAACTTATTAAAATAAAACTGGACCTAAGAGCCTTTCATTTTGCTAAAGATTTTCGTTATTATAAAACTCAACATTGAATATTTCGCAGTAGTGGTTACATTCAGCTGTGTACAGAAATTTTTAAATTACGGACACTTAAGCTTTACCTGTCAATATCCTTCTCCCAGTTGCCTTTAGCGCGTTTGTACTCAATGAGGAACTTCTTGATAGGTGAGTTACCATCGTAGGGTGCGGCCCAAGATAGCTGAACAGTCCTTCCAGATTTATCTAATACTTTCAGGCCGTATGGGGCTTCGGGTACCTCTGCAAAAAATAATAAAAGAAAAATGTAAGTCATCTTGGAACATTTGCAATATTTAGTTAAAGTAAAGTCTTTTTAAAAATAATCAAACAAAAAATGTTTCGTAGGGTTAAATTAATGAGCGGTTTACGCGCTGCAGCACATATAGTAGTCGCGTACATGCTAACTACAAAATATAGAACATTTTAATTGTAGTTACATTTCTCATTGTAATTTTACTTACCTTGAATGATCATGTTGATACTGGTATCATCAGATCCAAAAGCGTTAGTAGCGACGCATGTGAAAAGAGCGCTGTCAGATCGTTCGGTTCTTCGGATGCTGAGGTCGGATACCACTCCTCCTGGTAAGATCTCTTCGCGGATGGTGTATCGTGGGTCAGATTTCGGTTCGAGGCGTTTGTTATTCATGTTCCAGATGATTCCGATCGGCTAGAAATTAGATAAGTTTTACAGTGACTATCTGACATGTTTTTTTAGTCCCTATATTGGATGAACGATGTCACACCCGATTACCTTAGGTTAACCAGTTACAATTGCCATTATTCCGGCTTACCACTTTTGCTTTATTAACCACCATTCCTTTTATTTATGATCGGAATAAACGTTGTAAGTACTTACTTTTTCTCCTTTGGCTTGACACTGCAGAACAGCAGATTCGCTTCTGCGAGCAGTCTGATTCCTCATCTTAATTTCGAATTGGGGTGGGGCTAAAAGCAATAACATCTCAACCTTTATACATAACGTTCAAATTGTTAAGCAAAAATATACGAAATATAGGATTGTTCTTACCTTGTACGCTGATAAGAATAACCGCAGAAAGTCCAGAGCCAATTCCGTTGACGGCTTCGCAAAGATAATAACCCTCATTCGTCTTTTGAATATTGCTTATGGCCAGAGTTCCATCCTCAACTTTTACATTGGGGTTGTTAGGCTTAAGGTCTTTGTAATCGCCGGGCGTATCCCCTAAAGCAAAAGAAATCGTTTAGACTAATTCCAAAATGCACAAATAAAACTTTCGTCGTACCATTTTAAAGTTTTATCATTCTAGAACTGTTTCCCATACCTTCAGCCCTCTTCCACGTTACTTGGGGCTTGGGGAAGCCATCGGCCTTACATTCAACTTTAGCATCAGAGCCTTGGGCAAAAGCCTTATCGGTAGGTTCGAGTATCCAGCGTGGAGGCACTGAAATATCACCAATATGTTACAACAACAGCAATATGTCCCAAAATCTTAAGGAGTGATTTGAATACTTTAAACTTTAATGGCAAAGACATCCATTTATGTATGTAATAACAATGAATGAAGTATATTTTACAAAAGGGCATGCAGTATACGTATATCAATTAAATGTATTTTCTGCAGCACTTCATAATTAATTTTAAGAAATTGAATATCAACTGTGTTGTGAATATTTATGGGACTCTTTTCTAATTTATTTTTACGACGCATTGAAATAGAATAAGTCTACATTTGGATATAAATACGGCTTTTAAAAAACAAAAGGCAACGTAACAAAAATATTATTCACATATCTAGTTAAGAGATTTAGTCTATTTCAATACGTTAACTTATATTTTAACAAGCTTCTATAACGATTGAGTTGCGATGTTCTTTTTTTCAGTAAACTTAAAAATATTATGGTAGGTATATTATTAAATTTATTAAGAGAATATTATGCACAGTTAAAACATGAATAGATTATAGTAAATGTTTATTTAGAGCTAAGCGTCGCTGTAGAAGCTTAATATATCTTAAACGTTGCAAAATATACACCAAAGCATCCCAAACTACAAACAAAACATAAAAGGGACAGAAAGTAACAATAACAACGAAGCCCCATACTTGAAAGATATAGGCACCGCAAATATCCTAATACTTGTTGAAATAATTTTATTACATTATTTAACATCCTCACAAAAATGTCATAAAATATAATTATATTGAAATGTGACACAATTTATAAATGCTTTTTGAAAATGACCAATTTAATACACATAGTAATGGAAAGTTATTTCAACATAATTATTAGAACAAGCCAAGCATAAGCGCGGTTAAATAAAAAGGCAATATGCAAATAAATGAATGAAAATAACATACAGAGAGGAACCCAAGGAGAGGAAGAGGTGGAGATAACATAAACGCTAGGAAGGGCAGAAATGGGATCGTCGATGATAGCCGCAGCCGGTTCCTTACGAATCCTATGTTTTTACAAATTTATGATATACAAGCCCTAAGAATCTCCTACTTCTAACATTTATTGTAATAAGAACTAAAACTGTTAGTAAGAACTATCTATTCATACTCATCGTGTATTTTATGGTAAAAAATTTAAAGTTCCCTCAGTACTCTTATTTGATTTTACAAAGGGACCTATCGTGAACAACTGAATATTTCAAGCATACAATATTGAAACTACGCAAAGCTCTCCGTGCTAGGAATGAAGGGTACACAATATGCATGTGGTATACCATGGACTTCTAGCGAGGCGGTATAGTTGGAGAAGCCAGCGGCATTGCGCGCGATACACGCGTAAGAGCCGCTGTGTGACCCTCCTGCTGGGTCAATCAGAAGCAGCGAAGCTCTCTGCGCAATTTTAGTTGCCGATACTCCGGCTTTCTGCTTCAGGAGCTGCCCTTCAAAGTACCATTGAATATCGAGAGGCGTATCACCCGCGGATACCAAACAAGTGACTTGGGTTGCCTGCCCCGCATACAATGGTGTCTCGAATGCGAATGGAACTATACGGGGCAGTACTGGAAACAACCACAGAAAGTAGGGTTAGACTTAGATCGGTGGCAGGCAATGTTAGCGACTGGTGAGATTGAAAAATAATAGTGACGGTGGCGGATTGGTTCTTTGAAGTGCGTTGTTGTGATGTTAGTCCCCGTTATTATATTGCAGCGCAGAAATATATAAATTGGACGTGCCGTTGACGACGAGTGTAGCCACGTGTTCGGTTCTACCGGCCGCATTCTGGGCGATGCACGTGTAGTTCCCTTGATGGTTTGCGCTCACAGAGTTGATGGTGAGAACTGATGCGCGGGGACCTAGCGGCGTCGTCGTGATGTCTCGTTGAAGTCTCGAATCTATCGTTTCGCTGCTGAACGTCCAAGATATCTCTAGAGGTTGGTCACCTTTAGTGGCGACGCAGTTTACTACCGCAGTGTCTCCCGGGTTGACCGGCACATCGCCAAAACTGAACGGCATTATTATCGGTGGAACTAGGACAATAAATTACTGAGATAATAAGGCATGAAAGGCAGAGGATTTAAAGATGACAAAAATAATATCGAATGTTTTGTTCATTTAGTTTTCGCACCCTTTACGACTAATTCTGTGGTGTGCGATGCGATGCCAGCCACGTTACTCGCAGTGCAACAGTAAAGTCCTGCATGGTTTGCGTCCACAGATTCTATTGTAAGGACACTACTTCTTCGATCGATGTTACTAACGCGAACTCCAGTCAATGTTTCAGCCGATCTATTATTAAACGTCCACGTTATACGGACCGGTTGGTTGCCGTGTGTTATAATACATTGAAGAGCAAAGTAATCACCGAGAAAAGCCGGTTCTGGGCCGGCAATGAAGGGCGCAATCTTAGGAGGAACTGAAACAAACATCATCTAAATGATAAAATAACAGAAACTACGATTTCATAACCGACTAACCATAAACTATTAGAGCTGTTGAGTGAGTATTGCGTCCTGCGCGATTTTCTCCGATACATGCGTACGATCCAGCATGTTTTGCATCCACAGACTCTATTATGAGAATACTACTGCGTTTGGAATTACTCGTAACATAATCATTGTTTCTTTGGGATATGGGCTGGCCATTAAACGTCCAGGTGATTGTAAGCGGAAGATCGCCGAAATTCACTGTGCACGCCACTTGTAAGTACTCCCCAACGTTAGCAGGCTTCTCGCCAAATGTGAAGGGTAGAATGTTAGGAGGAACTGGAATAATTAGTTCAAAATGGGACTATGAATCTTTTCGGCAAAAAAAAAGCTGTGGTAAACTAAACCATAACTACTAATTGAGAAAAACATAGGAAGTAAATTTGAGTACTAAGCACCGTTAATTATTAACATTGATGTGTGAGACGCGATCCCTGCAGCGTTTTCTGCAACGCATGTATAGTTCCCGGCGTGGTTGTGAGCTACTGATCCGATGCTTAGTATAGCACTTCTCTCTCCAATATTGAAGACGGTTATTCCAGAGCGAGGCTTAATAGGTTCACCATCAAAAAGCCATCTTAACTGAAGGGGATGATCACCCTCAACAATCGAACAAGGAGTGGTAACGACTTGCCCAGAATTCATGGCGACTTCCCCAAAAGAGAAGGGTTGGACAACAGGAGGAACTGAACAGAAAAGAAGTATTGTTGGGATTATCATTCTATAAAAATAGTACCGATAACGTCTAGGATAGCTGTATGACTGGTTGTCCCTGCCCTGTTGGTCGCTGTGCATGTATAGTTGCCACTGTTTGCTCCCATCGCATTTGGGATATCGAGAACGGAGACGCGTTCGCTTAATGTTGTGGTCTTTATGCCCATTCTACGGGTTACGGGATATCCTTGAAAACTCCACGAAATATTTAATGGAACGTCTCCCTTTGAAACGTGGCAATCGAGATGTACAGAGCCACCCGCAAAAACAGCTTCATCCAATTCAAAAGGTTTGATGTGAGGAATAACTGAGCAAAGAAATATTTGTAAAGTTAGTGAATATTACAAGATACATGCTGCGATAACTAACAACGATATACCCTTCACATTGAGTGATGTAGAGTATCTTTCTTCCCCGGCTTTATTCTTGGCGATACATGTGTAATTTCCGCTATGTGAACCTGTTACAGATGCTATGGACAAGAATGATGTGCGGTCCGCCATCTTCATAGTTTTAATATCCATTTGCGTAGATAAATCTTTCCCTTCGAAAGTCCAAGTTATTGACATGGGCCGATCTCCTTTGCTCGCATGACAGGTCATTTGTACAGATTCGCCGTAATATACGGATTCTTCAACCTCAAATGGCATTATGTGGGGAGGAACTGAGCACAAACAAAGAAAGATCTACATTATTCTAAGCGTGCAATATCTAAACATTCAATCGTTTAACAATATCTATTGGGAGAAAAGGGCAGTTTTAATACCATGAATGTTGACGAGAGCAGAGTGGTAAGCGCGACCGGCACGATTGCTGGCCATGCACGTGTAGTTTCCACTATGATGGCCCATTGCCGTCGGAATGCTCAATACCGAAGCTTTTTCACCTAATTTCGTTGTGGTTATCCCCATGTTATTATGATACGGTATTTCATGACTTTGGAAACTCCATGATATCTGTAGAGGTCGATCTCCTTTCGACACGTGACACGTAAGGTGAACTGATTCACCAGCAAATATTGATTCATCCACTTCAAACGGTATTATGTGTGGAACCACTTGAAATCGAAAACAAAGTATGACGTTACATTCTACAGGATACGGAAAGGGTTAAACAAAAAACTGCAATAATGCAAGCCTTTCTTGTAGCATGGTTAAATACCGATAACTTTGAGTATTGTAGTGTAAGATGTGATTCCAGCGCGGTTTTTAGCAACGCAAGTGAAGTTCCCGCTATGAGCGCCGGTAACAGCAGGCAGTATCAGCACAGATGATCTATCTCCGACTCTAGTAGAAGATCCTAACTCTTGAGATAATGGTTGGCCGTTGAACTGCCAATACACTTCCAACGGTGTATCCCCTTTTGATATGTGACACATCATTTGAACGGATTCTCCCGAAAACAGAGCTTGGTCGACATCGAATGGCAAAATGTTCGGTGTAACTGTATTAAAAGAAATATACAAAAGGATGAAATAAAGAAAATATTAACCCAAATACAAAAGCGCACGTTGCTTATAATATGTCAGCAGAATTCATGCAGATTCTGAGAACATGATAATTGGCATCGAACCGCGGAACAAAACAAAAACGTAACAGTATGATTATAATGATGAGTGACTCAAACTGACCGTGAACATTAAGGACAGTGGAATGATTAGTAGAGCCAGCGTTATTGGTAGCTACGCAAGTATAGTTGCCACTGTGGCTAGCGGTTGCCGCAGCGATAGAAAGAAACGAAGTGCGTGATGTCATTTTCGTAGTCATGATGCCGAGATGCGATGAAGTATTTTCGAATCCATGGAAATGCCACTTGATATCGAGAGGTACGTCTCCCTTCGATACTAGGCAACTAAGCTGAACTGTTTCACCGGCGAACACCGACTCATCCGCTTCAAACGGTACGATGTATGGCAATACTGTTAATCCAGAAGGCCAATATTAATGCGGAACTAAGCGTGCAGCGTGCGTTATAGGTTTAGGCAGGGCGACTATCGGATTGTAGAATACCATGAACATTAATTGTTGCCGAGTGACTAGCAAGACCGGCGTGATTGACGGCATTGCATGAGTATTCGCCGCTGTGGCTGGCTGTCGCACTTGATATTGTCAACAACGATGTTCTCTGGCCAATCTTCATGGTAGTGATGCCTTGATGTGAGGATAAGTCCTCCCCGTGAAAACTCCAAGTAATAGTTAGAGGAGCATCGCCTTTAGATACATGACAGGTCAACTGAACTGATTCTCCGGCAAATACTGGCTCTTCGGCCGTAAATGGAACGATGTGAGGTGGAACTGGTGAGGATAAGTTAAATGAAAATAACAACTTAATTAAACATAACAACAACACACAAGATAATGTGTAGATACCCTGAACGTTTAAAGTAGCTGTGTGGTTTGTGCTTGCTACAATATTTGAAGCAGTGCATGTGTAGTTTCCGGAATGTTTTTCAGTTACAGACGGGATAGCCAATATTGAACTTCTAAGTCCTACTTTAGTTATAGTTAGAGCATCGTTGCTTGTAATAGGTTTGTTTCTAAATGACCATATCAGTTGTAACGGCATATCGCCTTTCTGAACGTGACACATAACTTGTATGCTTTCGCCATAGAAAATAGCTTCGTCGAATTCGAACGAGGATATCATTGGTGCCACTGGAAACAACCAATATTACCTACAGATATATATTTCAAATTAGAACTAATACAGATTCGTACAGGGATGGTAGAAGATGGAACAAAACAGTAAAAGCACAGTGAATTGACCGAGGCCGTATACCCTGAACATTGAGCGTAGCGTGGTGGCTAGTTCTGGCGACAACATTGGAGGCAGTGCATGTGAAATTTCCAGCGTGTTGAGCCGTCACAGCTGGTATTATAAGGACAGATCCCATGTCCCCAACATTCATAATGTTCAGACCAGGCAGCGAACTCACATCCCCTCCATTAAAAGTCCATTTGAATGTTAAAGGTTTATCTCCTTTTGTAGCGTGGCACATGACTTGAACTCCTTCGCCATAAAATACTGATTCATCGAATTCAAATGATGCTATAATGGGTGCCACTGAAATTTTTCTTATTAATTAATTCCACAACTTTGATACTTATTTCGATGAGTGCATTTTTACACTCTTTATGGCCCGCCAAAGTTACAAGGAAGGAAGGGATTTTAAACATAGTATTATATTTAAAAATATTATTTAGTAAAATAAAAAAAAATGCAACGGGTTAGGACCTAACTACCGAACCGTGAAATAAGTTCTAACAAATTACAATCATTTTGTTTTTATACCATTGACAAAGAGTTGAGTGGTGTGATTTGAATGGCCTGCATCATTTTTGACCATGCACGAATAATTCCCCTGATTTTGATGAGTAACAGATTCGATACTAAGCTGGCTGGTGCGCTTTGTATTCAGTAGGTTAACTCCAATGTCCCCAGATTTGAGAGTATTGCCGTTGAAATACCATTCAATTTTTAGTGGAAGGTCTCCTTTGCTGACCGTGCACGTTATCAATACCATTTCTTGAGCGTTTACTGGTTCTTCGCCGAATTCAAATGGCATTATCTGTGGAGGGACTAATAGAGGATGTGGGAGTCAGCGTAAAAAGCTATATAGGCATGATATGTTCTATTAAGATATACAAAAGAAAAATGGTAGTTTGGGTCACAAAAGTACCGTTGACGTAAAGTTCGGCTGTATGATTCACTGTGCCCGCTTGATTCTTAACAGCGCACGTATAATTTCCCTGATTGTGGTGAGTAACCGATTCTATGGTCAGCTGACTCGTTCGTTTGCCATTGGTGATAGTGACACCGTTATTTCCAGTGTTAATAACGTTGCCGTTGAAGTACCATTTTATATCGAGAGGCATGTCTCCCTTGGTAACAGCGCACATTGCTACTACCAAATCTTGATCATTCCAGGGTTCGGTGCCGAAGTCGAACGGTGAAACTTGTGGTGTAACTGAATAATTTGAAAATTGTAAACTGAGGAATGTTGTCACAAGTTTGCGAATGGTCATTTCGGTGCCCTTCTATCGTTAATTTGCCACACACTTACACACGTAACCCGTATTATTTTATTTAACTTATTTACTCTGTGAGCACAGAGGAATGTATGTAAAAGGAAAGGAGCTCTAAAGAAATGTATATTGGAATAGCAAAGAATAATAATGTAAGTACTTGCATTAGAAGCAAAGCACATAAAATATGAATCTCAAATTATAGTAATAAAAGAATACCATTAACATTGAGGAGCGCGCTGTGGCTGCTGAGACCAGCTTGGTTTTCTGCGATGCAAGTGTAATTGCCAATATGCTCATGTTGAACATTTTCTATGCTCAAGACGGATATTCTCTTTCCGTTTCTGTTGATTGCCACGCTGTGTCCCGAATTCAAATTTTGATTATTCAGTAGCCAATGTATTTTAAGTGGTAAGTCGCCTTTGCCTACCGTGCAGATGAGAGACACGGTATCTCCAGCGTTCAAGACATCTTCTCCGAAGTCGAATGGTGTTATCTGTGGCACCACTATAAATCGGGTAAAATATACATCCAATAACGATATATGAAAATTATGATATTTTTAGAAATATTATCATTGTTTATTATAATAAGGCATGGAAAAGGACAAGACATATCTACAAAAACATAAGACGCATGCGAAAGGAAGTGCCACGTAATATTCAAATACCGTTCACACTGAGAACTGCACTATGGCTACTGCGGCCTGCTTCATTCTCCGCGATGCAGGTATAGGTTCCAATATGTTCGTGCTGCACGTTCTCTATGCTCAAAAGTGATATTCTTTTGCCGCTTCTATTTATAAGAACGCTGTTTCCAGAATTCAGCTCCAGATTGTTTAATGTCCAATGTATTTTCAGAGGCAGATCGCCTTTTCCGACGGTACAAGTTATTGATACAGTATCTCCAGCATTGAGAACATCTTCTCCGAAGTCAAATGGTGCTATTTGCGGCACCACTACGAAATACGACGGCAAAATATTAGGTACTCATACAATAACATGATTATTTCCTAAAGCTAATCTATATTCGAATATAACCTACGTCGTTGCGTGGAATAGAGGTGAATAGGACAGAACTAAGAAACTAAAATAAAACATGCGAAATAAACCACGGCGAAAGGATTGTCATGAGTAACAATTTTCAATACCATTAACTCTAAGTACTGCGCTGTGGCTACTGCGGCCGGCTTCATTTTCAGCAATGCAAGTATAGTTTCCAATATGTTCGTGCTGGACATTTTCAATGCTTAAAAGAGATATTCTCTTTCCGCTTCTGCTTATAAACACGTTGTTCCCCGAATTCAACTCATGTTCATTCAACATCCAATGTATTTTTAATGGTAGATCCCCTTTCCCAACTGTACATGTAGTAGATAATGTCTCGCCTGCATTGAGAACGTCTTCGCCGAAATCAAATGGTGCAATTTGAGGCATCACTATCAAAATGGGAAACTAACGTTAGACGTTTAACATATTGGAATGCCTAATTAAGTTTTTATTAGTGATGTATTAGATTTTAGGACTGGGGAAGGTTTATTACAAGATAATTTTATTTCATAAATGACGTAGTTGAAGAGGTTTTGGACAGGAGACATCTACAAAGTACAAAAAGATGTGCAAAATAAGTGAAGCATGAGGAATAAGCTGCGTGATAATGTATTAAATACCATTGACTTTGAGGACTGCACTGTGGCTAGTCAGACCAGCTTCATTCTCGGCGATGCAGGTATAGTTTCCAATATGTTCGTGTTGCACGTTTTCAATGCTCAATAGGGAAATCCTCTTCCCGCTTCTACTTATGAGCACGTTATTTCCGGAATTCAATTCGTGATCGTTAAGTATCCAGTGTATTTTCAAAGGTAAATCGCCTTTTCCCACCGTGCATATTGTGGATACGGTATCACCGGCGTTAAGAATATCTTCTCCGAAGTCAAATGGTGTTATTTGTGGTGCCACTACATTTTGAATTAAAGTGAACCAAGTATTGATTTGATGGAACTCAATGGATTAAACATATGGGAAGGTTTTACAATATATAGGATTTTTGGATTTCTGTATCCGGCTGATGTGTAATATTGTGAAGCCCAGGTTAGAAACAACACTACACAAATAAAAATTCAATAAAATCGTGCTAAAGAAAGCGAAGCTTATGTTGAATTTTGGAGGGTACCGTTCACATTGAGAACTGCACTGTGGCTACTGCGACCCGCCTCATTTTCTGCGATACAAGTGTAATTCCCGATGTGCTCATGCTGAACATTTTCAATGCTCAGAACTGATATTCTCTTTCCATTTCTATTGATAAAAACGCCATTGCCAGAATTTAAGTTTTGATTATTTAACTGCCAGTGAATTTGCAGCGGCAAGTCACCTTTCCCCACGGTGCACGTTAATGACACCGTCTCACCCGCGTTGAGGATATCTTCACCAAAATCGAATGGCGTCACCTGAGGTACCACTAAGAAAATATTGAAAATTTGAAACAAATTAAATCTTTAAAGAAAATGCAGTATAAAGAAAAAGTCTGGAGAAACAAAGTATAGATACATCCATAAGATGAACCATTGCTTTTGGCGAAAATCTAGGAAAAGGATAACAGTAATTCAACCATAAAATGTCATACATAACTGTAAACAACTACAAATTAAAAAGGTTTGAATTAAAGTTGAAAAGCAGCGTATCTCAAGCAAGCGATTAATTTAAATATGATCAAAAAGTACCATTAACAGCTAACTCGGATGAATAGTTGGCATGACCAGCTTGATTGGTGACAGAACAAGTATAAACTCCAGAATGTATAGAAGCAACACCTTCTATTGAAAGACTGCTTGATTTATGACCAATCTTGAAGACGGTAATACCAGAAACTGTCTGAGCAGGGCTTCCATTTAAAAGCCACGTGATATTTACAGGCGCATCGCCCTTCGTGACCATACATTGAACACCGACTGTGTCACCCGCATTGGCTGGCTCCTCTCCGAAGGTGAAGGGATGGATTTGGGGTAAAACTGTTTTAGGAAACTATTATTAATAATGACTTTCACACTAATAAAAACGACGAATCGTTAAAGTTCTACTTATGAAATTGTGAAAATAACCGTTGACTTCCAAAGTGGCGGTGTGGTTCACTTGACCCGCAGCATTTTCGACATGGCAGACGTACACGCCTCTGTGTGTGCCATTTACTGAGTCAATGTTAAGAATAGACATCTTACGACTCATGCTGCCGATGGCTATTCCCATTCCGTTATCTATCGATATTTTTCTTCCATTTAAACTCCACGAGAAGTTGGCTGGTAAGTCTCCCTTATTCATAACGCATTGAACCGACGCGGTATCGCCAGCATTCGCGGGCTCATCGCCAAATTCGAAAGGTGAGATTTGGGGTGGTACTGAAGTGACATAAAAAGCGTTAGGTACTACAAAACTAAAATAACTAATTAGGGTGGAAGCGAACCATTGACTTTAAGTAATGTTGTGTGGTTGGTTTGCCCAGCGTCGTTTTTAATCTCGCAAGTGTAAGAGCCTCTGTGAACGGAGCGTACTGGCTCTATATTTAAAATGGAAGTTTTCTTGCTGATAGTCGTCAGGACAACGCCGAGGGAGTTCTGTGGCTTGATCTCCTCGCCGTCGAAAAGCCATCTAAAGCGAACCGGTACATCGCCTTTGGTCATCACGCACGATACCGAAGCGGTCTCTCCTTCGTTCAATATTTCTTCTCCGAACTCAAAGGGTAAGATTTGCGGCGGAACTAAGATGAAGTTGTACATTTAATACCAGGATCGAATGGGATTTGGTAATTAAGGTTTACAAAACCGAAAGGTAAGCAAGCTTATGGTTATCTGGGATTGTACCGTTGACTTCGAGTAAAGCGCTGTGATTAGCGGAGCCGGCCGAGTTTGTCGCCACACAGTGGTAGGTGCCCCTGTGTATGCCACTTACTGAGTCTATGTTCAGTATCGATGTTTTCTTATTGATGGAGGTGAGTACTATTCCTATGTCGTTTTTGGGGTTTACGAGTTGTCCGTTGAAAATCCAGGATATGTTTAAAGGTTGGTCTCCTTTGCTCACTGCGCAGGATATGGAAGCCATGTCTCCTGCGTTCACTGGTTCCTCTCCGAACTCGAACGGTAACATTTGTGGGGGCACTGTGCGGAAACTCACGTTATTCGGACTAAGCGGTAGTGCAAGGGACGTGTGTGGCAAACGATGTAGCTTTGGCGGGCATAATCATCATAACAGGTTTGTCAATATTTTAATACCTAATAATATGCGACATTTTATTTACCTGTAAGAAAAATCATTAGTGGTTCATACAATCAAATACATGAAAATAATGTCATAGTTATTTTTCGTCAGAATTTATAACGAATGGCGAACGTTTCAATTAGTTATTGAACACAAATTGTTCATAAGATATTCAAGTTACTTATAACACAATTAAAAAATTATATACTTGTATGAACTGGAAATAATTTAACTATGACATTATTTAAATTTAATAAGAGGAGCTACGGAGTCATTCTTCAAACTTGTATAGTTCCAATAATTGTAATTTAAAATAATATTAAGAACCTACGAAATCGTAGGAATTCAAATATTACTTATCTCGACTCAGTACTGAACCATTTTACTCAACATTTGAAAAGTTTATTCATACATATAATTTCACTTTTATTAGGGGTATACTGGTATTTAACCACTATTACACAATAAATATTATCGAAGCAGTGATGCTCAGTGGCATTGGTTAAGGACTGCTGCGCAGCAGGTCCATGGTTCGAATCCCGCCACGGGCTTGAGCTTCACCACAAGACATTATGCGAATGCCCGCCTGGCTAGGGACCACCCTCTAGTAGAAAATCTGTCGCCAAGCACCTAACGGTGTGTTCGGGCAGCTGTCCTTGAGAGCCAGTACCTTTACGTTAAGCCTGTTAACACCTTCGACAACATCATCAAATACCATCAGGTGAGAGAGTGATGATGTGGTTGGGGATGATAGCATGACAGTATTATTTTGTACAATCAATATTAAAATGAGAATTAAATTTTACTGAGTTCAGTTTGATATGAATTAAAAGTAAGAAACGTCATAACGTTTATAATGCTGAGTCAAATGGTCACCTCCTCTTTACACATTGTGACTACTCCAAAAACACAGCGCGAAAGAGGTGTTCCTTTACTAAAGTACTTTAACTTTAACTTTCACAAAGAAATAAAATACTTTTAAATCGTTTATTTTTACAATCTAAAACACCTCATTCACGATACAATTAGACTTTGAGTAAAAATAAGATTCAATTTATATTTTTTAACTGATTAACTGTATTTGCTTAGCCAATACAATAAATTATCTGGCAAAATTCAGTAGAAATCAATATATGTTAACATCCTAATATTCCGTGCAAGTAAATAGAATACGAAAACTTTATTACCTCATAGTCTCGCCCGTACATGATTATAGTTGACATTTCGCTTCTTCTATATCTTCTATAGAGGGGTGTTCAACAATCTTAACTTGTCAATCAATTCTGTAGGTATGGTTGACTATTGATGCAAAATGGACTTTGTTCCAGGGTTAAAGTTATATCAAAAAATCATTAGTCAATATAATTTATTCAATTTAAGCGTTTACCACGCTCTTATGAAGGTCAATTACAAATTTTAATATTGAAATATTCTACAACGTACTACCATGTCATATATTATGAGTGTATCGCAATTAACTATTTTCTCTCAAAATCTAATTACTTTGTCTCAAAATCCAATAGTGCAGTCGTTACATACCCATAACTTGCAGTTCAAGAGTTCCTCTGGCGGTGTATCCCTGAGAGTTCTTGGCGACACATGTGTAGGTTGCTTCGTCGCTGGTGCGTTCTACGTTTTCAATTAACAGGGTGCCGTTGGGGAAGACCTTCTGCTTGCGGTTTATTGGCAGTACACTGGAATTTTAAACCAAGTCTGGATTAGAAATTTTGCAAAGAAGATAATATTTAGTATGGTCAGTAACAGCAGCAAATCATTGTGGCGAGCTCATAGTACAGCTTGCCTAGTCGTTCTTAACCAGTCAACAAAGGTTAAGCAACGTCTGCTTCGATCATTACTTGGACGGATTTTTTTTATTGCCTGATAGGTTAGCTATTGACCACCATCTCACCTTATGGTAAGTGATCATGTGGTCGAAGATTTAGTTTAGGCTAATGTAGAATTACTGGCTCTCAAGGACAGCTGCCGGAACACACCTTTAGGTGCTTGGCGACAGATTTTCTACTTGAGGGTGGTAGCTAGCCAGGCGGCCGACTACCATGCTATAAGTAACGACTGCCATCGTAAGACAACAACCGGGAACCGATTTCTTAGTCGTTATAGCATTGTAGTAGGGCATTTTGAGAATGACCGCCGACTAGCTGCCACCCTCTTGTGTCGCCAAGCACCTTGCAATGTGTTCTGGCAGCTGTCATGAGCAGTAATTCTAGGTTAGCTTGAAGAAAGCCTTCAACCGCATCGTTATTTATCGTTCGGTGAGATAGTGGTCAAAGCCTAGTGTAACATCAAAATGAAAACTTAAGTATTGTAACCACTTTTTCGAGCATTGCTTTTTTTAGGTTTCCTTACGAGCAAATGGAACCTAGTAATACCAGTTTGCCTACGTTGTCTGTTCGTTCTTTCATCCAAAGAAGAGAACAATTGAAGCATTGGCTTGAATCACGTTCGAGAACAATAAGCAAAATGGGGCCTGAGTCAGGAGCACTTAGTACATTAACCAATGTTTAAATTTTGCAAAGACTTGCTGCTACGATTTAGCATACTCACGCACCTGTCGTTTAATTCAAATTCATTAAACACATTGCTACTAAATTATACTGTAAAATTGAACCAAAATTAGTTTTTTGCTGTAGGGTGTAAACATTTTGTATGAAACTAGTCTATTTTTATCGTTTAGTAGTAGTGCGGAGACGTAACTTACTTACTTTAAACTTGGTATGATACACACTCTATACTATAACGTGAAATTACCTTTGTTATTTCGTAATGTATGGGGAGTAGTATACATAAGGTGGCTTTATTAAGCGAAAATTCCAAGAAATTCTTTATATTCAAACTCATTGTGAACGATTTCATCCGAGCCAGTACTGCCACCATACCTATTTCTACCGTCAAGCAGTAATGTTCACTTCACTGTGTTTCAGTTTGGAGGGTATGGGTGCCGGTAAAATTATAGGCACATGAGACTTAACATCGTGTATGAGGGTGATGAGCGCAGTGCAGTTTGTCACTTAAACTATATGTATCTGTTATAGGTAGAGGTTACCTCCAAATAGGCAAAGTCTCAACACTTACATTTACCATGGGTTTTTTAGATTCTATGTAATAGGGATCGAGGTTATTACCGTTTACTATGAAACGGTTAAAAAAATCGTGAGATATTACCGTCCATCTCGTTCCCAAACAATGGAGTCGATAGGATATCCGGCGACTGGGCAGTGTGCGATGAGGTTGTCCCCGGCAACGACGGGCCGCTTCTTCATCGGCCGCACGTACGGGAGTCCGTAGATGTTCACACGAGATGAATGGGAAGCGCTGCCAACCTGTACAATATATTACAATCATCAACAACCGCAACGTCCATCGTTGAACAAAAGCCTCCCTCATAAGGAAGGGGTAAGCAATAATTCCTAAGCTTGGCAGGTGTCTTGGGGATTGCAGTGTAAGATGGTAGTCTTCAAAAGGCGCTGCTGCCTACCTTCTGGTGTTTTTATGTCATCTATTACGACTCCCACATTTATAACTCGACACCCCACGGGTAACATTACAATAAGGAACTGAAATTGTTTTAGTTTACATACATGTTTGATTTTTTATGTTAATATTGTTTACATTGACAATTTTTCCGTGGGGTGCCGGGCTAGAATGTCACACCTCATCTCTACCCATGGGTGTCGTAAGAGGCGGAGGATAATACAGCAGAAAGTGGGCAGCAGCGCTTTTTGGGGAACTGATATCTCAAACTGCGATCCCCAAGACGCCTGCCAATCGTGGGGATTATGGCAAACCCTCCCATAATGGGGCATGCTGTGTTCAGCAGTAGATAATCCGGCTGATACAGTGCAGTACATATCACTAAGTATTATATTACTATTTAATTTTAGAATATGGTTGCACTGTGGTCTATTTTCCCCAACATACTCTCATAATCTGGGTGTTACCTCACTATTGTTTGTTATGTTCAATGATATATCCACTTTCTTTTTTGAGTAGTCTTCTATTGCTGATCATTGTATTGTAATGGAACCAATTTAACATAAGTCCGGTCAAATTAGATCAAAAAATAAGAGTAAAGCTACATAAATTCCCACCAAGCTGAAAATCAGTAAGATTGTTTAAACTATGATTAACTAAGTAAAATATTAAAGTTCCCCATCTTGACCCTGTATGGAAAAATAATATTCAAGGTCAAAGGTCAAAAAAATGAGTTTATCGCGATTCTCACCAAAACGGTAAGTTTTTTAATAAAATACCTCAGACAAAAAATAGTAGATCATAATCTTATCTACAAAAAATTTATCTATACAATTTTTTCTACGAGTCACCGTTTTTGAGGCATAACGATGTGTGAACATATAACATACATTTAACCTAAACACTGAAAAACTATACTTAGTACTTTTCACCAACATACATGAAAAGATTGTAGGACTGCAATGGATCACAATATCAAACAACTTGAAACTTGTACGTTGGCGCTAAAAAGCAACATTTAACTTTAAGAAGAACAATAGAAAGCCGCACCGCACGAGCTTTATTGCGAGCCAGCCGCAGTAGGTTCCTGATAATGGAAAAAAGCCCAAGAGTCACACATCCATTACAGATATTTTGATATCAGTTCAATTTGCAGGTAATTTCCAGTGCCATTTTCACTTCGCCGATGACGCATGACTAGCGACTGTGATTTAAGTGGGACAACCGCAAAGACGGGCACTAAATAAAGGACTTACTTTACTTGAAGCGATGCAGGTGTAAAGTCCTCCGTCGTTGGTGTGCACGGACGAGATATTCAGATGAGACTCAACATTTCCATCGGCAGTAACGAATTGTCCAATCTGTAGGCGTTCTCCACTGGTCAGTTTCTCTCCGTCGAGCAGCCAAGCGATGTCGGGGGTGGGGTTGCCAGATGCGACGCATTTCAGCCGCAGAGAGGGGCCGGAACGGAAGGTCTGCTCCCCAAAGCTATGACGGATCAGTGGTGGTTCGACTGGAAATTATATTCATAACAATCAAATTTTTATCAGGCCATTTTTTATAATGCAAACATTATAGAATAAATAAATATTATCGGGATTTGTAGGATCAATCTACACTAATTTAGTTGAAACTGTACAAAGATTATTTTAATCTCTAAATTAAACTAAATATCAGTCCTTATATATTAAATACCTTTGTCACCATACATGTGCAATGAGGTTGCAATATTTTAAATTTGTCATGCAATTGACTTTTACGCAATGTGACTTCAGGCAGACAGCTGTTGCAAAGGTCGAAATCTAAACCAATATTTAAATGTATACCGTTGAACTTGGCGATATAGATCCACGAAAACAAATATGGTCACTCGCCTACAGCTGATAATACACACTATTTCTATGTCCACAACTGCCGTCACATATCCTAAAAGTCCCACCCAGGAATTTTCTTTTTTCCACGACAGGAGTATATATATATAAAATCTATTCCTAAAGGTGTGACTTTCTATGATAGCTAGGGCATATCACATTTTATTAGTTTATATTATAGTCATCAGAGTACCTATTAATAATATATAATAAACCTAATAGGTAGGTTGTTAAAATTGGGCCTAAAAATAATACTGATTTCTTTCTATTCCAATGATCTACTGTGGATATTGGCGATACACCAACATAAATATAAAAAATATATTTTTTTTCAAATATTTTAAGAAAACATCAAATTAATATTTTTATGAAACACAATATATCTGGAATACATAAAATATATCTAGTGACAATTCCGCCTAATTTTCCTGTTAAGCCGACGTGACGTCACAAACGCCACGCAGCCAAACCGGATGAAATTTCGACGCGTTTCGCTTCTACACGAAGCATCCTCACGGGGTATTGACTCTACGAGCGCATGATCAAGAAATTCTCGTATAGCATCTTCTAAAATTAGGCGGAATTGTCACTAGATATATTTTTTATATTTTATTTTTAAGTGTTTTATTATAATATTAATTTGATGTTTTCTTAAAATATTTGAGAAATATTTGTTATTATTAAATATGGATTACCGCAAAGTAACGCCTCAATCTATCTAAACTAATATAATAAAGAGGAAAGATTTCATTGTTTGTTTGTTTGCATTGAATAGGCTCTGAAACTACTGAACCGATTAGGATGAAATTTGGTATGGAAATATTTTTAGACACGGGGAAGGACATAGGATAGTTTTTATCCAACTGCGCAAAAATAGGTTAATGGTTTTGCATGATAACCGATATACTCGCGGGCGGAGCCGCGACCGGAAAGCTAGTTCATTATATAAATAATAATGTATACATACATCGTCCTCCAAGTTTCAGTTCAGCACTAGCGCCGGCACTTTCCTGGTCGTTCCTAATAAAGCATTGGTACATGCCTTTGTCTTCTTTTTTGACCGATTCGATCCTGCAAAATAAATGCGTAGTTAGTGTCCGTTCAAATATACCGGCGTGAACAGAAGAGATAATGTTGATAGTATTCAAATATAGTCGTTAAATTGAAATACATATAAAAAAATAACTAAAGGTTTACGTTTTAATATTGATTAGATATATAAGATTGTTTCCTGCTATGCTAAAATTAGCACCCCTCCATCTCATGACGTGGGAGCTGTAAAAGGTGACGATGGGTTAAATGCCAGAGTACGGGTCAGCGTCTTTTGTATAGCTGTTAACACCTTTTATTTTAGTTAATTTTTACAACACCCGCCCGAAAATACTACATTACGTTTCATGAAATGTAAGTTATTTTATATGTGTAAAATTAACTTTCGTTCTTTTACAATACAATGAATGTCAAATTCATTATACATTCAACCAACTAAGGTGTTGGTTTTATTTTATGAATAAGGAAATAGTTTTATAAGATACCTGAGCATAGCGTCGTGGTGTTTCATGTCTTTTCCATCTTTGAGCCATGTGATAGTCTTAACTGGGTTTCCTTCATATCTACAGGTGAAGACAGCAGGGCGTCCAAAGTCAACGGTCTGTGTCGCCGGCTCAACAGTTGCCTTCAACGGGGCCGTGACGGTAAGAACAGTCTCCACGGATTCACCTGAAAATTTATGATAATTTACGTATGTTGAAGAAGAAGGAGACTTCAATTCAGCTAGTACATAAAATAACTGTTGTAGATTGGGGAACAATCCAGAGTTTTTAAGGCTCAGTGTAGTAAAATATAACAGCTAGATATTCACTCTATTAGTACATAATCAATAATAGTATTAAACTGTTTAATAAACCTATCAAAACAGGACGTAAAAAATAGAAAAGTACATTATAAATGGACTACAAAAGAACGATTAAATTGAGGCTAGCTTTGTGAGGTTTAAACTAGTGTGTAATTTTTACACAGTTAGTGTATTTGGTTTCATAAGGATAACATACCTCCAACAGAGTTGTTTACAACGCACAGGTATTTTCCAGAGTCCTCAACTTTAGCTTCCTTAATGATCAAAGTTCCAGATACTTGTTTCACTCTTTCATCGAGAGTAACTGGCTGTTTCCTTGTCGTGCCTTCAATGAACTTGTACCATCTGCAACAAAGGAGAACAAGTTCAGAATACAATAAAATGTGTAACTAAAAGTGGTAATTTCAAATGGCTTGCAAGATTTTATAGTGATAAAAGTATTACGGTGTAGGTTCCTGAAAGAGCCACCCACCTGAATACAGGAACAGGAAAAGCTTGACTAAGACAAATAATGGTTCCAGTTTGTCCCAAACTCATGTAACTCTCTTGTAAACGACCACTAGATAGCTTTGGAGGCAAACTGTTTGTTGGCTCTTAAAGAAGAAACAGAGACACTATGCAATACTTGAAAAAATAAAACTAATATGCGTTCTTAAAAATATATTAGTGAATCACCTGGAAATTATTGCACCCCCTAAATTCGGTTAGCTTAGTACAAAAATAAAGGATAAACTAGCAATGGGCTCAACTCATAAAGCTACCAAACAACCTAGCTGGGTCATTTATATTATTTTAGAGTGAAAAACATTAAATGCAGCTTTTACTCATGTAAAGCACAAAGTAAAGATCAAAGCGCCTGAATGAAAGCAAGAACACCCTGACACTTACCGAGAGGTGTCTGCACCGCTCAATCGTTACTTTGGCTGGGGAGCGTAATAGAGGCGCGCGGCCGGCCGCGGATCATCACGCCTTCATGTCACGTGGCGGGGCGGCCGCCGCTAGACTGCAATAACATCGCACATCAGTACATTGAGGTGATATGGTATGACTACGTGAGGAATGAATGCGTGAAGTGCCGCCGGCCGGCCGTGATCGAGTTCTAGCCGTACCTCATCAGGGGTGCGGGGAAAGCTTGGGCCTCGCAAAGGAGCGCGAGGCTCTCTCCCTGGCGACCTACTTGTCGGTTGAGCCCGTCACCAGTCACTTTAGGCCCGGTTCTACCGGTGGGCTCTGGAATACAAAACCGTCTCTGTACTACACCTACCTAAACATGGGAGCAGGATAAGCGGCCACTTGGCAAGTCAGATAAGCCACATCTTTTTGAGGCACGACGAAAACTTCCCAACCTTCAAAGTTCTTAGTGGAATCTTTGCGAGGGGCGATCTTATTGGTTGGTTCTGTAATAACAGAGACGACGTTTTTAACAATGCCATGACATGGAGACCCTGATATCAAAGATTTCTTTTGACGATAGGATATAATTTTTTTAATATGGTTTACCCGGAACTTTTCATTTCTTATCTTGATAATGTGGGATTTTAATTGTCATTTATGTTTTAAAACATTAAAAATATTTGGGAAATTAGTGCTTCTTTACTCCCTCTTGTCCATTTGCCAGTGTGCAAAGGCCTCCTCCATTTTACTCCATTCTGATCTCTCTGTCTGACTAATCTACTAAACTTACCAAAGCATATTGTTGGTAACGCTGTATGGTATCAGCAGGCATTATAAAGAGAGAGGTGAAATCATACCTTGTTATCGGCACGGGAAAACCCTGGGCTGGGCATAACATTGCAAGTGACGTGGTTTGTGAGTAGTACACACTACCCTTGGTCATTGAGATACTTGGTGCAGCACTCCCAATCGGCTCTAGGGAAAAATTTTAAGGACATCTAACGTATTAGAGTCTATCGGAGACTATAGTCAATATCAACAAATTAAACCAAAACTTGCCTGATTAGTTATAAAAATATATGAGGCTCGACGCTGCTCATTGAAATAGATGATAGCTGCCGAGAAGATAGTAACACTAACATACCTTGATAATGGTACCGGAAATCCTTGCGCTGGGCACAAAATTGCGAGTGGCGAATATTGAGGGTACTGTACAGATGCTTTTGGCGTTACTGTGATACTTGGTGCAGCGCTCCCGATTGGTTCTAAATTGAGACATTGGGAGTATCTTTATTATATAGTAAATAATAATAAAAAAACACTTGCCTAAATAGAGGAACGGGGAAAGCTTGAGCTTGACATAATAATCCAAAGCTTTGGCCGATAGTACGAATAAAAGTTGTACTACGAGCATCCGTTGAAAAAGTGGGAGCTTTCGAAGCGACTGGCTCTGTGGTAAAAAAAAAAAGTAAATAGCACTTGCCTGAATATTGGAGCGGGATAGCTTTGAGCTTGGCAAAGGAGAGCAAAGCCTTGACCCACACGTTTTCGGAAAATACTCCCCATTGATTCAGATGAAAACGTCGGCGATTTTGCGCCGACAGGTTCTAAAACGTAATCAAGTTATGAAATGAAACTTGCCTGAATATCGGTACAGGAAAAGCTTGTGCTTGGCAGAGCATTGCGAAGCTTTGGCTCTGATGTCTCTTTAAAGATGACAGAGCTGACTCAGAAGAAAAGGAAGGAGCCTTGGATCCAACTGGCTCTGCACAAAACGACATGGAACTTACTTATGTATAAATTAAAGATTTTGCTAACACTTGCCTGAATATTGGCAAAGGGAAAGCTTGCGCTTGGCACATCATTGCAAAACTCTGACCCAAATGTCTTGTTACCGCGTAAAGTCATTTGAGAAGGTTGGTGGTTTTGAACCGACAGGCTCTGTAGAAAAGAATAAAAATTTGAAATGAGACTTACCTAAAAATAGGAGTAGGAGACGCTTGCGCTTGGCAGAGTAACGCAAAACCATGTCCTACTTCTTTTACGAAAGTGCTGCTCTTAGATTCAGTAGAAAAAGTAGGTGCTTTTGCTCCGACAGGCTCTATAAAATACATCATGTCGTCAAGATGAACTATTCTTACTTGCACCGAAATAAATATTGGCATAGGGCACCTTGAAGTTGACAAGACATCTATCTAACCATCAAAATGACTCAATCATATACAGGTATGTGCAATTCATAATATGTGTTCATAATAATGACATACTGTTTCCTCACCTAAAAATCGGAGTCGGGAATGCTTGCGCCTGGCAAAGCAATGCAAAGCTTTGACCTATTTCTCTAATAAAAATACTTCCTTTGGAATCAGTCGAAAATGACGGCGCTTTGGCTCCAACCGGTTCTAAAAGAAGGAAGTAACATTGAAACAAAATGAACTACCCACCTGAATTTTGGTTATGGGTACTCTAGTTCTTGGCGGAGTATTGAAGAACCATAATGTACTTGAAGGTTTTGTTAACTTAAGTGCCTGCGTGTGGCATAGTAAAGATACATACTATTTTCTATTGGTGTTCATAATAGCTCATCTATATTAATATTACGTCCTACCTGAATATTGGTTGAGGGTACCCCTGGGCTTGACAGAGCATTGAACCGCCAGAATAAACCTCGATTTCATAATTATAGGAAGATGCGGTGGATGCAAACGTGGGAGCTCTCGCAGATACTGGTTCTGATCCAAAGAAATTAAAGTTCAAATCAATTTGGCCACTCACTTGAATACGGGAGCAGGGTGCGCTTGGGCCTGACACGTCAGAACTAAAGGTTGAGCCGCAATTTTTGTAAGAGTTGTGCTCTTGAATTCCAAAGAAAACGATGGTGCTTTCGATCCGATAGGTACTGTGTTAATAAAAAGAACCCTTAGACGAAATGTCATCTTACCTGAATATTGGGACAGGAAATGCTTGTGCTTGACACAAGAGCGCAAAATCTTGACCAGTTCTACGAGTGATTCCAGAAAATTGAACGTCGTTCGAGAATGTAGGGGACTTTGAGCCAACAGGTTCTACAATTTTAAATAGATTTATTAAATTCACCTGAATAATGGTACTGGGAATGCTTGTGCTGGACACAGGATATTTAAGCTTTGTCCCACAGGTCGCTCATACCAAGAAAATTTATTATCAGTAGAAAAAGTAGGCGATTTTGATCCAATGGGTTCTAGAATTAAACATAAGCGATGTCAATAAAGAGTAGTAAAAGTACCTGAACATCGGAACAGGGTATCCCTGAGCTCCGCAAAGTAACGCTAAGCTGTGTCCATTTTGTCTCACAAACCATGCTAATTTATCATCGGTAATAAATGTCGGTGATTTCGAACCAATGGGCTCTGAAAATTGCATTAACAATTTGATGATATGCATAGACATAAAAAAAACATAAATTATATCCTCACCTAAACACTGGTACAGGGAAACCCTGGGCAGGACACGTTATTGCAAAATCTTGACCAGTATGAATTTCAAACCACGCTAACTTTGAACCACTAGAAAATGATGGACTTTTGGAGCCGATTGGTTCTAAAAACAAAACAAATGGTAAGATACCTCATCATAGGAGATCATAGGAGCTGGGTACCCTTGCGCTGGACATAGCAACGCGAAGCCTTGTTTAACGTCCTTTACGTACCACGCCATTTTGAAATCTGTAGAGAATGTAGGGGCTTTCAGGCCGACAGGCTCTAAAACAAACGTGTGGATATTAACGAGTTTCAAACTCACCTAAACACTGGAACCGGGAATGCCTGAGCCAAACATAGCAACGTTATGCTTGACGCCACTTTGAACTCCACGAACTCGATTGTTTTAGTCGGGACCTTTGGCGGAGCGCTATTAATTGGCTCTAGAAGTAGAAGGGTTTCATATCAGTAGTCTCATTTACCTTGACAAAGATAATGGAAATGCTTGAACGGGACACAGCAATGCCATACTAGCACAGAAACTCCATAACGTTATACATTGTTGTACATTTCAGAGGCATATTCTGCCTACGGGATCTATATACAAACACAGCGTTTGCAATAAAGTTTAAAATATGAAAAAGTTAAAATAAGTTTACCTGAACATTGGAACGGGATAAGCTTGGGCCGGACATAATAATGTAACTGTGTTATTGAAGGAAGCTTCCGTGATATCGATTACTTTTGTTGCTACTTTTGGAGCTGCACTACCCATAGGCTCTACGAAAAAAGTTTTGCTATTTTATTGCCTTAAATAAAGAAAATAAAATACCTGAAAGCTGGGACAGGGAAGGCTTGGGCAGGACACAGCAAAGTGACGCTTTCACCTCCCCAAGCATCAAATGCGCGACTTTTGTCACCTGTAGTGAACTTGGGGGAAACCCGGCCGACCGGCTCTATATAGACCAAAACAGTGATATTTATATCAAAGGAACGGGGTTTCCAAGCGATCAATTCTACAGTACAAATTAATGTTTATACTTATTTATTTAGACATTATATACCTGAAGACTGGAGTAGGGTACGCTTAAACAGGATAGAGCGAAGTGACGCTGTCACTACCCAGTAGAAGAGCAAAGTCTGTCTCTTGTGACGAACTTAGGTAGAACTTGACCAACCAGTTCTAAAGATGGAGTGTGTTATTATAAGAATTGTGCTCAAGGATTATATAATCCTATAGTTACCTGAAAAGTGGAACCGGAAAAGCCTGCGCCGGACATAATATTGTAAGGCTGTTGTTAGACATTACACTGAAACTTCTTGAGCTATCCATAGACGGAAATTTTGGTGAAACGCGCCCAACTGGTTCTGAAGATACAATACAAAGACAAAATAACGTGCCTGAATTTTCGCAAGGTGGCTCTTTCATTTATTTCAATTATTTAAAGAGATCAAGACTCAAGCAAAGTCCTATCATATTACCTGAACAGTGGGACTGGGTAAGCTTGTGCTGGACATAACATAGTCAAACTGCTGTTAAGCATAACGCTGAAACCTCTCGAATTGTCCATTGACGGGAATTTCGGAGACACGCGTCCGACAGGTTCTAAAGACAGAAATTTATATCAAGTGATATACCTGAACATTGGAGTAGGATATGCTTGAGCCGGACAGAGTACTGTTACGCACGAGTTTGATGAAAACGTAAAGCTGCGGCCGGTTTCCATCGACGGAAACTTCGGTGAGACCTTGCCCATGGGTTCTGTTCATAAAACATGAGATACTATGCTGGTTAACTATACAAGTACCTAAATGCTGGAGCAGGGAACCCTTGCGCAGGACATAGTAACGGGACACCGTCGTCCATATTCGCAATAAACGTCCTACTTATGTCTCCGGTCGGAAACTTTGGCGACACTCTTCCCATTGGTTCTATGGAATCAACAAATATAACGTTAAAGGTAAATTGTATTTTATCTTACCTAAACATTGGGGCAGGGAATGCTTGAGCGGGACACAGCAGTACTAAACTTTGATTCGCACCATAATCAAAAAGTCTACTTTTCTCTAAGCTTGGGAATTTCGGAGACACTTGTCCCATCGGCTCTGTGGTAAAATGGATCGTCTTAACTTAAAGTATGACGATAATTTTACAAATAAACACTTAGTACCTGAAAATTGGGACTGGGAACGCCTGTGCTGGACATTGCAATGCAAATGACTGCTCTTTCTTGACACCGATCATCGTACCCATCACAACTGACGCTAATTTTGGTGGCACGCGCCCGACAGGCTCTACAGGAGCAGTGTTAAAACTAAGTTCAATAAGATAAAGATGGTTACCTGAATAGTGGGGTTGGGAAAGCCTGTGCAGGACACTGCAACGCATAAGATTTGCCCTTCGTAACTTCAAACATAGTGCCAGTAAGAACGGTGGCAAATTTGGGAGGTACACGGCCGACCGGTTCTAGAAAGTTTTAATATGCTTACTGAAATAAATGAGTCATATCCTACCTGAATAGGGGGACAGGGAACGCTTGAGCGGGGCACAGTAATGTAAACGAAGCATCTGCCGTAGTGACATACATGGCCCCCACTTGTGTCGTAGATAATTTGGGTGGTACCCGGCCTATAGGCTCTGAGAAATGACGCAAAACGGCGTTAATTTAGGCAATCTTACCGATACATGGGTGCTGGGAATGCCTGCGCTGGGCACAGCAGAGCGATGCTGGTGTACTGGTTAAACTGGAAGCCACTGGTAGTCGACGCACTAGAGAACTTGGGTGGCACCCGACCCACCGGCTCTGCGCATGTTGGGAGAAGGCGGGTTCACGACCATAGCGACACCAAAGGAAATAAACTCAATCGACAAATAGGCCCTGATGTGCCCCTACAGTTTCTCGCGTAAAAATTGCAATATTCGCGCAAGTCAAGGTTCTGCAGGGTACCCTATCCCAACATTCAGGCAAGTTGTGGTTTAGTTTAAAAATTCAAACTTAATTAATACAAGAAATATACAGAGAGGAAGAAATATATCTAAATGAAACGTTCAACCAACTTATGAGATAGAAAAACAACATACAACATTTCTGCCATTTACGTATATTTCTTGCACTTAATTTAAAAATATTAATGAGAATAAATTAAGAACTTTATCAACACTAATAAATAGATGTTATGTAATCGTGCATTAATATTTAATTTCAAATTTTGATTGAGATTGTTCAAAATAAATGTTTAAAAATCTTTAGTTATTTGCATGCGTCACGTAATAACATGACCTTATATAACCTAAAAATCTAATGGACTGTGTAGTAGCATAAGGCATTTTGCTGCATGATAAATAATACGCAAGCATTTAAACATGTAAATTTTAGACAGTTAAACTTTATCGCACTCGAATGAGATTTAGTTTAATTAACTTATAAATACCACACAGACCATTACTTAGTTTGCATTTGTAACCTGACATAATTACACGCCATAAATTCATTTAATTTTATGAAAATCAACGGCGATACATATAAAAAACTAAATTATGACAAGATTGTTTTATGTAATAAAAGTATCAGCACAAGGAATGTCAATGAATTGATGGCACGCGATGGTTTGGAATACAAAATGTTATAATTTACTTACCCGTGATGACTAATCGTCCCTTGGTGGCTGATAATCTAGTTTCTCCGGTCAGTCTATGCTTTGTGCGACATTGGTAAGATTTGTAACCATCCTCGGGTCCAACATCTCTAATATGAAGCTCTCCAGATGGGAGCACTAAATATTTTCCCTCTGAAAATGTAAAAAATATGTAATACATACTGCTAATGGGACAGTTATCGACAAACATATTCATTTTACAGCAGCGCAACATAGAGTCACGATTTACTTACAAATTTAAGTGCATGCATTAGCCTAAGGAAGAAGGACAAAGGACGGAGGTAGGCCGTGAGGCCCATGGAGCCACGGGAATCCAACACTAGGAATCCTACCCAAACACTTGAATTTCGACCTAAGCTACATAGCGAGACAGTTATTACTCAAAAACTTGTATGATGACAAGAGAGAACAACAAAATATTATCATGGATGTTCTGGCATGATGCCATAGCCGAAGAAATAATCGTACCGTCATAAGTTTGAGTTGAGTTAAGTTTGATTTCGATCTCCTGCTCGTCTTCGCTGATGATCCAAGAGATGACAATAACGTACTCAGACACAAAGCTTGGAATATGGCATTTCAAGATAGCGCTATTTCCCCTTAGAACGTACTCTTCCATCAGATTAACGGCGTACGCCTGTGATACAACTGAAACAATACGATTTTCATTGAGTATATACATACACATCCTCGTATTCCCGAATTTTAGATCTACGGACTTATAGCGATATAAAACCCTCATAAACTTAGAACTTTTCACTAGCCACGATAAGACTGGGATAAAGGCTTGTAGACGGGATGTTTTCGAAAGGGCATAAAGGAATGCAGTCTATAAGAAACAAAAGGCAATTAATGCTGATACCAAAATTGATTGAAGATTCCATTTTAATTTCGTCCTCTTTTTCATCTTCAGAAATAATCCAAGAATCCACGAATACGTATTCGGAAACGAAACTTGGTATTTGGCATTTCAAAATGGCTGCATTCCCTCGCAACACGTACTCTTCCCAGAATTTCACGTCATACGCCTGAGACACGACTGGAATCGTCATAATACAAAATCTTAGTAAAATGAAAACAGCCTGACATTCCAGCTATACTTATCAATCTAGTACTTATATTCACATAAGTTTTCTAACTCCAACAATCCTACACATTTGGGTAAAATCTGTATACAACGGTTACCGACGTACACAGAGAGAGAGGAAATAGGGAGGAAACAAGGTATGGCAGGAAAGCGATTTCAACGAGTTTACCTAAATTAAAGTCGGAATCTAAATTTATCTCTGTTTCCTCGACTTCCCCTTCTGATATAATCCAGGAAGTAATAGAAACGTATTCAGTGACGAAACTCGGAATGTGACATTTTAGTATAGCGGCATTTCCCCGCAAGACGTTCTCTTCCCAAAGATTTACGGTATAAGATTGAGATACAACTGGAACAAAACTCAGAATATTGTATTAAGACAAAAAATACGAAGAAGTTACCCCTGTAGAGTACTTTAAACGTATGACTTTAAACGCCAACAATAAAAGCGGTAACTATGTCCAGTGAATAAATTAGTTTCTAAATACTGCACGAAAACTTTCACTTCTATGAACCCTTAGACTTAAAATATGAGACAACTCCACTTAAAAAGAGGGCGCTACATACAGTCCTACAGCCCTTAGTTTGTCCCACAATACTGCCCCCAGAATATTAACAACGTATCTAAATATTAAATATATAAAAGGAAGTGTAAGGATTTCAGGTGTTGGTACAGACAGCTTCTAATACCGAAACTGACAGATTCATCAATCTTAATTTCCATTTCATCGACGTCATCTTCTGAAATTATCCAAGACGAGACCGTAACATATTCTGTTACAAAACTGGGTATGTGACATTTGACTACTGCGGAGTTTCCACGTAATACGTTCTCTTCCATCAAATTCACAGTATATGCTTGAGACACCACTGAAAAAGTAATTACAGAACTAACGAAATGAGAAATAAAAACCTGCGCCTGTAGTAATTAATAAGGAGATGGGAAGGATTTGATATCAAGAATATCATTATAAAATACCCATGCCATGTGAATCTGCCTTAATTTCCAATTCATCTGTGTCTCCCTCAGAAATTATCCACGACGATACGCTAACGTATTCAGTCACAAAGGTGGAGATATGACATTTCAATACGACTGCATTTCCTCGTAATACGCTTTCTTCTAAAATATTTATGGTGTAGGCTTGAGACACCACTGAAAATATATCGTGCCTTGATATTGAATGTATATTTGAAATTAGTTGTCTACATCTAGATCACCTAACACATCCGACTCTTATGAGCTTGATGGAATGGAATATATAAATTATTATAATGTGCAAACCAGCATTGTTAGCAGCAATATCAGATTTTAATTCTTATTCAACTTTACCTTCAGATATAATAACCCAGGACGTGTACTGGGTAATAAACCAAGGATCAAATAGTTTAAAACTGCAGCGTTTCCTCGTAAAACAGTTTCATAAACCAAATGTATGGTGTATGCCTACGACACGACTATACATAACTTGGAATAGCCACTAAATTGTCAAATCGTTGTTGTCATTCTTTTGAGTTAACTTTAAAGAAAAAAATATGGAAAGGAGTAAGGATGTTTTTGAAGGCTATAAAGTAATAGATCTTTCAGCTTTAAATACCCTCAGTGTTAGCAACATCGTCACTTTTAATTTCTGACTCATCATCTCCTTCGGAAATAATCCACGACGCTACGGACACATATTCAGTGACAAAACTTGGAATGAGACATTTCATGATTACAGCATTCCCTCGTAACACATTTTCTTCCACTAAGTTGACGGTGTAAGCCTGCGATACAACTAGAAACGAACGAAAATAAGTATCCTTATACCGCCTGTATGACGTTAAATACATTTGGAGGGGATATGACAGGATGTTAATATCTATACCAGACACTATAAATGTGTACCGTAATCGTTATTAAGGGCGTACTCTCCGCTATCGCTATCGTGCCAAGATACCACTAGCACATGATCGGATACAAAGGATGGAATATGGCACTTAAACACGGCCGCATTGCCTCGTATAACGTAGATATCATAAACTTGCGACTCGTAGAATTGATTAACAGCTGAAAAATGGTAGATGAGTTAGAGCGACATTAGAGTCATGTTAAAGCACCGTCCGGCACGACCTTTCAATTGATCTCGGGGATTCGGAAAGCGGATAGGAACAATTGGGGCCGCGCGGTACTCTCGATTACCGTAATTGTCCTCGGAGCCGTTGAACGAAATCGTAGGGAGGGAGTCTTCGTTGGCCACCCATTCCACAACCTGTACATAATCCGCCACAAATGATGGAATCGTACACTTGATAATGACTGAATTGCCACGAAGAACATCTTCATCAGTAACACGGGGTTCGTAATTTTGGTGTACCACTAGAGAAACAATATAATCAACTATTAAACTCAGCGGAGCCAGGCAGGACTAGGACGAATATTATTGGAATGGAGTGGGGTAACACTATTATATAAGTTCGATATAAAAGTACCAGAGTCGATATTTTTATTTTCATCTGCAGAAATTGTTTCGTTGTCCATAATCCAAGCCATTACATGAACAAAATCAGCAACAAAGGAAGGCACGATACATTTGATAATAGCTGTGTTTCCTCGTAAAACGAACTCGTCGTTGACTCTAGCCTCGTATTCTTGTAGGACCGCTGAACAATAAGAAACAAAGGATTCAGGATCTTGGATATACTAGACTACTTTGTCTTTAATTACCCTCGCTATTGCCAGGGTAATATGTGCCGCCTTCGCTGTCCATCCACATTTCGACGTATACAAAATCCGACACGAAACTAGGAACTTCACATTTCATGATGGCTGCATTGCCACGAATCACGTATTCATTGTCAGCTTCTGCTTCAAAAGGCTGCGACACTACTACACTCAGTAGGGAACAAATAATTCATATTAAAAAAAAAAATTAAGTATTATGGGATAATTTGGAGAATAACAGATAGGACAGGATAATTTCTAAAATATTAGTGAAAGGGTACCCTACCACCATCAACGGAGTTTGTATTGTTTATAGTGAGCATTCTTCCGTCATCCATAATCCAGGCGTCCACATAAACGAAGTCGCTTACAAAAGATGGAATCTTGCAGCGAACAATAGCAGCGTTCCCTCTAATCACGTATTCGTTTTCGGCTTCGGTCACGTAAGACTGTGACACGACTGAAGAATAACAATGAGGTACTTAGTTCGAAACAACAGGTCCGAAGTGTTGGGACATGCATTTAGCGGGTAAGGGAAGTGGATATATTGTTAGCCAGGTCATTGGTACCAAGATCGTCCGAATGAGTAATCTCTGTTCCGTCTTCGTCGATCCACGCCTCTACTTTCACAAAGTCCGCAACGAAAGAAGGTATTGAGCATTTCAAAACAGCAGCGTTCCCTCGAATAACATATTCCGTTAGAATTTCAGCTTCATAGAATTGATTTACAACTGAAAGAAGTGTCAGACAATTTGACACATGTAAGTATAAGAGGAAAGGAGATCGGGAACGAGGAATAAGATTGTGAATGTTTTTTGTTGAAATACCGATATCGTCGTTAGGTAAATATTCGCCGCCATCGGAATCAACCCAAGCTTCTACTTTGACAAAGTCCGCGACAAAGGAAGGTATATTGCATTTGAGTAAAGCGGCGTTGCCTCGGATAACATACTCAGATACTACTTCAGCTTCGTAGTATTGCGTTACAACTGAAATATGTTTAGATCATAATAATATATCATTCATCTGACACAGGAAAGGCTAAGGAGATGAGGAGATAAGTGAATACAGTTATGTCATGTGATGTGTACCATCTCCGTCCTTGGTTTCGCCAAGAATAAATGCATTGCCAGATTCGTCGTGCCAGGACACTACCGTCACGAAATCCGCAACGAACGACGGAATAGAGCATTTGAGGATGGCGGAATTACCGCGAATCACATATTCGTTGTTTACTTCCGATTCGTACTGTTGCTGTACAACTGTGAACATTACGTGACTTAATAGTTTATAACACGGGAGAGTAGGATAAGGAGATGTGGTGTCCAAATAAAGTAGAGATAAACCGTAGTTCTCTCCGGGAAGGAAGTCTTCATCGTCAGTATGCCAAGACACGACTTGAACGAAATCGGAGACGAAAGACGGGACCTGACACTTCAACAAAATGCTGTTTCCCCTGATAACGTATTCCTTGTTGACGTCAGTGTCGTATTGCTGCGCGACCACTTAACAAACAAGTTGAAACATTTGTGATCTGTTGAAACCTGTTTTGAAAGGTACACATAATCTGGAAATATACACAGAAAAGATAAATATAAATTGAAAGACATTCATTACTCTGATCTAAAATTAACCAATATTTAAATCTAGAGTCAAGACTACCACTAATAATTTAATTTAAAAAAAGGACCAAAAATTAAAGCAATACTTCAAAATCTCTTCATCATTACTTATTATAGTTTTCCAGTACATAACATAATCCTCAATGAACAGTTTAAATTGACTATAAGTTACGGCAGTAAGTAGCTTTATTTAATTGACCTTATTTGGCCCCGAGTCATAAAGGGCAGCGCCCTATGATGGCCAATCAACCATTTTATTCATGGCGACATGGTTGTAAAACGACTTAAACACAGAACAAGAGGAACACGCGTCATTCGTAATGTTTAATTTATGCACACCACGTGGTGGTATAATAGGCATTTTTTTCAAAGCTGTTACTTATAAAAGCTAACACGGTTGACAGCGGTGTATGTTAGTCTGTCAGCAAACCATATCAAGCAACAAATGATCATAGGTTATAAGTCAACAGAAGGAACCTCTACTGAATGCATTATCGCCCCTCTCGAGATGATATGTTTATCTTTACACGTTTTAATGGTCGTGGACAGAGATTTATAACGATTAAGTTCATGCATCTTCTGTTATGGTTATACTGTATGCAAAGTTTTCTTATTTAATGTGATTGAATAAATTTATTATGACAGTTTTTGGCCTTTTTATACTATGTTAAAATCGGGCTTTATCGCTTGAGAGGTACTTAAAGAATAGTCTAGTACATTTTGGATCAGAAACTGATAAATAACAGCTACTGAATCGTTTTCTACAGAGTTCATTAAAACTTTCATTATCATAATTATACAATATAGATACAGGAAAGAAAGAAAAAATAACAGGTTTTACCTGTGTAAAATTGTAGGATTTGATCCAGGATCTAACATTTACATCCCAATCTAAGCCTGAGTCAATAAATACCAGTTGACGCACAATAGCGAATAGGATGCATCAGATCATGGCAAAGTAGAGTGATTAGCTGGCGAGTGGACCTTGGCTCTAGGCGAGACTCACAGATTGAATGGCAAATTGGTAACCGCCCTGACGTATGAACATACCCTGAGTTGATAGATACTATATACATATCCAGTATTCCTCTGGATTGAATTGATAGAGTTACTTTTATTTCGATATAGTATTGAAAAAGTTGTTATTGGTAACATAATATGAAATTATGTGTAATGTGATGACTTTTGTCTGAAATAAAATCATATGTCTGATGAAATTGCATCATCTACCGTTTCGCTAGAAAATTGATACTGATATGGATGTCAGATTAATTTATGACTTTGAGCCAAAAAAGAACTCGTACTATGCCTGATATTAAGCGGTAACCTCTGCCTATAACATATGCATTTTCACTAGGTCCACTAGCAATGCGCCTATCAATCTGAGAGATACAGTTGTTAAGTCGAATGTGCATGTCATTTTATAATTACTTACAGGCCCTCAAAGGCTGCTGCCGGAACACACTGTTAGGTGCTTACCGATAGATTTTCTACTAGCCAGGCGAGCATTTGCAAAACGCCCTTCCACTATGCGGTGAAGCTACAGCCGGTGGTGGGGATTGAACCATGGACCTGCGGCTCGGTAGTCCATAGACTTTACCGCTCAATGCTTCATTACCGATCTGCTACTACTCCTTCAAGATTTTAGGTCTTTACTGTTAGCGATATGTTGCTTTAAATTAGCAAAAACTAATTTACTTTTTTCGCTTCGTTACAAAAGCTGAGCACGCTTCAAAAAGTCAATGATATATTGAAAAATGTACTCACAAGTGTATTGAAACCAGTCGTATGACACTTGGACTACATTAATTATTCCAATCTCGGCATGATTTATCATATCTCTCGCCTACCGCTCTAAGATAATGTTGCCTCGATTGGAATAATTAAGTTTTCGTACTCGTATCGTAATGTACTATCATCAATTATATAGACTACGGAAAACTGAGTAATAAAAATATTAAATATTTTGGGCCTATTTATTGCTGCTGATTGCAACAGACTCTGTAACTGCTCCACTTACCAGCTCGAACGTTGACGTCGCGAGAATGAATGGTTCCGACACCATTCCTGGCCAAGCAAGCATAAACCTGGGCGTGCACCTCCTGTCGATAATCCTCGGCGCGGAACGGCGGGAACAGCAGGTTTCCGTTAGCTTGCACCTGCAAACATAGTGATCAATATTATTTCGGAACCTTTTTAGAAATGGACGACTGTGTGAAAAGAATCCGAAATCATGCATGCGACGATCAAGCCGTTAAGCACCGTCGGAAACCCTAGGTATAATTGTTTTTGTCAAGCTAGAACAAAAAGGATCTACAAGAATTTAGCTTGTCTTACTGCTGAGAAATCGCCCCATGCAGTGGCAGTTTTAGACCCTGAAAGCAGCTGAAAATGCCATTTCTTTTCCATGCCTACTTCGATGTGTATCCGTCTTATAGTTAAAGATTGAACGATACTAAAGAAACCAATGTCAGTCCCAGTAAATTTATTCCAGTGTTGTTTCGAGGTTTCGATGAAAATGCCTCTAAATACTTTTTTTTATAGCGTGATAAAGAAAAACTCTGTTTCGAGACATCCGATTACATTTGACGTTAGACAATTTTGTGGTACATATATTTTTTTTAACCGACGCGACGCGACGGCGATATGCCATATCCCATTGTGAATACTACATACCTTATATACTATACTACTACAACGAAAGCATTTAGGCTACTTAAAGGCCATGGCAGGCACACAGGCGGTCTAAATGCCAGAGCCCGAAGCAGTGATGGCTTAGTGGCATTGGCTATGGACTGCCGCGCAGCAGGTCTATGGTTCTAATCCCACCGCGGGCTTGAGCTGCACCGCTGGTGGAAGGGCATTTTGTGAATGTCCGCATGGCTCGCGACCACCCTCAAGTAGAAAACCTGTCGCCAAGCACCTAACGGTGTGTTCCAGCAGCAGTCGTTGAGAGCAAGTAATTTAAGATTAAGCCTGTTAACACCTTCGACCACATCATCACTTAACATCAGGTGAGATTGTGGTCAAAGGCAGGTAACAAAAAAAACCTACTACCAGTTGGAAGCGTGCCCAGCATTGCACTGTTGAATAGCCGAATATGAATTTTGATCACGCGTAGCATCGACCAAGCGCTCTGATAAGTTTTGTAAAATAAGAATATAGACCAGACCAGTGTCTCTACACCAAACGGCTCAAATATATAAGCACTACCGAAGTCCGCTGAAGTAGCCACGGCGCCAGTTATGTTTGTTTCAGAAAGATATTAAGATACTAAGGGTCAAAGCAGCACCCTACACTAATGGCCGCCCTAACTTCTACGGAACCAAAATCATACCGTCAGGTTTTTTACCATCGTCACGCATTAGACCATCCTGTTAGAGAATAGAAGCAACATTGGCGCTAGTAAAATCACGGGGATGATATCTTTAAGGTTGGCGTGACGGGAAATTCGACCAGCAATTCGGGAGCAAGAGAGGCCATAGTGACTGAGTTGACTTCATTAACACGCCGGCAGTGATCGGCAACACAATACTTTGCTCAAAGTCAAAGTCATTTATTCAATTTAGGCGTCTACGACGCTCTTGTGAAGGTCAATTACAAATTTTAGTATTGAAATATTCTACATTGTACTGCTACGTTCAGCAAATAAATTGTATAGAGCCACTGCGAGAAGAACGGGCAAGAAACTCGGGGCCATTCTTTTAAACATCTTTTAACAATGTGTTACATACTTACTATATAATAGAGTTATAACAATATTTTTTTAAATTATGTAGGTGGCAGGCAATAGCTTGGCGGAGGCGGAATTGTCCAGGCATTTTTGTCGTTTATGTAATCAGAAACTGTGTAGTAGGATTTTTTAATCAATATGTTTTTCACGTGCAACTTAAATTTCCCTTCTGAGAGCGTTGTAATATGTTTGGGAACTTTATTATAAAACCGCACACAATTACCTAAGAAGGACCTTTTATTTGTCTTTGCTAATCTAAAACCTGGCACCGCTATTTTATCTTTATTCCTAGTACTAGTTGTACCCGCGACTTCGTACGCGATTGCCGTACCCGCAAATCAATTATTCACATTTGAGAACTGTTTATCTCATATTAAGCAACGTTGTGGTCTGTGGTGAAGCACTCTTAGTACAGCATAGCTCAGAAAAGAGCTTTCTATTTTGGGTTTGATAACTCCCAGCTTGTTTTTCCAGAAGACAGTAGTTAAGTAACTCAGAGAGTTCCTTCGCGGTTCGCACAATAAATGTTGAAGCAAAGTAGGTACTTTGTGCGTTTCTTTGGAATTTCGATTATAAAACGATATCTTTTTGCCGAGGTTCTCCTTGTTTGGCGGTAGAACAAAAATATATTAGATTGTACACTTCCATTGCGCCGTCTCCAAAATGTATCCGGCAAAAGATAGATAGTTAAAAAGATAGATTGTGGCGAATTTTCCAGATTTTAGAGTTTTATTTTAGCAAGCTGGCAAATCTAAATAAGGATGCCGAGATGCCCGTGGGGTGCCGAGCTGCCCATGGGGTGCTGGGCTGCCCGTGGGCATCTCGGCATCCTTATTTAGATTTGCCAGCTTGCTAAAATAAAACTCTAAAATCTGGAACATTCGCGACAAAAAAGCCTTTGACCACAATCTCACCTGATGTTAAGTGATGATGTGGTCGAAGGTGTTAACAGGCTTAATCTTAAATTACTTGCTCTCAACGACTGCTGCTGGAACACACCGTTAGGTGCTTGGCGACAGGTTTTCTACTTGAGGGTGGTCGCGAGCCATGCGGACATTCACAAAATGCCCTTCCACCAGCGGTGCAGCTCAAGCCCGCGGTGGGATTAGAACCATAGACCTGCTGCGCGGCAGTCCATAGCCAATGCCACTAAGCCATCACTGCTTCGGGCTCTGGCATTTAGACCGCCTGTGTGCCTGCCATGGCCTTTAAGTAGCCTAAATGCTTTCGTTGTAGTAGTATAGTATATAAGGTATGTAGTATTCACAATGGGATATGGCATATCGCCGTCGCGTCGCGTCGGTTAAAAAAAATATATGTACCACAAAATTGTCTAACGTCAAATGTAATCGGATGTCTCGAAACAGAGTTTTTCTTTATCACGCTATAAAAAAAAGTATTTAGAGGCATTTTCATCGAAACCTCGAAACAACACTGGAATAAATTTACTGGGACTGACATTGGTTTCTTTAGTATCGTTCAATCTTTAACTATAAGACGGATACACATCGAAGTAGGCATGGAAAAGAACATGTACACTTCCATTGCGCCGTCTCCAAAATGTATCCGGCAAAAGATAGATAGTTAAAAAGATAGATTGTGGCGAATGTTCCAGATTTTAGAGTTTTATTTTAGCAAGCTGGCAAATCTAAATAAGGATGCCGAGATGCCCGTGGGGTGCCGAGCTGCCCATGGGGTGCTGGGCTGCCCGTGGGGTGCCGGAATGCCCGTGGGGTGCCGGGCTGCCCGTGGGGTTCCGAGCTCGCTCATCAAAAAAAGAATAGTTGAAATTGGATTACGCGTTTATAAAGTACAATTAAGTAACATTTTGACTTTCATCCCCTTTCCCGAGAGAACCGTGCTAAATTTCGGGGTAAAAAGTATACAATAACGTTCGTGGTATGAACTCAAATCGTGTTAAGTTTCATTGAATTCCATTCAGTAGCCCATGGAGTGCTGGGCTGCCCGTCAGGTGCCGGGCTGCCCATGGTGTTCCGGGCTCACTCATCATTATTCTAACGAAAAAGAATAATTGAAATCGGACTACGCTTTAATAAATTACAACTAAGTGTACATTTTGACTTTCATCCCCTTTCCCGAGGGAACCGTGCTGAATTTCGGGATAAAAAGTATACAATAACGTTCTTCGTTGTATGAACTCAAATCGTGTTAAGTTTCATTGAATTTCATTCAGTAGCCCAAGGGGTGCTGGGCTGCCCGTGGGGTGCCGGGCTGCCAATGGGGTTCCGGGCTCACTCATCACTATTCTAATTCATAAATTACAACTAAGTAACATTTTTACTTTCATCCCCTTTTCTGAGGGAACCGTGCTGAATTTCGGGATAAAAAGTATACAATAACCTTCTTCGTAGTATGTACTCAAATAGTGTTAAGTTTCATTGAATTCCATTCAATGAAACTTAACCCATGGGGTGCTGGGCTGCCCGTGGGGTGCCAGGCTGCCCATGGGGTTCCGGGCTCACTCATCACTATTCTAACAAAAAAGAATAATTGAAATCGGACTACGCGTTCATTAATTACAACTAAGTAACATTTTAACTTTCATCCCCTTTCCCGAGGCAACCGTGCTGAATTTCGGGATAAAAAGTATACAATAACCTTCTTCGTAGTATGAACTCAAATCGTGTTAAGTTTAATTGAATTCCATTTAGTAGTTTTGAAGTGATGCGCGGCCGGGATACAGACAGACAGACAGACAGACAGACAAAAATAAAAAAAAAGTACAGTTTTGGCATCAGTATCAGCTACAGAGTGCTCTCAAATGTGTTTTTGCAAAATATCTCTTATGTACTGAATTGGACCTGTTACAGTTTTATTATAAGTATAGATATAGATTGTATTCGTGATTGTCACTGTTTAATTTAAATTTACTAATTTTTTTACGATTATACATAATATTATCAAATATATACATACTTGGTAAAGTTAAAATATCAATTTCTTTAAAAAGATCCCTCAGAGATTCCGTAGGACCCATTTTTTATATATGGCTCGAATTGCACGCTTTTGTATGATAAAGATTGTCTCTATCTCAGTAGCAGTTCCCCACAGCAATACACCATACGACATAATACTGTGGAAGTCCGCGAAATAAACTAGGCGAGCAGTAGCTACGTCTGTTAACTGTCTTATCCTAAGAACTGCATATGCAGCAGAACTAAGTCTTCCGGAGAGATCATGTTTATGTGGATCCCATTGTAAAGTGTAATCCGTTTTGATTCCCAGGAAGACTGTCGCTTTGTCAATAGGGAGTTTATCTGGTCCAAGCTTTATGTTTGGTTCAACATAAGGAACATTTGGTAAAGAAAACTTTAAACATTTCGTCTTTTTTGCTCCCATGCGTAAGGTATAATATATAATAGCGAGACGAAAAACTAATGGATCTATAAGGTATCCCAATATTGAAAAAAGGGATGGCCTGTAGCCAAAGACCAGATTCCCACACAACGAGAATAAAAGCACTATCTGCGACGCTAGGACACGTCATTTTAAAGAAATATCCGTGCTAGTTCATTGAAAGGCTGATCCCACTGTCACTGAGAGTACAAAATATTAGGTGCTTCAGTTATCCAGACAAGACAACCCCAATATTATTATTCTGCGACTTTTCTCTACATACTCATTGTAAGAAAGTCATTTTGTTGAAGATAGTTGAACTTGGAAGAAATTTACTCACTTGTCTTAGTCCAGGAACGTCTCCAACAGCGCTACCGTCAGCACGCACCCAGATAACGTCGGGAGTGGGGGATCCTCGGGCAGCGCATTCGACAGTGGCGCCAGTCGTGTTGCTGAAGTCAACTCGGTTTGGGGGTTCTTTCATGAATATCGGGCCGATGGTTTCGTCCTCGCATAGCACTGACCCTGCAACAAACAGAAAACAATATAAGTACATACTATAATTTTGCTAATACAGCCGTGGAAGATACCCTTACTATAAAATAGCATGCAGCTAGCTGTTCTAGAGAACCAGTTCCCATTTCAAATCGAGCCTGACTTGATCATCGCTTACCCCTATTGGTGGTAAAAGAAATTTACATACATCTGCTTCTTGTTATAAATTACTAAAACGTTTAAGCGTTCAACCTGAGGAATAATTGTCCTCTTTTGCTTTAATTTTTCTTCGATTTCGTATCCAAAAGGAAGGTAACCTTACTTCATTATTTAACCCTACGTCTGTAATTATATTCAGGAACATGTATATTGACCAATGCTTTAAGGCGGGCAAAAGTAGTATTTTATGGTCGCCATAATCGTCTTACCGAGAGGATTATTCGCAATGTGGAGGCACATTTTTGTCGACATCGTTGACGAAACGTAAGATCTGTCGAAAACATCGCCACTGTCCGTGAGAGCGTGCAGGAGAACCCGAGGCAGTTGACTTCGCGTCGCTTATAAGAATTGGGCCTTACGCAGACTAAAACGTGGCGATTTTTGCGTCGTGACTTATGCTTGCATCCATACAAAATTAAACTGATCCAGGAGCTGAGGCTAAACCACCATAGACAACGTGTGCTCGCTGAATGGGCACTGGAGCAGTTAGAAACTGCCTCTTTATTTCATCGAAAAATTATCTTCAGGGATGAGGTCCATTTCTGGATAGATATCGGTAGCTGCGTCAAAAAACAAAAATTAAAGAATTTGGGATGATACCAATATAATTATTTGAGGTCTAAGAGCGTCTAATCTATGCCGAAATACGTCATCGGTCCATATATCTTTGCGAACGACGTGGACCAAGCCATCACCGTCAACGGCGAGTGCTATAGGTCGATGATTACTAACTTCTTTTGGGCTGAATTGGATGATATGGACACCAATGAGAATAAGATCTGGTTTCAACAGGACGTTGCTACGTATTTTTTTTTTTTTATGCCTGATAGGTTAGCCTTTGACTCACTATCTCACCTGATGATAAGTGATGATGTGGTCGAAGATGTTGTTCAGGCTAACCTAGAAATACTGGCTCTCAAGGACAGCTGCCGGAACACACCATCAGGTGCTTGGCGACAGATTTTCTACTTGAGGGTGGTTGCTAGCCAGGCGGGCATTCGCGAAATGCCCTACCACCATGCTATAACGACTGCCATCCTAAGACAACAGCCGGGACCGACGGCTTAACGTGCCCTCCGAAGCGCGGAAACGCTCAGTAGTAATGTCACTATCGGTCACCCATCCAACTCATGACCGCGGGCGACGTTGCTTAACTTTGCTGATCGATTGAGAACAGCTAAGTAAACTTCGCTACGAGCGCTTCGAAAACGTATCACACAGCTCATGCCACATTGTACATTCTACACGAGCGATTTGAGGGAAAGGCATCTCACGTGGAGGTAATGTTAACTGGCCACCGAGATCGTGCGTTTTATCCTCGTTAGACTTTTTCTTATGGGGTTTTCTTAAGCCCCAGGTCTATGCGAATAAGCCACAAACTACATCGACCCTCAAAGGCAGCATAACCCATGCCATCGATCAAATTCATCCTGGTGGCAGATTTATGCGCCAGTCATGAAAAAAATTTACATTTCGGAAGCGCGCCACCCATAGAAGCCGCGGTGGACGTTTGGATGATGTTATATTCCAGACATAATGGCGTCGATAGGCCTTTCAAACAATTGAAAAAATCTATGATATATCACACATTTTTAAATTAAATTTAAAGAAAGGAAACCCCTTAATGAAACGCCCTTTCTTTTGTACTCGTAGTAAACTACTAAAGGACTTATAAACTCACAATCCAATTGAATACTTAATTGTATTATTTATTCAAACCGCAATTGAATACTTATATAAAATAAATATTATTATTATTATGTGTGAGCGAATCTGAAATATTTTAGGCTTAAATATTTTCCTGTATTTGTGCAAGTTTCGACATGAAAAGTAGCAGTGGTGTAGTTTTTCACACTCAAGCGCGTTACTAGCAGGTTCACGAGTCTCGCAACCCTTTGCGCGTCGGCTTACAAGCTCTCGACCCAGTTTCTAATAAAGCTTGGAAAAATAATACAGCGGCAGTAAAGCATCGCTAACTGTACTTACTAATGCGAGAGTACACGTGCTTTGTTTTACGAGAGGTTCCACTTTTACGAATACAAATAGTAATACTATTTGAGTGGACTAATTAGTTAATTAAACGTTTAAAGACGTTTAATGGAATGGCTATAATAGGTTATATTATGAATAATGAGCTTGAATGAAGTAAGTTTCTTTCTTTTTAATGCTGATCATGGCTGCACCCCTATGTAGGCTGTTCGTCGATGACATTATTCTTGAGAAAATACAGCAGAGGTCCAGACCAGACTGGAAAATGGCGGGTAAAATGTAAAAGTGTCAAATGGGGAAGACCAGCAGAAAAGAATGAACACCTGCTCTGCTACTACAGTTGTATATCCAGTTTTACATACCTATATATAGTCCTAAACGGCGTTACGCAAGCAGTCTGTTCTGATTTTCCATATCTCGTTTCAATGGTACAAAATGACGGTGACATGTCCAAGACAAGGTACAGATATTGATGGATGAAATGGCTACAGGCCAAATGGTCTGGTACCAAATGTAAGCCGTGTACGCCCATAAAGTTTAAGTGAATAATATATGGTTACCTATTGTAAGCTAAGTATTGTATACGTATTTATGAATCTGAATGTTGGGCAACGAAAGAGGCTAGTGAAGGAAGAGTGTAGTAGTGGACGAGAAGCGGATGATAAGATAGATGTGTGTGTAAGTAGGATGAATAAGATATAGAATGAGTACATCAGAGGAAGCTAAATTGGGATTTTACACACCTACAAATAATTAAGTACAATACCCATACAAAGTATCTCTCTACTGTTCCTAATAATTCGGATACCTACAACTTTGATTCGGTAACTATCATTTCCGAAATTTTTTTTTACCCAAAAATGGAACCGATTTCTACACTCAAAAGTTTTGAAATAAGTTGTTGAAGTCCGTACCATGATAGTTCAAAAGTACATATTATTACAGTATTGTGCGCATGGCACCGACTTCGACAAGTTATTTAATAATTATGAGTGTTGAATTCGGTTCCATTTTTGGGTAAACAGATGTATTTTTCTCTTTTTAGTGACCCTTGCTACTTACGGGATAGATTGTCACTCACTGTCAAGGATGAGAATCAAATATTTTCCAGTTATTGTAGTATAACTCAAACACGGCCTGACTGATTTTTATAAAATTTATATGGGACTAAACTACAATCATTTACTTTCAAATAAAAAAATAATTCTCAAAATCGGTTCACCCAGACGAAAGTTCTGAGGTAACAAATATAAAAAAACCAGATGTAATGAATAGATTCAGGCGTTACTTTGCGGAAATCTATATATAATAATGTAATGACAAATATTTTAAAAATATTTTAAGAAAACATTAAATTAATATTTTGATAAAATACTTAAAAAAGATATCTAGGGACAATCCCGCCCAACTTTCCTGTAAAGCCGACGTGACGTCACAAACGCCATACAGCCAAACCGGAAGAATTTTCGACGCATTGCGCTTCTACACGAAGCATCCTCAGGAGGTCTTGACTCAAACGCACGATCTCGAATGAGATTTCTTTGTTATTATTAAAAACAGACGTATTGAGAACCTCCTCCTTATTTGAAGTCCGTAAAACAATGCTCTACAGACTCATGGTCCGTACTCTTTTGAGACTATATTTATTTTTATCCGATTACAGTTCATTACTTATATCATACTCCATGCATAACATTATGACTTACAACTATGGTGTTATGCGTTGTTATAGTATATTTGGAGTATATTTGAAGTCGGTTAATAAAAGTTGTGAGAAAAGTAAGGTCAAAAGATAAGGTCACATTATTAATGTTACGCGTATCAAAATATTAATCACTTGTTACTGTTTATGCAATGATCGTTGACACCAGTTCACCAACCCACGAGTACCGACGAGATGGAGCGCACATGACACTTGTGTCCACTAATTAGTGACCTCATTACTATGGCAATAATGGAGCTACTACTTAGCACGTCGTTCTGGTTTCCGGTGCTGTGAAGTCTAGCAGCTGCTGTTGCAAAGATGACGAATATGATGAATTGTTCAATCAGAGTCTAAAAATAAAGTAATCGAGGCATTTTGTAGTTCTACTACTACGTACAAACGTATGCTGTGAAGCAATAATGGCCGAGCAGGTCCCTGGTTCGATCCCCACCGTCAGCTTGAGCTTCACCGCATGGTGGAAGGGCATTTTGCGATTGCCCTTTGTAGTGGTGGTGGTAAATAACCTGGCTAGCTATATCACCTTCAAGTAGAAAATTTGTCACCACGCACCTAACGGCGTGTTCCGGCAGCAGTCCTTGAGAGCCAGTGAAATTACAGGCACATGAGACTTAACAACTACGTATCAAGGTGACGGGCGCAGTGCAATTCGTCACTTGTGATGAAATGCATCTGTTCTAGGCACAGGTTAGTCCGCTAACCATCAGGTGGGCCTCGATCTTGTTCCGCCATAATATCATAAAAAAAACTTAGTAGCATTAGAAACAAATGTAAGAATGAATCATAAACTACAAAAAGAAAGAGCGAATACAAAATTCCTGGAGTAAAACCTTCCAAAGAAGAATCACAATTAGAATTTAGTAGAACAACAACCCTTTGTTTACGAAAAACAGTTAAAATTAAACCAAAGCAAGTGCCGGCATCGTGTTGGGACAAGCACATTTGATATGTTATTTCAATAATAAACAAGAAAGGAGATCATACTACGTACTCTATTATTTTTTTTATGCTATCGTGATGGAACAGTCGAGGCCAACCTGATGTTAAGCGGTAACCTCTGTTTATAGTAGATACAATTCATCACAAGTGGCGAATTATACTGCGCCCATCACCCTGAGACATAAAGTTGTTGAGTCACATTGGGCTGTAATTTCACCGGCACCTGTTTCCTTCAAACCGGAACACGGTAATGTGAACATTACTGTTAGGCGGTAGAAATGAGTATGGTGGCAGTACTTCGTTGGACGAACTAGAATTCTGCTAGTATTAAAATTGTTATCTATATTCGATAGACCCATGATTTGAAGATTCCGAAGATTCTAACAGATGTGTTAGTTAGTTGAATGAAATAAGATGTAAGAATAAAAGGACAAACATGACTAATAACAACGTACTCGTAGATAGTATTACGTTATAATGGGTACCTTAGTTGTTGTTTTATACTTAGTGAAATATGAATCATATTACTGTGATTTATGAGCCGATGATGTTTTACATTAGATACTAATTGTAAATGAGATGAGCTAACAACAGTACGCGTGGGTCCTACGTTTTAGAGATTAAAAAGGAGTATACAGGGTTATTGGTGAAATGCTATCAACCTCTTAGGGTTGGATAGTTGGTCCTCGTACTTATTCAGTCATTGAGATGATTCTTTTTTTGTTTTGAAAAAGTTTTTATTTTCATTTTTGTTAAATTGTGTGTTTTTTATGTTTTTGACTGAATAAGTACGAGGACCAACTATCTGTCAAAAGTCTCTTGTGCCTGTAATGTATAATTTCTTATTTTTTATTATTTTGCTCGATGTAAATATTTAAAAGTCTATTCAAAGGGACCACGGCGCGGTCCAGTGTTGCCGCGGTGGGCGTTCTTGAAAGGAGTAGGGATAAAACACAAAAAAAAATATAGTACTAAATTTTTTATATTTTATTTAAATTTTCTATTACTACAAATTTTCTGACTAGCAGAAGTCAACCCTAACAGATTGTTAGCATTTTACTAATAACCCTGTATATCTAATGGCTCATACATAAGGCACTCACTCATGAAACAGTACACGTTTTTTTTTTTATATCATTAATACAGTGTCTCAGAAGCACAAAAAGTAGGTACTTATTTAAAAATACATGGAATCGACTTCCTACATTAAAAGGTATGAAATACTTGATGAAGACATGCCAATCAAAATACTGACCTTTTTTATGCGTGATAGGTTAACCTTTGACTACTATCTCACCTGATGGTAAGTGATGAGATGGTCGAAAATGTAGTTCAGGCTAACATAGAATTACTGGCTCTCAAGGACAGCTTCCGTTAGACAACACACCGTTAGGTGTTTTGCGATCTCACATTATCATAGGCCTACTTCCACTACTTTTCAGTGTTGGAAATCAGTTTAGTTTTTTTTAATACTTTCACTATTTTTATTGATGCATATTTTTTACACGATTACTGTCAGTTGTCATATTGTTCAGCATCGACAAGAGTTGCAATTCCAATATATCATCCAAGGAAGCAAATACGTTTTCAGTTAATTGAGTGTAATTAAAAATGTACTCGACTGATGATTTTAATGTGATTATGATGGAGCTTGCACGAGGCCCACCTGCTGTTAAGTGGTAACCTCTGTATATTTCAGATGCATTTCGTCACAGGACGAACTACACTGCGCCCACTACCTTAAAACCTAATGTAGTCTCGTGTGCCTGTAATTTACGGCATCATACCCTTTAAACCGGAATACAATAATGCGAATATTACTGGTTGGGGGTAGAAGTTCTTCCGGGGAAGTACTGCAAACATTAGGTATGTTAGGTTCTTCACAAAGGATTCTATTGGTACTAAAATTAGATCAAATTAATAAGTTGGCATCGTCAGGAACACTATGTCCTAGTTATTAATGAAATTCTATTGTTATCATTATCGCCGATGCCAATGGGACAAAAGACTTAAAATTATTTTAACAACAATAATTACAACCATAATTAGCGGGGTAATAGCGTAAAAAACGTAAGTTCACGCTTTTGTGGAAGTCGGTAATGAATAGTGAAGAACGTTGATAAATAAAACAAGGAAAACCAGTCACAACTAATTCAGATAACGCAGACCAGACATTCAAATAAACGGTCGAAATTAAAAAGCTTCCGTCGAATCGGCCACTCGAAGAGCAAACGGCGCAACAAAAAATAGCAACAAAAGGAACAAAAACTCGAGGGCGTGCTGCGTGCGCGACAGATGTGTTCTAAAGCATGCTTCTGATTGGAGGACTGGAGGACAGATGCGCTCCCAACCTGATCGACTTGCTTCACGGACCGAGGCGAAGAGATTTATTTATCATACCACTTGATAGGATTTACTATGCACTAGAAATTATATGGATATTAGACAGGTTTCATGTAGTCTGCCACGGTTGTGCACTTGGCCTTTGCGCCAAAAAATTAAAATAGGATGACATATTTCACATAAAAAATTATATTTGATTAGGAGGTTAAAACATAGTTTTAAAACTAGTTTTCTCCCGTTAACATTGATACAATAACGTATACTAAAGTACTTGATAAACTTCGATCGAAGTCTAATAGAATAAACAAAGTCTACGTGAGTAATTAATTATTACATACAGATTTACATACATGAGAATATCTCATTCGTAATATGTTTTCTGTGAACAACATTTAAGGAACTAAATACTCAAGTTCAAATGGCATCAGTCCTTAATAGCATTGTACTAAAAACCGTACTGGCCTTAAGAACAATTGTTTGCAAGCACTAAAAACAAGTACAAATGTCATGCAAATCGATAGATTTCATAACTATTAATGATTGTATTTCTAGCAACGCCATACATATTAATATAGTTGCCAGGCAAGGTTTTCATGTAGGGAGTATACTTTAGAGTATCTATATTGATATATGGTACTGCTATTAGAGCAAAAAATAAGTAACAGTTTAATCATTTATTTTGCTAGAGCAAAATGAATGTAATTCCTATTTTATCTACAACAGGTGGTGAAGCAAAACCGATAATCGATAACAAGAAGCGTAGTGCAACAGCTGATAGAGTTTTGTGTTTGTGTACTAATAATGTTCGTCAGTTTGTCGCTATTTTCAGTAGGTCATAGCCACGAATCCGAGTTCATAAAAATCGCTTTTCATTCTCTTTCCAATTTTTATGTCGCCTATTAAGTTGTTTTATACCAACAATTTTTTTCAGATTTGCTATACTTTGAGATATGATAAAATACTTTAAGCCATCAAAAACGTGCAACGACAATTCACTTACTAAATGAGTGCGTATAATTATTTGCTTTCATAACAACAACAAAGATTTCATAAATTGACCCATTCATCGTCATCACATTTAGTTTTTGTATAGGACAGCAATATTACCACACAATAGAATATCGACGATACAAAAGGAGCAAATCGTGTAATTAAAATGTACGTGCTTTGCTAAACAATTACTATTGAATAGCTCAAGGCTCAGAAACATCGTAATAACTAATAACGCATTAACAGAAGAGTCGAAAAAGGAAACAGTCGAGTCAATCGATCGATTATTCTAGAAAATAAATCATATAGCCTAAATTACTCGCACGCTTATAAAATCTTCGTGAAACTGTACTTGTAACTACTGCTTCTACTGCTCGTATTGAAGACATGAGTTTCTACTTCTTTATTTTAAAAGAGCATTCCATAGACAAATGGTCTTGACCATTTGTCATGAGTTCATGGCAAGAATTTCAAAAATTTAACGGTGGTGCGTGTCACATGTTGTTATGGTTTGAATTCCTAATTTAGAAAACAATCAACGGACTCCGTAGCGAGTATAAACGGCAGTGTCATGTAACGTTCGTTTGAAATTCAAAATGAACAACTATCACTACAAAATCTTTCTGAAAACAAACAAGAAAGTTTATTACTAGTGCGTAGGTACTCCTAATCAATGTTTTAATGTAATTCATGTTCAATCACGCACAGACTTAAATTAATTAATGAAACTGGGTTTTTTTATGCGGAATGGAACCATTATTACATAATTATGAATTAGGTAAACGAAAGTTTAATATGTTTTTCATCCCATCTATTCGAAAAACAATGATTACTTTGTCTATAAATGCGAGCAAAGTACGTATTTTCTGTTAGAGAGTTTTATAATGGACATAAAAGAGTTTGAATTATGAACATGAATATTGTTCCTTGCAAAGCATCTGATTATACATACATATACTAGACTGTACACTAGATCACATACGTATTATTCGAATCGACTATTTTCAAAAATTTATGTATGGCCGGTTATAAAAGTTACACAAAAATAAAAACAAATGAAGAACGCGCGCAGTGGCCTGTTTGAGACAGAGCGAAATACTAGATATTTAGGAATAATACTCACGGATTATTCCTAAAGCAAATTATATCAAAAAACTAGTTCAATATTTTTTTGTCATTACTTTACAAGTTTGTCTTTTTAAGTCTATACAAGTTTTTACTTACCAAGAATAAAATAAATATAAATGTTATTCCTTAGTTATACTATTTAAAGTAGGTATCTTATTTATTTTTCTCATAGTGGGAAGAAAAGTAGTGTATCACAAGCTCGCAAAATATTTTTTGCTCGGGCGGAATATATGGAATCTCTCGATGCGCTTAGGATTCTACTATAGAGTCCTTCGTTCCGCTCTGGAATCAAAATAGCGCCCTCACCGTAAAAATATATTTTTTCTCCTTTGTGTTACAAAATACTGTGTTGGATAGGTATATATTAAATACTTGCATGAGTTAAGGGAGACTAATTGTCACAATCAACAACATTACCAAAATAATTGAGCTAATATATCAATCTCGCAAAGCATATACATACAAACTACGATTCTCAAAACAAAAAAAAAGCTTTGTATCAACGAACACTTCGATAAACGCTAAGTAATCGTAGCAAAGCAACTTAAAATAGCTAACACTTTCTTAACCAATTAACCTATCAGCGTTTAATTTGATGGTATGGTGAGAAGTTATGACTTCATTGTTTCGAACCATAAACCGCGGTCATTGACCTGTCAGAATTCCTGGCGCTCCAGCTACCGTGTGTTATTATCATCATTCCATCGTTATCTTTGTTTCACAACACAACATCTTGCCACACTGTGGGTTGAGCTTCAAGGAAGGGATCTGAATTTCAGTTCTATCTCTGTACTGAACACATTAAAGTTTACCGTTATTATGAGCTCGAGCTTGCATAATTTTAGGTTCTTAATGTTGAATTAATTTGACTGATTCACGTAACCCTTCATTACAATAATCTTATAAATTATTGTCATTTTATAAGCATATATATAATCATAAATTTAAAACTCTTTGATAGTTAGACAGACTAGTAGTCTCATATAATATATTTAACATGGTCTGTCAGATATTTCGATATTATTTCTGGAGGCTACGCGCCTACACAATAATGTATAAAACAACTTAGTGGTTTTATTATAATAATAGAAGCTTCATTTTGTGTGGGATTATAGTTTAGATAACAATAATTGTTTATGAATTTGGTAGAGTCCCTTATATCATCAACTATACTTGGAGTGAGTAACCAATTGCCTACATCAACAGTGGCTACAGAATTTACATAACCTATTCCGTTGCTTGTGAATAGCTGTGAAATAAAGATAAATGACCTTTGTTTTGTACCCACAATGCAATGCAAAGTACGTGAAGTTTATCTTACAACTACACTGTTTACTTTTGTCGTTACTATTGTTCATAAGAAAATCTGCCATAATAAAACAAATTCTTTGAAAATTTCTACCGGCTACCCTTTAAGGTTCAAAAGATACAGCACTTTGAACGTCGCGTCGTGTACTCGGTGGGACAGACGGACAAACGGAAAGTGTAGGCATATAAATACCTTCCATTGTCGATAAAACGGAACCCCATGTTATTGATATTGAATTGGTTGGCAACATGAGCTAATAGAAAAATGCAACAAGCCACTGATGAGGACGTAGAAGAAGCTATAAAGAGAGTACAAGATATTGTTAAGACAACGGCTGAAGTTTTTCTGGATATCCAGTCGTTCAAACAGATACCAGAATGGAAGTGTAGTAGATTGAGAAGAAAGTATATTAACGAGAAGAGAAAGTATTTTGTATGATTATTTGAAATGGATGAAACCTGCAATTTAAGCCTCAATTAAGTGGTGATGAAAGTTATATTAGTATGAAGGAAATTGAATTGAAAGGTAGAGACTTCAATGAGTGGTAGTGAAATTAGGAAACCATCGGAGATAAGACAGTATATTCTAAAGACAGATGCTAAAGTTTGAACAAGGCGTTTTGTAGCAAATCATCTGTATCACCTTTTCAACTTTAGCTGGAACACTAGTACCAAATTATTGGTACAACTATGATCAGCAGTTTTATAAAGGATAAGCGAGCCTGCCAAAACCACAGAACCATTAGCAACTCAGCATCGTTGGCAAATTGTATGCAAAAAGGAACTTCGAAACAGCTAATGACCGTACTCACAAAGCGGTGAGAAATAAATTATTGTTAGTAGGTACTGTCGATGTTTGGAGCAAGCAGCAACTTCATTCGAAAAAAATGGTCAGTTCATGAGTACTTATATACTCTTAACATTAAATGCACGTTTGAAGGATGAGATGAGAATGAAGAAAGCAAAACATATACCCATGTTTAGATCACAGCTAGTGGAAAGCCGTGTTCCTACCCCTCAAGGAAATATGCGTTGCTTTATTTATATACGACTACTCTATGTGTGTGTGTACCTATGCATTTATGAATTAAAATGTTGCCCGTATCATAGAGAAATGACTAATTTTCTCTATGTCCGTATTAATGGGACCTAAAATATCTGGCAAAACGTTCTGCCTGTCCCTCTGGGCATATATCGGCATGATTAAATGTCTTTGTTGCATGTGTTTCGTGTTACTATAATGCGTATTATTACTATAATGCGTATATTACTATAATATTTTTATTGATTTTAAATAGTACATATGACCTGGACTGCCGAACTGCAGTTGGCCTATGTAAAATGAGTTTTGACGACGATGAGCCCAAGCGGGATCGATTTTGACCCCAAAAACCCTACACCATGAATTTTATCGCATATGATTATAAAATTTAGCAGCGTGAAACGTTCGTAACACCCTCATGTACGTTACAAAAGACATTAACAACAGGCCAAGACTGTCATCAAACACTCCAGATTTTATCGAATTCACGTACTAATTAATGCCGAAATCTGAAAATTGCCTGTTTTACATAAATACAATATATTAGTAAACATTAAGATATAAAAGTTCAAGTTTCAAAAATATGTTCATTTTGAGCTTATGGAACGCACGGTAGTGGAAGGCAAAAATAATATGGAAAGGCAAAAGGAAATACCGGAAATCAAATCAATCTGTTATAAAATAATATTTTCAGTAAATGGAGAAATTACGAAACAAATTCATAATCTAATTCACAATCCCAGAGGAATGTAGTCACCGACACCTTAGTCTCAAGCACCTACGCTTTGCGGTCGTGCCGTGTCATAGTGCAGCTGTGGTTTCCGCCATATGTGTACATAGGAGCCTTGTTGCATAAGACACAAACAACGGATAGTGCCACTCTGCTTGTAAACAGTGGGCGGAATGCGTAGCCGCATGCCACTGAAGGCGAGGTCATTTCAATTCGGTGGCCCATTTTATTGTTTAATCCAGATAATCTTTTATTGTTAGATAGAGCGAAATAGGCAGGTACATAGATTATTTGCTTGGAACTAGGATCAACTGTCCCAGGATAGGTTTTTCTAGTAGTTAGTGTTCCGTACCCAAAGGGTAAAAACGGGTCCCTGTTACTGAGACTTCGCTGTCCATCCGTCCGTCTGTCACCAGGCTGTATATCAAGAACGGTGACAGCTAGACAGTTGAAATTTTCACAGATGATGTATTTCTATTGCCGCTATAACAACAAATACTAAAAATAATATTTTATTTTACAAATACTAAAAATAAATAAATATTTAAGGCGGGCTCCCTTACAACAAACTTGATTTTTTTTACCGTTTCTTGCTCGATACTAATAACGGTGACAGGTTCTCTTTAAATATAATTAATTAAAATAAAATAAATAAACAAATAAGGGGCCTACCATACAATGAAAGAGGTTTTCGCGGTACCTACCCAGCTCAATCGGACACTGCGAAAAGTGTCTGTAACTTGCAAGATGAGGTTACAGATAATAGTACGGAACCCTTCGTGCGCGAGTCCCACTCGCACTTGGACGGTTTTTTATATTGGTTTTATACTATACTATGCTTTGACCACGCCTTTGCTTCTATAAATAAATGTCGTGACAAAATTGAACATAACATTTTTAGGTACACATTACTCTTTTTCTTCTAGTAATAATTAACTCACATCGCTCAACCAACCTACATAAAGCCATCAGTGGATGTCAAATTGTCATGATTAACTGTCAAGTTTATTAATTAGAGGCCGGTGGTAAGTGACGTGATGACATCATAAGAATAAGAGATGGTAGCATAAGCAGCCTCAACAATTATTCGAACGAGTCTTGGCTTGGCATCCTCATAATCATCAACCTATAATAAAGTCAATTGAAGCGCTCGTAGCGAAGTTTACTTAGCTGTTCTCAACCGATCAGCAAAGTTAAGCAACGTCGCGCGCGGTCATGAGTTGGATGGGTGACCGCTAGTGACATTACTACCGGTGTGTTTCGGCAGCTGTCCTTGAGAGCCAGTACTTCTAGGTTAGCCTGAACAACATCTTCGACCACATCATCACTTACCATCAGGTGAGATAGTGGTCAAAGGCTAACATATCAGGCATAAAAAAAAAAAAAAAAAAAAAATAGGTACCTATCATGAAAAACTTTGCCGTTTAGTACCATCACGATATTTGTTTTATTACCAGTTAGTTTTTTGTAGTTTAGGATCTTAAGTGATTAATAACTGTGATTTTCTTTTTTCTCTCATAAAGATTAGTTAGGTATGGTAAGTAAGGCGCATAACTAAAAGTTGTCACGCAAAACCGCGTGTTTATAATCGAACTTTTTACTCTGGCACTATTAACGTCGTTTTTTCGTAATCGAGCTTGAAAATATCTACACTATGGTTTAGAAAACAAACATTGTTGCTCGCGGCGTTTATATTAGAACTGAAAGGTACGTTAAACCCTATGAAAATATTATCCATCGCTGCACGAAAACACACGTGGAACGTTTGTAAAGTTAGACATTGTTTTTATACTAATTCTTGCTCTACTATACTAGACTAAAAGTATGGTTGAGCAAGAATTATGCTACGCCTAAATTATAATAAGGTTAGAAAATCACAAATATACAATAGGAAAAATTTTATGTCAAGTGCGGGATCCCGCACATGACTTAAAAAAAATAATCCTATCGTATATTTGTGATTTTGTAATGTAATCCGCATAGCAGGCGTTATTGCAAACGTAACAATATTAAAATTATAATAAGGTTTTAATGACAAGCGCCTGGAGTATCCGTAGATTTCTGGACACCAGTTTTTGCGAGCGTTTCTGATTTTCTGTCTGTAAAAGAATAAGACCAATACGCATACACGCAACCCTTAAGTGTTTATATGTTTTGAAGAGCTCGTACCGAAGTTTGCTTAGCAGTTCTTAACCGATCAGCAAAGTTAAGCAACGTCCAACGCGGTCATCAGTTGGATGGGTGACCGATAGCGACATTACAACTGAGCGCTTCCGTGCTTCGGAGGGCACGTTAAGCCGTCGGTCCCGGTTGTTGTCATAGGATGGCAGTCGTTATAGCATGGTGGTAGGGCATTTTGCGAATGCCCGCCTGGCTAGCGGAAGAGGGTGGTAACCGTCAGGTATATAGAAAAACTATCGCCTAACGGTGTGTTCCGGCAGCTGTCTTTGAGAGCCAGTAATTCTAGGTTAATCTGAACATCATCTTCGACCACATCATCACTTACTATCAGGAGAGATAGGCATTAAAAAAAATTATCATTAAACATATAAATTTTACAAAACTAATATGTGCTCTAGGGATTATTGCGATTATAAGTTCAGATTATACAATACTTTTATAACGAAATACTTAAAGCCTTTGCTTTCTTCATTTCAATCATTCATTCTTCTTTTTCTTCATTTATTCAATCTTTGCAATAATGAGGCAAACAGAAAATAATACAAAAGCAATACGAAAGCAGTAAATAAGAGTGAGGATGTAGTTATATTAGTTGAGAAAATAATGTAAGATAAATATATGAGAGATAGTTTGGGCATGTAGAAAGTGTGAAGTAAGGGGAAAAATAAACAGGTAAGTAATCTATACAAAGAGACTGTGAAAGGCGAATTACCGTAGTGAAATTAGATACATTCTGGAAAAAAATGCCATTGCATGTGGACCCTAGGCCAATGGGCGTGCATGAAACGAAAAGTAAAACCACGCCGGTAAATGCCGAGTAGGTACTTTCCCTACGCTTCAAAGAAACAGGCGGGACGTTATCTACCCTAGTATACGTTTCTACTTTTAGGTGACTTGGGACGGATTAATTTATACCATAAATATTATGAATAAATTTATCAATTTACTACTTTTCTTACTTCTCCAAAGTTAAAACGATCCTTGTTCTTTCTTAAACATTACCTACCCTGATATTGAAAATAGATTTCAATAGTTGGTTAGTAACTCATATTTCGTTACATAAGTTATTAGGTAGGTATACATAAGGTTCATCCCATTTTCGGTCATAAAATATTGATTATGAACTGAATGGTGTTGATGGTGTAACAATGCTGTATATTGCCTTTGTATACCTACGCATAAACTGCTATTACGTAAACCAAGGTTGATAAACATAAACGCATGTAGGTCAGAATTGTTAAGCTGGTGAATTCAATTCGCATTCAATCAAACAGTACTTATGTTTATTTTAATCTGTATCATCATCAGAAAAGTAGATAATATAGCATAGGATAGAAACCATTATATAAAAATTATAGGTACGCCTGGTAAGAACAAAACTACTTCTCAAGTTCTGTACTAAAGTTAAACATCATTCTGAGTTATTTAAAGGCTTTCTTTATAAATAAGGTAAGCCAGACGTAGGTATACATCTGGATTTACAAAGTTAACAACTTCCATCGATGTACCAAAAATACAAACATCGAAAATTGCAATGAGTCACGGCCACGACCTTCGGTAGACGCGCCGAAAGGCCAACGTTCTGGTGTTTGCCGAATCCACAGATTACAAGATAGTATCCGTTAAACCTAGCTCTCAGACTCTCAGGCTGAACCTGACGACCTCGCCCACGCGACCAACGACTTGAATATTTACGAGGGATACATAGTAACTGGTAACTGGCCACAGTCTACTATGTACAAGTGCAAAGATTATTTTAATAAAATGGTCATATGCAGAGATTATCTTCAGTGTACCTCGATGGGAAAGGAAGAAGTTATTATAATCTGTATATTATGCATTATACTATGAATTGAAAACTTGGTTCAAGTCCAGTAGCTGTGTTCAGTAATATTGGTATAGTTCTATAAAAAAAAACATGAATTCTTACGAATTTAGAATCTACCTACTTCCAAATAAAATAGAGCATAAAAATCATCAATGAAAATTGGATGAATAGTAAAATGGGAAACATATTGACCGACGACGCGCGACGGTCAAAAACATAATTACTTTTTATCCGACTCGCAAGGAGGGGTTATGTTTTTTGCAGTATTTAATTACTTTCTCTGTAGTCAGCGAAGACGCTGATACATTGTTATTATAGCATCGATATAAACAAATGTATGACTTAATATTTGTTGATACTCTTTTACTACCTGAAACGAACATATTGACCCCAGCTTTAGACGTATAGATCTAACAAACTGTACAAACATTCGGATTCAAAGTTTACTGACAGCGGCAGACTAAATATGAACGACAAATAGGTTCATGCAGGCTAATTTTAACCACTTATCGTTATCTTTTAGCAAAGTAAATACTCGTATAGACCACTGATGGCCGAGAAGCTACTCAAATAATATATAGATAATCAAAGACTTCCTGAAGTTCCTGTAGGTAACGAATGCTCTTGTGAAAACATTGCTAAAACTCGCCGTTGCGAAATTTTAAGCAGGAAATCTTAATACTCGGTAATACTAAAACTTCCTCTTGAATGTGGTAAATTTAAGTTAATGCAATAAAAGGCTAGGAAAATTACCATAGTCTTGCTGAATTTTGTGTTCAATGAGGAACCACTGCCAAAATCCAGAATATACTTGATAGTTATCTATATGTGCTCTACCATCTGCATATTTATTTCAGTAATGTGCAGTCCTAGACACGTAACGTCTAATATTATAATATTAGGTCCTTACATATGAAATTGGCGTTTTGTATGGGAGGAACAAAAAGTCGAATATTTTTTAATATAATATATTTAATTAATCAAAGTATGAACCATTATTTTCTATGCACTTTTGCCATCTCATAGGTAGTTCATTGATCCCTTTACTAAAAAAACCAGTCGGACGGGAATCAATAAAATCTTTGAAGGCGATTTGGACTGCCCCATCGGAGTTGAATTTTTTCCCTTGCAAGAAGTTATCCAAATTTCGAAAAAAATGGTAATCTGTTGGAGCAAGGTCCGGGGAGTACGGAGGATGTCTTAGACTTTCCAATTGAAGCTCTTCTAATTTAGTAGCCGTCTGTAGCGCAGTGTGTGGTCTAGCGTTGTCGTGAAGCAGCAGTGGCGTGGAGCGATTGACCAGCCTAGGTTGTTTAGCCGCTAGCTTTTCCATCATGGTTTGCAATTCCTGACAATAGACATCAGCCGTAATAGTCTGGCCAGATTTGAAAAAACTGTAATGAACAATACCGGCACTAGTCCACCAAACGCTTACAAGTAACTTTTTTGGGGTTAATTTTCGCTTGGGGCAGGATTTGGCTGGCTGGCCAGGATCTAACCATTGCGCTGAGCGCTTCCGATTATCGTAAAGAACCCATTTTTCATCACAGGTAATGATTCGGTTTAAAATACCTTCATTATTGTGCCGGTTTAGTAATGTAACGCAGCAGTCGACGCGCGTTTGCCGGTTTGTTTCAGTCAATTCGTGAGGTACCCACCTTTCAAGCTTTTTAATCTTCCCAATTTGCTTCAAGTGAATTAAAACAGTTTTATCACTAACATTGCAGCCTGCAGCTAACTCGGACGTGGTTTGCGATGGATCCGCTTCCACAATAGCCTTCAACTCTTCATTATCAACTTGAGTCTCAGGCCGTCCACGGGGCTTGTTCTGCAGGTCGAAATTTCCAGAACGAAAACGTTGGAACCAAAAACGAACTGTGTTTTCTTTTGCAACACGACCGCCATACACATCATTCACCCTTCGAGTTGTTTCCGCAGCACTAGTGCCACGGCGGAACTCGTACTCGTAAATAATGCGATATTTAAGGTTTTCCATTTTGTAAAATGAGTGACGCAAACAGAAAAAAACAGAAGAAAAAAAACAAATGAATGACGATCATCGAAGCACAAATACATGAGTCTATAGCTGTACAAATTTGAATTTGGAATTCCTTACCAAAGAGGAGAAATTCGTGATTAAAGTGGCCAGTACGAAAAACGCCAATTTCATATGTAAGGACCTAATATTAACGTAGGTATAGCTTCTGCGGTTCAGCTGATTGACAGTCGTTATAGCATGATGGTAGGGCATTTAGGATTGGTTTGGTACCACCCTCAAGTAGAACATCTGTCACCAAAGAACCCACCGGCGTGTTCCACCAGTTGTCTTTGAGAGTAATTCTAAGTTAGCCTAAACAACATCTTCGACCATATCACAAATTACCATCAGGTGTGATCGTGGTCAAAGGCTATCATATCAGCTATATAAGCTAATCTTTTACTTTTTCACAGTTCAGAGATATGCTATCCCCTTTTTTATTAATGAAATGTATGAACACGAAGTGTGTATTGAAGAGATAAGAGTAGCTGGAGCACCGTGAATATTTGTGACGTGCAAATATTAGTTCGTTGCCCGGCCGCTGCCTGTATCGACCCGTGACGCCGTGGTTGTGTCGTGTTCAACCTCCACCCTCCCCTATTCACCCACACCATACTCCCTCAGTGAACTCAACGAAGAGTAGGGGTATGTATTCGATTAATATCTAAGCGTTGATATAAGAAAACATGTTGAGGAAGGGACATTTTTAATTTTTGGTTTATGGCATTCGTGTTAAAGCTATTCTAAAGCTAGAATACCTAATGGATTTCGTTAAGTCCTCTATTTCACAGGCGGTAAGATTTTTGGCGGTGAAAATGTTTAGATTGCTAACACCGCCTTTTCTATTGCTTCAACGGCCAAGTTTATTCATAAAGCCCGAGAAGATCCGGTACTTGGTAAATCGTTAATGTATGGCGTGCTAGAGTCATTATAAGTGCATTTGCTCTTCGGCAATATATCTCACAAACATTTGCAGTACTAACAAAACTTTTGTTTTCCGAGAGTACTAAATATAATTTTGAAGGGCAGCTGGGGTAATAGCCTCTACAATAATAGGTAGTCCCACTGTTCTTTTCACCAATCCATTTTAACAAAGATATAAATTTAATATTTAAAAAATCATCAACGAAAAACTCTTTTGGGATTTGAGTGTAACCTAATCTAAATAAAAAAATCGGTTTCAATCCGAGTCATCTAGTTATAATATGCTTTAATCTAAATATCTTGAAAACATCTAATCAGATATTCGTGCAAAATGACATTAACCATCGCATGTAAGCTTGCTTTTAAATAAGACAAACAACTTCAACATTGATTAATTAGTTTTTGGGCTACAATTCTTCGCGACAATCAACAGACAAACCATTGAGATATGGTAGTAATGATGAGACAAACAAATACATTTGATGTCCACACTAAGATTTTAAAATTATCCTATATATATTTTTAATGCTTTATAGGTTAGCCTTTGACCACTATCTCACCTGATGGTAAGTTATGATATGGTCGAAGATGTTGTTTAGGCTAACCTAGAATTACTGGCTCTCAATGACAGCTGCCGGAACACACCGTTAGGTGCTTCGCGACAGATATTCTACTTGAGCGTGGTAGCTAGCGAGGCGGGCATGCGCTAAATGGTCTACCACCATGCTATAACGACTGCTATCCTAAGACAACAACCGGGACCGACGGCTTAACGTACCCTCCGAAGTATGGAAGCGCTCAGTAGTAATGTCACTAGCGGTCACCCATCCAACTCATGACCAAGACGGACATTGCTTAACTTTGCTTATCGGTTAAGAACAGCTAAGCTTCGCTACGAGCATAAAATAATACTCCTAATTTGGCCCCTTTTAGGATTAAAAAATATTTAAAAAAAACAAGTATGTACCTACTTATTTTCAACAAGGATGATGTAAGGTATTATATAACGTTGAAGTTTGTACAATTACGATTCAAAACAGTCTAGCTCACATTTTCACGGTCCGACTTCCACAAGTCACTGTGTACTTCTGTGTTGCAAATAGGTTATGTTTTTATATTCATTCCATTTTCTGTAACGCATACTGCTTATAAAATGATTGTGTCAATCGCCCACAACACTAGTCACCATCGACAATAGTTGCAATAAAATTATTATTAAGAGCCATTTCACAAAATCACGCTACTGAAGTTTAGGTAAATGCCAGCGCATCGCTTACACAAGCGAAAGAAGTGACGACGGAATAGCGTGACTGTGAGTAACATATTTTGATACTAGCACTCATTAATAAAGAAATCTAAGTTGCGAATTTAAAAATTGTGTGATTGGCATGAGTAAATAATCAATTTCTTGTCGATTACTTGCTAATGTTATAGAAAAGAAGTAGGCATGTACATTAAATAGTCAACCTGCATCGTGAATCTTTTATTTAAATTTCATCCTTGATGAATAAAAAATAGATATGTTTGAATCATTTATTGTAACAAAAAACTTAAATAATTAAAAAATTATACGGCTTAAAATTATATAAATATTTGATGTAACGGCATTGATTAAAAGCTGCGGACTAAAAGCTCTTTCTTTTAAAGCTTCCAAAAATTGCTACTTTCCTCGTTCACACTCTTCAGTATCTATATCCAGTCGTTAACACTGTCTGTCATAATGACCATGCATAGGACCAACCACAAACGTCCCATGACGTTTTTGGTTTTCCATTACTTTAACATGTCACCCTCATATTCCCATACCATAATATATCACCTACACCATTAAAAAAATAACATTTTCATCCATTTACTTTGAGTAGACCAAACAGCGAAATGTAAATATATATTTACAGATTTGGAGGTTTTTTTGTTTTTAAATCGAATATCTTTGATGCAATCTATAATCAACATATATATACTTCCGAAATCAGATTGAAGACGTTCTGAAAAAAGGCCAGGTCAAAAGTACAGGCAATAAGCGACATTTAACCTTCTGATATCGCTCTTGATAGAATAAAGAAACATGGCCGGTGCGTATTGTCTAAAAATTGTGATGCGATAGTGTATTATTTAAAAATACAGTTTTGCTTCATCAGATGCAGCATTCAAATTTTATATTCTATTGGATTTTTCACAGATAAAGTAATATAAAATAACATAAACTAAGGGGAAGACCTAGGCGAACGTTGGGAAATCAGGTTGAAGACGTTCTGAAAAAAGGCCAGGTGAAGAGTACCCCAAACCGACGCTTATGTATGAAAGGATTGATGAGTATAGATGAAGCGAAAGAGATATGTCAGGATCGTAGTAAGTGGAAATCCGTGGTCTCTGCCTACCCTTACGGGAAAGAGGCGTGATTTTATGTATGTATGTATGTATATACTTCTTAGTACCAATGAAATCCTCAATATATACTCTTATGCTCACTATTTCCTCTATAGAAAATAAATGATAATACACCTTTTTATACAAAAAAATACTAGAAATGGGGTTTGAACACACGACAAAATGGTGGGAAATAGTAATTTAATTGCTATTTCTATTTTTTCGTAACTAACTCACCTAGAACTTCGATCTTCTTTTAATATGATAATTTACTATTGTTCTTTAGCCATGAATTGTTACATATTTTTACGCCAAATATTTTAAAGTAACAAAATTAAAACAACCCAATTGTTTTAAGAACTTTGGCGGGAAAACTGTATTGGAGAGCAATTATTTTTTCTGAAAAACTATACCACCTACTGCTTTGGTCCTTCTTTGATATTATTATTTACATGTAATTTATACACCTGTATTATATCAGATTTTTGGTTTAGAAGTTTTAAATTAGTTACGAGATTATTTAATACGCAAATTTGCATCGGTAAGTGTTTGCGTTGCAAAATATATCGAGTGAAAAATGACTTATACATATGCAAAATTGCGGTTTTCTAGATTTATAACTGTTGAAGTAGTTACGATATTAATATGAAATGACGTAATATTTTGGGGCCAAAATGTAATTTGTGGTGGTTTCAGATTTCATCAAAATATTCAAAATACTTCCTACTTCATACGTTATCTCAGAAAAATATGGATTTTTTCTTGTATGGGCAAGGATGCATCCTTTTGAAAACCATTTGGATTATGAAAGTCGGACTTACGCAGATTTATGGTAAATTTGTAAATACGACTATCGACCGCTAACTGGTATCCCGGTTTGTACAAATGATGGAAAAGCCGGGAGGCCGGTTTGTACAAATTTTCAATAGAAGGTAGTTTAATTTCCAGCTGAAGTTATCGCTGTGTTCACTTATAGACATTAACTGAATCCAAAAATATTGGAAATCAATTATTCGCCTGTCATCTAATCCGCCTAAAACAAAAGTTATAGTGAGTTACTAATTTAAACTAGTATAATATAAAAACTAGCAGACCAAAAAGAAGAAGTCAACCCTGTGAGGTTGTTAGCATTTTTCCAATAACGCTGTATAAGGCTGCATAATTGTGACGTTTCCTTTTTTTAACACAATGGATGAACAGAAACTAAAGATGTAAGTAGTTACTTAACAAGACAACAATACTTATATTATGGAAACCAAAAATAGAGTATAGATTGTTACTTAAAAAAAATATCGACATGATCAAAACTATGTGGTCGCACTATAAACTTGCATCTAAGCGTTCCGCGTACGAGACGTCAGAGCAAGGAAAACGAACACAGGTCCTACCTCGATGGGCGCTCGCGCGGTACTGATCGCCTCGCGCTTGTACATTTCAATTTATGTGCATTTCGAGTTATGTTAAATATTTTTTCTTGTCTAACAAAACAGAGTTAATATCACAATTTATTAAAGATCAGATTAATTAAAGAATGAACTTTCTTTTTATATAATATTTGTTTGGAATTACACTTTATTAAACGCAATATATGGTGGTAAACTACTGATATAATTCGTGGAAATTGGTGCAAGATCTTTATTTTTTTTTCTACAATGACGATTAATTAGCGATATTCTAGTACACTATGTGTCAACAAGATTATATGCCTGATGCACAGTTTTTTTTTTTAGTTAATTTGATGAATCTTTATACAAGAGATAGAACTCTGAAGTTGGCTATGTGTACTTTAATTCGTAAAACAAGGTGCGGGAGATTGGTCACTACAAAATAATTAATGTTATGTTTGTAAATCTGGTACATTAACTGAAAAGAGAACAGATTATTCTATTTTTATCAATTATTAAACAACTTGTAGATATTTCCTATGATAGTAAATTAAGCACTTAAAATCTTCGTATACCGCATTAAAATGTGAAATGCCTCTTAAGTCATCCAGGTATCTTGATGGAATTTTTATAGCACAACTACTCCCAACAAAAAAAAGGATCATCAAGATTGGTTGATCCCTTAAAAATGTATATGTCGTCATATATGAAAATATTACGTATCGAATTGAAAATCTTCATATCAGTTAAATATGCAGCCGACCTCTGAATCTAACCGTTATGGTTGAGTTTCATAATGCTGTTTTTTTTTAATGTTGTTATGTTTGCAATAACGCCTGCTATGCGGATTACATTACAAAATTACAAATATACGAAAGGATATTTTTTTAATCCATGCATACGAACATCCCGCACATGACTTAAATTTTTCCTATCGTATATTTGTAATTTTGTAATTCATAATGCTGTGCCAAAAGTAGCACGCTCAGATTGAAACTGTTTATAAAGGTCAAAAGTCCCAGTGAGCACACCATGTTAGAAATGTGAAATCCGACACGGGATGTTCATTCTGCAAGATGTACTGGTATGCAGTCGATTGTACGTAAATATCTCTAACATTGGGTTACAGTATTTTTTTATGTTATTGTGACTGAACAAGCTTGAGGCCCACCTGATGTTAAGCGGACTAACCTCTGCCTATAAAAGATGCATTTCATCACAAGTCATGAATTGCACTGTGCCCGTCACTTTGAGACATAGTTGTTAAGTCTCATGTGCTTCTAATTTCACTGCTGTGCTTGGCGACATATTTTCTACTTAAGGGTGGTAGCTAGCCAGGCGGGCAATCGCAGAATGTCTTTCCACCATGCGGTGAAGCTTAAGCCGGCGCTGGGGATCGAACCAGGGTACTGCGGCACGGCAGTTCATAGCTATTACCGTGCAGCCATCATTGCTTCAACTACTTACTACAAAAAGTAAAGTAAGACAAAATATACTTTAAAATTGTAAAGAGACATACTTGACTTAATTTAGTTTCTGAATACATTTGTAAACGATACGATACGACTATACATATCTATAGATAGATTAGATAAAATTTAAAATACTGAAGTAGATCACTGTAGTAAAAACAATAAGAGCTTCTTACCTAGAGCGGCCAGTGCCACGAGGGCGGTGAATGCGGTAAGAGCCATATTCAAAGTCACCTTTGTCACTTCACTGATATCACTAGGTTTGTCACTAGCAGTTCAAGATGAAACTTCACCAAACAGAAAAGAAAAACTCGATACGCCGCGATGCGGCGGGCTTTGCCCGGATCTGTAACAAAAATACATATAATTCAGTAACAAAATTAAATTCCATCAAATACCATGACAACTATAACAATAGGAATCCCCATAGCTGACCAAGTGCCAGTTAAAAGAGATTCTTAGCTATGTTTAGTAAGAAATTTCATCAATTTGCTGTATTACTTCAGTAAATTAGTCATTACATACTTTACGCTCCTAACACGGTATCGCAATTACGTTTTACTATAGTTTTACGATTGCATCGGCTGTTTATGTACCTAGTTATACCTAGTACGGGACCAAACTCAGTTGCTATATTAAGTTATGGTATACCTTACAATAGAGTAAATATTATATAATATATCTCACACAATCTCTACTTTTGCCCATTCTTGATTATGCCGATCCCTGCTACCTCGATCTTACGGAGGAACAGCTAAATAAGCTTGAGCGTGTCCAGAATTACTGTATAATATTTATTTTCGGTCTTCTATATATGATCACATATCTCAATTTCGTACAAGACTCAAGTGGCTGCCTATTCGTCTTCGCCGGGATACTCACATACTGTCTTTTCTTTACAACATTTTATTTAATCCCTTTACCCCACTCAATTTGAAGAAACGATTTAAGTTCCTGCATTGCTACCACTCGTGTGACCTCACAGATCATCTGAAAATCTTACGTGTCCTGAATAAGTCATCGAAGTGACTTCTATGGTAGGTCTTTTACTGTTCAGGCTGCGCGACTTTGGAATAAACTTCCGGTTAATATAAGGCAAGCTCAGTCTATTGCTGTATTCAACTCAAATTAAAGACCACTACTTATCTACTTTACCATCACATTGAAATTTTAGTCTGTATCCGTAATGTGTTACAGTATGTAGTATTCAGTATTAAGTAGTTTAAGTAATTAGTTTGATAGTATGTTTACGTATTGTATAAGCTATAGTTTAGTAAATTGTACCTGTAATATTACCTAATTAGTATTCTATTGAATTTAAGCATTTGATTAATGTAAGTAGATATATATAATTATATGATATATATAATTAATTTATTGTGTTCGCCAACCTCTCTGACTCCTTAAACGATCTCCATCCAAAAATTGACTGGATGAGATCGCTTTAAGCGATAAGTCCGCCCTTTGTACTTTAGTTTTAATTATACTTTATTATATTTTTCTATTGGTGTACAATAAAGTGTATTGTATTTTACGCATCAATAATGCATACATACGTTAAGGGGTGACACAGAGGTGAAAGAACCCTCTAAAAGAAAACCTAATTAAACTAAGTCATACTAACCGGTATAACATAAACAAAGTCAAAGCTTTTGTAGTTGATGCAGCTTAAATTGTTTTCCGGAGGAAATTGTGGTTCTGTACCATAAATTAAAAGTAAGGACTTGTTTTCTAACGAACTTCAAACGGAGCAGTAAACTTTTTATGTGGCCGAAGCTCACAGCATTGTTAGACTGGTGAATATGACTCCCCCTGTGATGTTTCTATCCCTTTCTACCAATTTATTTAAAAGGGGAATAAAGTAATTACATAGGCTCACGCGATGCATGAAATAATGGTATTACCCAGTAGCCCAATGAAATTACACGACTATAGGTAATATTAAACACGTGTGTTGTGCATAAAATAAAGCTATAGCTATCAGTAGAGTTATGAAAACAGAAAACATTAGCATTATTTAGCATAATGTAGCCTTCATTTATTATGAAAAATATTCATTTGCCACTCCATACAGATTTTGCAGGCCAATAAAAAGATTAGAAATATCATTAGGCTTTAGAACGATTGGAATCAAGCAGGCTAAAAGCTAGCGGCTAGATGCTAGCGGATTTCAGCGAAGTAAATGGACTCGTTCCTTGTTCCTAATTTTTGGCCGGAAGGTGTAGGTGTAGTCTACGGCGCAACAGGGAGCCGAAAATGAATCCTAAAATTGTATAACAGCTAACTTGCCCATCAAAATCCTCCTACCCGTATTTTTTTTTATTTTTTATTTTTTTTATGCCTGATAGGTTAGCCTTTGACCACTATCTCACCTGATGGTAAGTGATGATGTGGTCGAAGATGTTGTTCAGGCTAACCTAGAAGTACTGGCTCTCAAGGACAGCTGCCGGAACACACCGTTAGGTGCTTGGCGACAGATTTTCTACTTGAGGGTGGTAGCTAGCCAGGCAGGCATTCGCAAAATGCCCTACCACCATGCTATAACGACTGCCATCCTAAGACAACAACCGGGACCGACGGCTTAACGTGCCCTCCGAAGCACGGAAGCGCTCAGTAGTAATGTCACTAGCGGTCCACATCCAACTCATGACCGCGCGCGACGTTGCTTAACTTTGCTGATCGGTTGAGAACAGCTAAGTAAACTTCGCTACGAGCGCTTCGAATCGACCGTATCCCATTATTGTGGGGTCGGTACAATTTATTCTCTAACAACACAAGCACATTGAATTGGAGATTAAAAACAAACTTTGTTCTATTGCCAGAAGATGTGGAAGCACCGGCTTTTCTGATGTCAAACTCTCCGTTGGAATACACTTTTAGGTAGTGTAGCCGCTATTTGTTGGTAACAAAAGCGTTGAGATGGCACTGTCATGCACTTAATATGCAGTAGCACCCTACTCACATCGCTTGAGTAGTGGCATTTTGCTCATTCGGCGCATTCTTTCCCTAAGCGTCTTTTACGACATCTGACACGTGGATATGGAAAAGTCCTTAAACTCAGTCAGGAACTGTGCTGCTTTGTTGTGTGTTATAAGATATTATGGTCAGTTTTAATATTATATGTATAAATTATAATTACCTACAATTACTCAAGATATTCCACTAAAACGAGTAGTAGTTCTAGCCTTCATTTAACTATATTAAAACACCCATATGACAAATCGTCTCGTTCCTCTTACTCCAAATGTTATATCCACGGTAGAAAGCGAAAGCCTATTATAATTGATCAATATAAAAAGTTTTGTTATTTATTTTCAAAGGTTTCAAAATAATTCAGACATAATCATAACAAATGCATAACCTATATAACCTATCGGCTTATCTGATTCCAGAAGAACATAACTTGTTCAAATCATGAGCGGTTATCTTTTAAAAAATGTCGTATTTTAAATTTGACGAACAAATAGCGTATGACAATGACATCATGCCAATTTATAAACACGGTCATTCAGTATAAAAACTGACCATGACTAAGTTTCTTCTAAATTATCTTGCAAATAATTATATAAGACACCAAATGTATCTTACGATAAAGCTCTACTAATTGGACAAGATAAAGATGTTATTTTAGGAAATAAAATTAAAAACAAGCAATTACCACCCATGAAAGTAGGACGAGCTAAACACCAGATAATGTTGTTCTTTCTACTTTCATGGGTGGTAATGGATTCTTCAGCTTTTGTTTTTAACATTTTGATTATTTTTTGAACAATACACAAACATTGGGCGAGCATTTAAAATCTTAGTCAGTATTATCTGGCGTCTCGCCCAGTAACTGTAATATGTTTTCTACTGCTTAAGGTGCCAACGCAGAATTGCCTATTAAGATTCTATATAAAGAAACATTCCCCGCATGCCTTACAGGACGACGTATACACAGGATTTCATTGTCATCATCAACATATAATTAGGCAACGAGTTTTTATCACATAACAAAAAGAAGCACATCATAAAATCCCACCTCAGCAATGCGCGTAATGCGATACATGTAGGTACCTACTCATACAGTGTTAATACTAAACGTCATTACCAATTCCAGTCAATGAATTCTCAATATCCTTCTCACATAAAATCACAGACCATAATTTAACTTGCATACCGACCGTACCAAGCAAGTATACCAAGCCTACCGAGTAACCTCATGCGCGAGTGACGGAAGACTATTTCGGGCACCATTATCCAGAAATGGCCACGACGCGTTCGTGTTTGGATTTACGAGTGTACGTTTGGATAAGTTGATTGGTATCACACTGACGCTAAATGTGTGGAAAATAAAACTGAATAGTTGTGGCGCAACCACGCCTCGCTGGCGGAGATCCGGAAATGACGGAACCGCGAAAAAAATTAAGTACTTAGCTACTTATCATTGAACTGTTTTAAGATACTATATAATATAAGATACAATATAATTGCATAGTTAAAGTATTCGTTAGCATTTACGATTCTCGTATTAGAATCCTTGTTGAGTAGAGTTATACCTATATTTCTGTTATGATTTCATCGTGAGTCAATAGAACGTGGTGTATTTATTATTAAAGGGATTACAATGATAAGTACGGACAGATAAATATGTCTAAAAAGCAGTATCAATTCCGAATCTACCCTTATGACGATTCCAGATGAAACTGTTTCATCTGGAATATGCGTTCCCTCGGAATCCAATTATGAATTACTAAAGTACTAGGTAACTTTTATCTTTACGTCAAAGATAAATGAAATTATCTTATCTGACCAAATCAATGCTGTAAAGTGTAATGCATATAAGTTATTGAATACATATAGAATTTGTTCGTAGAGTTCATCCAAGCCAAAGAACAAGTCTACTACTTAAAACTGAGCCACATTGAGCGGAAAAACAATTTGAGAAGGCTTCTAGCACAGCATGTACACAAATCTTATCTTGACATCGTATAAACATATCCACCAGTACTTCCTTAAACGGCATGTAAAAGACATTTCCTCAATACTTGCGTTGAGTAAATCGATTTCGCCCATGCCAGCCCGTCTGCGAAGCTGCAAGTCCCCCTCCCCATTTGAAGACGGCAAATTCCGTTTATCCGGAGTCTCCCCTCCTCACTCCATATCTAGACCCATCCTACGCAGGATGCCACTGACATTTGCCGCAAGAATAAAAAATCGTTTAGCGGTAGTCGAAATGGGAAGAAAGTCTCCTATTGTGTGCAAGGAGGCTTTCTACAAAATAATAATTGTTGCTTTTAGCAGAGAGCATTCATCGTCGGCGTTAAGTCGTTAGGTTGATTAAGTATGTCTCTGGTTTAGATTTGCAATTTTAACTCTTATAATAAACCCTTAGTCTAATACAGTTCTTTTGTTTCGTTCAAGAAACGAAATGAGCCCACAAAATTATAAAAACAGAATAGGTTGGAGGCTCTTTACCTGCTAGTTTTTACAAAAACAGGCCCTGTCTTTATTTCGTGCATTTGCACCTGCCTCAATGGAGCCCACTCAACACTCAAGTCAACTTCTCTGTACCAAGTCGCCATGTGCTCGTTCACCCAAATTATTAAAACGTAACCAGCAACGTACCAAACAATTTGGAAAGGAAGGTATCGGAAATGTATTTTACTGAATATTTATAAATACATATTGAATAAATTTGCTTATGTACATAAATTTTAGTGAACATGAATCCACGATTAATTCGGTTTTCTTCTGTTTGTGAACTCGTAAATCATTTTGTTGCGGTTTTCAAGGTTTGTAGGCTTAGTACATATTAAAACCCTTAACCCTTACATATCGATATCGAATTTATAACAATAGAAATTTATTGTTATCTTGTGAAAACATTCACAGCCGATCATCAGTGATTAGTTAAAAAAATACAAAAACTACACTACATAAGTATTCAATTCTGAAGAGTTTATAGGTTGATCATTTATTCCGGTTCAATTGAGGACCATGGTCCCTACTTTAACATTGCCATGTAATATATTTTTATTTGTTCTTGTGCTGCCTTCGCTGTTAGAGAAGAAATATTGTGCGATCCCACATGAGTAAGATATACGGGTGAAGAAGTTTTTGTGTTGTGGTAAACAAACAATAATATCGCATCGTAATTTTACAATTATGTATTATGCTATTGCTGAACGACCGAATTCGGCAGCCACAAAGCAGTTCCATATGAATCGTCACCCTCTGTGAGTACTTATGGCAGTAAATTAAGGTCGACGAGTGGGGAGAGCAGGGGTCAGTCCTTGTCGACGGAAATTAGACATTTTATTTAAAATTTAAGCAATTTTAGTTACTATAATTATTAAATATTTATTTTACTACTAATTTAAAAGTTATTTTAAAATTAGCTCGACACCATTTTACCTGCCTTCTTTTAATGTGGCAAATATCGAACTAGTCATTTCCAATCTCAGAAGTGATTTTTGTACCGTAAATTTTTATCATTCCATTTGGCCTTTTAACGATAATTACGACGATATCGCTTTATTTTTGTTTATTGGCCTTAACCTGTCTTTATGAATGCGATATACTTTCTGCAGTCTAGTGATGATAATACATGGATAGACTTGTTTATTATAGAGCGAAGCGAAAGCTAGCTCCGCCGTAGCCGACCTAGAAGTCCTGTATGGTTAAATTAATAGGCTGATTCCTAGAATTCTCTTGTATTTATAGAAGAGCTATTTATAAGTGCACTAGATGCACTGGGCTTCTTAGGGTTACTGACGGACTTTTTAACGAACACCTTTGTAGCAACTCCTTCATAAATGTAGGTGCTGCTTTAGTTTCTAGGTGCCATGTGCTTCATCAATGAATGAATCATTCATTAGTCAGAACTACACCACTACGCCACAGATGACTTGTACGGTATTAAATGTCTATTCTCTTTAATATGGTCATACTTAGGTCATAGGTACCTATTTATTATTTTTGAGTTACTATTTACATAGGTAGCAACTTCTACATATTATATATAAATACTATTGTCTCTGACTTGCTTATAACTACGCATTGTTATTTAGAAATCTAACTATATGTAGAACCTACTTGCAGCTGCATTTCATAATCTTCGTTATTTAATAGTTTCATACTTAGCAGTTCAGTCTTTTACGATTTTTAATGGATGTATCAGATCGATAATTGCGAAACGAATCCAACCGTGGTGGTTTCTCAATATCCGCCACCCACCGGTAATATGTTAGTGTAACTACAGGAACTTAGTTCTATACTTAATACGAATATACGAAAACAAGTTTTCTATTGCCTTGCGTTTTGCTATTAATAATGAACTAGTTCCATATTCAATAAATTATGTATAATTTCATTTAGCTAGCACCGGCAGCGAGGCTCCAACGGCGGATCGCACTTGATATGTACATCCACCTACATTGAAGTAGATATATACATATAGTACCTATAATTTATTCCGTGACTGATACGATAACCATAAAATTAAATTACACGCCTTGTATCTAGACATATTATGAAAATATTCACTACAAATATAGTATCAGGAAGGGTAACAAAAGACCAGAGGCGATACCGCGAGTCTCTACCTACCCGGTCAAGACAACATCGTTATCGATCGTGGTCGCGCATTCGCAGAGCCGGCGTTATTTGTGAAAACCTTTTGTGACACAAAAGGGCATTGAAATGTCGAGTTTGGATGTACAATGGACGGGGGATGGTTACCTGCGAGACGGGAGCAGCTCGGAGCAGGTCCCACTACACTGAACGCACAACACACGCGACGACGAGCGGCGACAACCGACTCGTCTGAGGATCAGACGCGGTATGAGTAACTCGTACTTCGTACCAGGGCTGTCAGATACAAAAACAAGATAATAGTATACCACTTGTAAAAAAGTAGTACATCTGGGAGTTTTTTATAAAAACAATAGTACACATTAAAATATTGAATTTTTTAAATAACGTATGCATTTAATACATTACGTTCCATGAATTTTAGGCATCATTTAGATATTTTGTTTAAAATTAGCACAACTACCGGCTTCATTTAAAATACATATGTTATTTGGCCAGTCTGATAAATTGATACTTTCATTGGATAAACTATTTCTAACTATAATCTTAATCAAATTAAATCTAATTGATTGTACGTAGATAGATAATATAGTTGTAAAAACACACTCGTCACACACCTTTGAAGAGACGAGGCTACGTAACCTGAACACAGTGCGATTACTAATAACCTAACTTGAGAACCCCCTGTTAACAAGTAAGTTATCTTTAATAATGACTACTAAATATGCCGTATAACAAACGATCTAATAAGCTTAGGAATCGAGGAAACCCCGTTATAGGTACCTACATAATAAACGGAATTGGTCTATGGATTCATCGAGACATAAAATCAATTACGTATTTGACCAAAACACAACTAGGTTTTAAAAAGTAGTACATTAACCGTACGACTTTCGTATTGCGGTAGTACGGAGAAGAAATTCTAAAAAGGTCGTACAAATACTATTTAAATAGTACATCTGACAGCCCTGCTTCGTACACGCTTCATACAAACGGCCGATGACATTCAGCCAAACGAAAAGGATAGATAGACTCCCTATCTGGGCGAGACGCTGCGATTTTGACCGAGTCGCAGGACTCGTGAATGCGCACCGTAGACGGAGAAATTTCTCTGTCTACGATGCGCACGCAGGCCGCAGGATACAGTCCAACGCGTTCGTGCTTTGCGACACAGAATATGTAATATACAGTATGGCTCAGAGCGATCCTTTTTTATTCGAATACGCACGCGTGATTGTAACGGACTCGTGAAATTTATGCATCTCGCTCATTTACGACGCCGCCAATTTTATTGAATCGAACGGCCGTAACTATACAACTGAGCCGTTTATGCGCAGTTCTTCTGATACCTATCTACAGGTACGTAACTATAAAAATACATAAAGAACTTAAAATTCATGAGATTGGTGAGTTTGGGTGACCGCTAGTCGCATTTACTACTGAACGCTTCCATGGTTCGGAGGTCACATTAAGCCGTCTCGGCGTCGATCACGGTTGTCTTTGGATTGGAGTCGTAATAGCATTTTGATAATGCACGAGTAGCTAGCTACTACCATCAAGCAGAAAATATGTCGCTAAGCATACAACGTAGTGTAAAGAAAACCCTGTCCTAACTGAGGAACCTAACTTCTAACAAATCCTGGTCACGTTAACAAAATTTTAAATAATATGATGAAATGATTTATAATATCATTTCATCATATTATAGGATCATATAAAATATATTTTATGATCCTAATATGATGGAATGATTTATAAGTCTAACGTCTAAACTCTATTCCTGGCAGTCCTGGTCACCGTTATGAAATTGTAACAAGCCCCTCAAAACGCAAACCAAATTTTTATTTTATTATTATTAACCGATATTGTTACCTGTCCTAATGCCTAAGCTACTTATGGTTGTTGTTAGATCATAGATGCATAAATTTACCTATTATTGAGTGTTGGACTGATAGTAGATTTGGACAAGATGTGATCGTCTAGTCCAGGCATGTCAAACATGCGGCCCACTAGTCATGTACCTGCGGCCCGATCCATTTAAATTGATTTAAAGAAAAGCCTCCTGATGCCATTCTTAAGTGAACGCTTTCAAGTGCAAGTTGATACTTTGGGAAAAACAGTTGGAAGTCGATAATCTGTCGCATTCTCCGACTTGTAAGGCCTTTCAGCCAAATACAATTGATAATCTTTCAGGCAGAATTTTAATAGCGTTTTCAAGATTTTAAGCTACAAGAAGATATTTTTTATCGTTTACGGGTCTTTCTACTATCGACATCGATAGAGTTCTCACTCACTTGCAGATGGATGTAATAGAAATTCAAAGTCAAACCCATTGGCAACAAAAAATTTACGATGTCGGTGCACTGGACTTTTACAAGCATTTTTCTATTAATTACTAAGAAATACGGTAGCTTGCTAAATTATGTCAATATTTGGTAGCACCTACAATACAAGTGTCAGCGATTATTTTCTTTAAAGAAAGGAAAAAATCTCCTGCAAGATCGTAACTAACCGACGCACACTTAGATACAGTTTTAAAACTAATTACTGCAGATAAAATTACCCTTCAAATGCATAATTTAGTTATATACAAAAGATGTAAAATTTCTGGGAAGAGATTATAATAATTGTTTGTAGTAACATTTTCCTGCTATATTCTTATTAATAAAAAAACTAAATAAAATTTACGACCCCTTCTGATCTGGGTAAACTGGGTATGTCCTAAAACTGCATCCAGAACCACCGGAGGACGAACAGCAGCGTCCTCTCGGTTAACTAACTCGCCTGCCAAGCGTGGGGGTTATAGAAAACCCCTCTTTTGAAAGGAGAGACTATCGTCCAGTAGTGAGTGGACGTATTCTGGTTGATGATGATGACTGCTCTTTCTATGAAATGTTTTTTCTTTATGGTTGGGTTTTGCGGCCCACTGACTCTACGATCCTTATGCATTTGGCCCAACAATAACATTGACATGCCTGGTATAGTCCAATGGTAGAACCATACATTGTGAACGGTTGTATTAAATTCTTTTCAGGACACTAAGACCATCTAGATATCTATAGTTTAGAACAATGTAGGTACATCCAATTTTTTAGTATACAACATTACTAACGAAATATGAGTCACTAAATTGGAGTATTAATAATGATAAATAGTTATAGAGCATACATAATTTTAGAACTAAATGTAAATAGTTTCCGTGGATTCTGTTTGTACTACAACTGTGCGTGATAGAAGTTTTCTATGAAATATATAAATGAATATTTCTGCTGTTATAAAGTATATAATATATTTTTGAAACTAAATGTAAACAGTTTCCATAGATTCTGTATGAAAAGCAACTTGTGTACCAGCGTGATAGAAGTTTTCTCAAAAGTAGATACATTTAATAATTAGTATTCTATGCAGGTTTATTCTTGGGCTTACGACCACCTGGGTGGCAGGACTGATGGTACCTTTTAAGAAATTTCAACGGGTGGAGTTTGGAACTATGAAATGCTAGATGAGTTTTATTTTAGGATTTAGTTTTAAGATATTGTTTAATTTCATTTATATTATCTCTTTCTTTAACTTTGTGTGATAATTTTTTTCAGTTTATTTGTTTTATTTGAATTCTCAATAATTTTAATATTGTTATGTTTCCAATAACGCCTGCTTGGCGAATTAAATTACAAATTAACGAGAAAAAATAATTACAGTTATAGTCATGTCAGTCATGACTATAATTTTCCCCAATATTTTTTAAAACTTAGTGTTATAATCAGACAGATCTATGCCATCGAGATTTGTAAATAGTTATTGTATATTAACTGTCGCGGTATTTAGGTGATAATATCAATCAGTGACAGTGGATTGCTCTAACCGTAATATTTAGTCTACGAGCTATCCAAGAAGCGTATGTCTCCAGCCAAAGACTAATGTTATCAGCAAAATACTATTGTAGTCTGATGAAATAGATATATAGTATCCTTCAACTCTGAACTGAATACCACAACCAGGTAGATTATTTCAGTATTTAGAATTTTTATATTCACTTAATTATTTTTTTTTATATCACAGGATTCGTAACTGATTGTACAGTCAAATATACTGATTTTTCTGACTGTAAAACAAAAAAATACTGACCAATTACTGACATTTTACTGTCTTAACTTTAATGGATATGTATTATAATAAGGGGGTTTCTAACAGAGTAATACTCGCAAAAGATAACTGGTTATTTCGCATGTAAAAATCAACTTTACGAAGCCTAAAGTTAACTCTTGCGGGTTGTAAATTAAGTAAAAGAATATTTTATTTTCTGTTTGGCCTCCATCGTCCCCATAACAAATCCGTATCACCATATTTATTTATAAGCAGGTAACAAGAAATCAAATCTTAGGGTTATTAAATTAGTGGAAACAACTTATAAAAGCAGACAAACACGCTATTATTACTAATTTACGAGAGGAAAAATTTGACTTGTACGGGATTCGATCCCGCATCATCCACCCCTATAACCGAGGTATGCTCTGACCGCATAGTCCGCGAGCAATATGGGTGGATGACGCGGGTTCGAATCCCGCACATGACAATGATTTTTCCTCTCGTATTATTGCAAAAAATATACATAAAAAGAACATCCTAATAGTTTAAACATGCAATAAAGAAAATGAACCAGAATTGAAAAAAAACAGATCCTAATTAAAAACAATCAATGCCATAAAACACTCTACTACAGCAGAGAAGCATACATAGTTTTTGTTATTTTTAATCAGCACAAAACAGAAATAGACCAAAGTAGATAATTTCTTAAACCAAAAAAAATAATAATATGATGAAACCCGTTGAAAAGGGAAGAGATGAATAGAACAAAACTGAAAGGAAAAATAAATTACGGGCGATCTGAGGTCGGGAAGGGGAAGGGGTAGAGTTTTTAAGGGTAAAAACAGTTTATCTAAATTTCTGCCAAAACTACAAGTCCTATGAAAAAAAAATATACGACAAAGTTGTAGGTAATAAATATAAATAAATATACAAATAAAAAAAAATAAAAAATATCTACAACTTCAACATTTTTATTAACACTTTTTTCCCTTAACCTCAAAATTTATGAGAAAAATTCAAATAACAAAGTTTTTGGTATATTATTTTTATCTTATACTTCAAAAAATTTTTTTTGTGAATAATTACCGTTTTTATGTATACTCGAGAGAATGCCGCAATTTGGACGAGTTAACCCGGAAATTGATAGTAGCTGAAGAAACCATTAAAAATAATAGAAGTGCATTCAGACGTTTAAAAGACAACTTTTTCCGGCGATGCCGGACTTGCATTGGGCAACAGGGGGGCCATTTTCAAAATTTATTGTAATTAAACCTTGTTGTTGGTTTTACTTGGCTTGAATTAATCATCATGTAAATTAAAATTTAGCACTTACCACATTTACATAATTTTTTTTTGATTGTAGCCTTATAAATAATAAAATGGAATTTTCAGGGTAGCTACATGATAGATAGAGCAAGTTTTTAAAAGCCAAACGGTATTTTTTTTTGTGATTTTATTTTTTTAAGCGCCCTTGAAGTTGTGAACTTACTGGGTCATTTTATCTTTCTTGGCATTTTTTTTATTCCATTCAAAGATCTAACGATAGTTAATGTTACCATACTGAATTGGCCTATCTATCAGCTTAGCACAAAAAAAATCAAGCATATACCGCAATAATTCACGTCACCATAAATAAAATCACATCGAACTCGGCGATAAGTGAAAAATTAAAAAAAGTCATTACTCCGAAAGTACGAAAAATCACTAGCGGTCACCCATCCAAGTTCTGACCTCGGGTGACGTTGCTTAACTTTGCTGATCGGTTAAGAACAGCTAAGCAAACTTCGCTACCAGCGCTTCACGTACGAGTCTTACGTTTTTGAGTAATTCATGTGTAAATTTTACTAAATAGTTCAAAATTGTACATAATGATAAAAAATAGGATTCGAGTTTTTTTCTTTTAATTTTCTGGGAACATTTACCGTAGTAATAAATGTATATATTTTTTTACATTATCAGAAAGAAGACATTTCAAGAAACATAAAGGCCACCTACTTTTTAAAAAAGCTAATATTTTGACGCAAGTATTTTCGATTGAAAATTAGGGTGTTTATTCGATATTATGTCAAAATAAAGTGAAAAAATATATATATTTCAAATCAAAAAAATTACAGTGTGTTTCGGACATAAAATACCACCAAAATTAGTTAAAAAATAATTTTGTTTAAGATATAAACAGAAAACCAAAATCTTTATTATCTGAATTTATCTCATACATTTTGAGAGGGAAAAAAGTGTTGGTAAAAAACTTGTATATAGGACTTGTAGTTTTGCGAGAATCGAGATAAACCGTTTTCTTTTTAAACTCACCGCTTCCCGACCTCAGGATCGCCCGTAAATTATTGTTCCTTTCACTTTTGTTATATTCTCTTCTTTCAACGAGTTTCATGCTACTATTATTTTTTTCACTTTGCACCATATTCAAAGGGTCCACTCTACCGTGCAAAGGCAATACACTGTAAGTCAAGTTACAGTATTTTGGCTTAACAGGGCCCAATCGTATTCTTTTAATGTGTTCTATGCTTCTGTAAATAAATATTTCTTCTAACACTTACCTATACTGATATACTACAAGTTAAAAAAAAACACTGTATTTAACAAAACTTTACGGTCTATAACTCCAAAACACGGCAACCAAACATACCGTGTTTTGCCAAAACGAAACGTTGCGCGCAAAAATTATACACTGTTAAATAAACCAACATTTCTAGACACGCGCTCTGCGGTCACCGAACGGCAGCCCGCGTTTGGCTGGAGCTCAACTAGGAATGGTTAGTAAGGTTATCGTGTGATTGGGGGTATGCGCGGGCGCGCGGGGTTAATATGTTAAAAATACGCAGACATCATAACACACTTTTGCTAAATATATGTCACAATACACCATACAAATACACCATAAAAATACTTCGTATGCGTCTATAGCCTTTGAGTTGAGTTCAAAAACATAATGAAACGATATGTATGAAACTTACAAAACGTTATGACAAACAGAGATCCTGAATATCCCAGCGCAAATTAACGATACGATGAATTTATATCAGATCAAACTTTTATTTCTCGCATCAGCCCATTCGCACCCCTTAGTCAATTGCAAGTAAATGACTGCATTTTGGAAAACTTGGGAGAAGATGTCAGTTACACTGAATTGCTGAATCCAATAATCTAGAGCAAATATTTCGTAACCATCATGCACCCAACTTGGACAGTTCACTACGAGATGATTATCTTCCAGGGACATCTTCAACTTCCCAAGAATCTCTGCCATCGACATCCTCAGCTTCCGAAATTTTCAATCCGAAAATTTTCCGAAATTTTCAAACAATCAATGCATCACGGCAAAATATGCTTCGTCTTTTGAAAATCTATCTTCAGAAAAAGTACTTAATATGCAACCACAGCAGGAAAACAGCACCCGTTAACGATTTTCTATTTCTCAGGATGAATGCCTGGACACGACTTTATGTGATATTATTACTCAGACAGCACCACATTAAATAAAAGAAACGCAAGGTATCCAAGCCAAAAAAATAAAAGTTATTAAATTTATTGAATTCCGAAGTTCACCTCTTCGGAATTCAATAAATTTAATAATCTCAATGTTTCCGAAGAATGATTAATGGAGAATATGAAAAAGTTAAATTTCTCAAAAGTAACATTTCTTCTGAGTTGGAACGAGATATAAATTCTGGTCAAGTTGATATTTTAGCTGCAATTCCAAGAGAAAACAGACCAAAAGGAATAAGTGAGCAAAAAAAAGGAAGTTTTATTGCTTTGTAAATCTATTCCACAACTAAGAACATATTTCTATGAAAATATTATGGTTCATGCAAATCCAGAAGAGGATGAGGATGAATGAAATGTTCATCAACCTTTTTATTTTATTTGTATTTTTTTCTACCATAATTTTGATTTCAAATAATTATTTTATTACAATTGATTAACAATTTTTGACTTATCATAAGATAACTTTAATTTCAATTGAGAATGTGATTGATTAGGATAACCAGATATTTTTATTTAGTTATCAGTTGCAGAAAATTAATGACAATGATAATATAGGTTAGGTGTTTGAGTAATTTTAATTATTTATGTAAGCTGATCTTATACCAATTATACAATATATAAAACTGTGATTGAAACTATGACTGATATAATATTATACATTAGCAGGTTACTACAATTGCGGGAAAACTTAAGTTTAGTATAATTGCTATTGATCTCAGACCTTTTACAATTTTATTATGTTTTGATTTTTATTACTGCCAAATTATTTTTAATCAGTATTAGTAACAATAAGGGATTAAGTAATCACACTTATATTACAGATCCAAAGATGTGTGTATAATTGGCCCTCTAAAGCTGAAATGGCTAAACGTATTTATATTAAACTTGGAATGGATACAGCTTACATTATAGAGAAAGGCTCCTTTTCATCATCATTATCACAATTTTTTTCACCACGCTGGTAATAACGTGGAGTATTCGCTGTTAGTATTATGAATAAATTGCATTATACCGTAAATCACTCAATGAAATAAAATATAAGAAGTCTTACTACTTGAAAAGGTAAAACACTGTAATACTATATATAGTGTTTTGCCACAACAATTGCTACATAACCGAAGAAATTTGACATGGCAAAACCACTTTTTTGCTTATATTTCACTTATTATTCAAAATACTAAGGTAAATACTAGATGGCTAGATAGGTATTTAAAATACTTTGAAAAATATACCAAAAAATATACTTTAGAGTTATAATGAAGAAGAATAATCAAATAAAATCAAAAAAAGTTTATAATTTGATCCTTTTCTCAAAATGCATTTTTTGGACTTACAGTGTATTGCCTTTGCACGGTAGCACTGCACTGTGCACTGGTATAAAATGCACTGGTTTATTTCTTTTTAAAAAATGAAGTGATATGAGATCAATGAATTCGTTAAACAATTAAATGTAAGATAAACGAAGGTTCTACCGTTCTCTTAAAAAAAAATTACCAGTTCAATAATTAAATCTATTTATTTCAAATGGCGGTGCTGGGGTAGTGGAACACCGCTCTTTAGGGAAGGGATGCCATTGCTACAGGAATTAATAGGTTCGTGGCAATAACAGCTCAGGGTATCCGGGAACGCATAACCCGTGCTCAAATATCAATTACCGGACAAGGAATTGAATTGAGTACCCCCTGGATAAAATCACATCACTAGAGCCTTTAGTACACATTACCTAATTAATATCTTCTTTCGCTATTATTCTTTTGCTTCTATTCTTACTAGGTACCATGACACAGGGAAAAGCGAAAATAACGTGGGCACTTTTTCAGAAAAAACTGACTTTTACTGACCGATGTTAAAAAAACTGACTTTTACTGACTTTACTGACCATTTTCGACCCCTGCACTAAGTGGCAAAGAAGCGTCCGACCCGCCTGATGGTAAGCGGTTACCGTAACCTATGGACGCTTGCAACACCAGGGGTTAAATTCGCGCGTGGCCGACCCTGAAGAAATCTCTTCACGCCCTTTTTGAAGAACCCCATGCTGTACTCCGTCGGGAAAACCACGGCAGGGAGCTCATTCCGCAATCTGAGCGTCCGCGGAAGGAAGCTCCTTTGAGCCCGCACAGTACGAAACAATTTTGGTTTCAATGTGTGAGGTTGGACTCACCGTCGATGGCGAGAGTTGCGATGGTGGAAGGTAGCCGTGGGCATCAAGTCGAACAATTCCTTAGAACATTCTCCGTTGTACAAACGGTAGAACACACATAAGGAGACAAAGTCTCTCCTCAGACTAAGGGGCTCTAAATCGCTTGCGAGCTCGGGATCGTCAACAATTCTAATGGCACGTTGCTGAACCGAGTCTAAAGGCCCACGCTGGTATCCAGGTGCTCCCGCCCACAGATGACAGCAGTACTCCATATGAGGCCGGACCTGCCACTTATAAAGTTGTAGCCTTTGCCCTGATGTGAAGTACTGTCTCGCTCTGTTGAGCACTCCAAGCTTTTTGGAAGCCAGCTTCACTTTGTCTTCTACATTACTTCGGAACAAAACGTCGCTGGAAATGTCGATGCCAAGGATGCCGATGCCTTGACTGAAGTTCAAGGAAGTGTTCTGGAATTTTAGAGCCACAGACCATGGGGTTTTCTTTGCGGTGAACGCGCAGGCTTGAGTCTTCTTGGGGTTGAAATGGACTAGGTTTAGTCGACCCCAATCGGAGACACAAGTTAGTATACTCTCGATTTCAGACACCAGCCGTTCGCGGCTTTCCTCCACCTTGTAACGAGGGATATTTGCACGGCCCGTGTAATAGGTGTCCCCTGTACTGTCGTCCGCATAGCAATGAAGGCCGTCAATAGACAGCATATCATTGATATGCAGTAGGAAGTGTTGGGGACAGCACAAAGCCTTGCGGGACGCCAGCATTTATGTCCATGCCATCAGAGCAGTTACCGTCAACGACGGCTCTTATGCATCTGCTGGACAGAAAGCTGGCAACCCATTTGCATAATCCCTCAAGAAGCCCGTATTATGGTAACTTCGGTAGAAGATAATATATCGGTATAGTGGTTATCGCGCAAAACAAGCAGTTGGATAAAAACTATTCTATGTCCTTTCCCGTGTCTCAAACTCTTTCCATACTAAATTTCATCCTAATCAGAGCCTATTCAATGCAAACAAACAATCAAATCTTCCCTCTTTATTATATTGTTATTACGAGTATAGTATAGATTAAAATAGTGAGTAATGTCCTTAGACGGATGGTGGTAGGACATTTTGCGAATGCTCGCCAGGCTAGCTACCACCCTCAAGTAGAAAATCTGTCGCCAAGCACCTAACGGTGTATTCCGGCAGCTGTCCTTGAGAGCCAGTAATTCTAGGTTAGCCTGAACAACATCTTCGACCACATTAAAACTTACCATCAGGTGAGATAGTGGTCAAAGGCTAACCAATCAGTAACTAAAAAAAAACTTTTACAAAATTATCCTATTTTTTTTACTGAGAGTGCTCACTCAATACACACGCACAAAATTTTTTAACCAGTTATTTGTATTTTCGTAGATTTTCTGAGTTCTTTTGAAGATTCTATTCCACTCTGCCCAAGGCAGACATAGTCTGTTGTAAATTTATATATTTGAAGACTGACCGAGACGCATGGTGGATCGTTACAGTAATTAATGTGTAACAGCAGCTGCCTTTGAGAGCCAGTAATTTTATGGTAGCCTGAACAACATTTTCGACTGCATCTTCACTTACAATCAAGTGTGATAGTGATCAAAGGCTAGCCTATTTATAAGGGTAGTAGCTAGCAAGGAGTCATTTGCAAAATGCCCTACGCCCTAAAATTTTTTTATCTGTAGATGAGTTGTGAGCTTATTATAACCCATATTTACTAGACGAATGCAAGGTAATTGCCGTAGTCGCTACCAGTCTTGCACATCCAAGCGTCCGGTGACTACGTTGTCGCTAATCGTGTTTATAAGGAAAAGTTGTGGACAATATGCCTTCTTGTGTCTTTAGATACTGCACTAATTATACAGGCACTGTGAGAGATTAGAAAAATGTTTGATTTCACGCGTAAGTATTGCTATTATTAATGAAATATAGAAAATATCGTCATTTTGGTTTATCTTAGGAACTTCTCACAATGCAATAGATGAGCAAGATGTGTAGCAGTACGCAGCGTAATGGTGATCGGAATGTCAAGTGGTGATGGCAACTACATTGCTTATTTATCCCTGTCTAACAACAGATGTGACGCATAATTTTTGAATATTCTTTCCTTGTGTTCAGTTGTTGTTTTTTTGCATAGATGGATTATATAAACAAATAATATGTACCTGTAGGTACACCAAACACATAATCAATGAATATGAAATGGCAAAAATCAATGATTAAAATAAAATTCAATGACAAAATCAAGGTAATGATAAATAAAAATCAGTTTAATGTCATTGGACATCATTATGTTTTTGGCTCATCCATCAACAACCTTCGTCCTTGTTAGTCTCCCTTTATTGTATATTATTTTCTTCTTTTTAACAATCTAGCTTAGGTGCCTTTTTTTCGTGCGCCGGAGTCTGCACGATGTCCGATGGCCGAATGTTATGTTTTCATTCGATATTATGGTGTCATTGAACGGAAATAAATATTTAATACTGATCAGTTGGCGGATGTTGGTAATGGCAACACCAAAGCGACAGTAGCGCCACCATTTGATGGGATAAAACATACGACACGCTCTGTGATTGGCAGAGTGATTTCCCGCTAAAACGAGTGTTGAATCGAAGTAAAGAGCGGAGGAGTGGGGCATTCTTGACACGACCACCAGACTGGAAACATCGGAGCCGAAGTACTGTTCTGTTCATTACAATTGTCATTACAAACTGCATATATATACGTGCTGTTATACCCCACTTCCCCTTACTATTCTGCTTACCTTTCCTATATCTATTCTTTTGAGCTAAGTCAGCATTTATTACTTCTCAGACGCCTCTCACTCCTACCTCAGTCCACATCCATATTCCATTCGCGCCGGTCATTTTCATAGTTTTAGTTCATTTTCTATTTTTTCTATTTCAATAAACTTTTAAATATTTGTGTGGAAATAAAACCTTTTTTTTAAAAACCTAAATCCCGGTCTCCGGATAACAATGGTGGCAGCGTAAAAGGGATACATAAATCCCTCGGAACGTCTCATTCCTGAAAAACTGTAAAAACTGTGTGAAAAGTGTGAAAACGAAAGTGAAAACCTACTTACCGTGTCTACCTGTGTGTGTTGTGTAGTGTTGTGAAAACACTTGTTCTATATCTTCGTGTATCCTGCAAAATACCGAAATTTTCTCAAGTGAAGTAAACTAAAAAGAAAATATACTTACCAAGTTACCGATGATCATCACTTGCATCTATAGTTCCTGTTGAATAAATCAGTAACTACCAAATCATACCATACCATCGCATCAAACCTAACTTCGTGTCAAGAATCACCTCATCAATCGCTCCGGAATGCGTCTCGGGCTCCCGCTCATCGTTATCACCGCCTACGCAGCAAATCTGTGAGTCTCTGGCCCTTGTTTAAGCTACATACAGATTAATTATCAGTAACTTATTCTAATAATAGACTTATATTGAACTTGATTGATTTATGCTTGTAATATAATTATATTGTAATGTTTGACTTCTACATTAATTGTATAGCTTGTGTTTGACTATCGTGATGCTTAAAGGTATTAAACCAGAAAACAGTAAGTTAACTATCGATATTCCCGATTTGCCCCCCTCACCTGTAGGATCAGATAAATCACCTGGCTTATCCCCGCGGTACACTAGATCGTCCCAAGCAACCGATATGGATCTCAATACCCTTTTTAAATTTATAAAATCATACGATGGCAGTAGAGAAACATTGAATTCATTCATAATTAACTGCAATAATGCATATGAACTAGCTACAGAAAATCAAAAACCTATTCTCTTCAAATATATCTTAAGCCAATTACATGGAAAAGCGGAGCTTGCCTGCTCTATAAAAGAATTCGCATCATGGGAACAATTAAAAGATTTTCTGAAAACCCAATTTTCCGAAATGAAACACTATGCCCACCTACTTACTGATTTGCAAGAGAGCAGACAGGGCCCGCAAGAGAATGTAAATCAATATTCATTGCGCATAGAAACTTGTCTTTCACAATTGCTCACCGAGATTTCTTTAAGTAATACCAAGAAAAGTGAACTTGCTGGGCGCACCGCCGCCATGGAAGACTTAGCCTTGCACCACTTCCTTATGGGGTTGCAACCCCGTATTTCTAGCATAGTCAGATGTAGATCACCCCGTAACCTGAACGAGGCCATTAACCTCGCTATCTCAGAGGAGAGAATTCAACAAACCGTGTACCGAAGAAATCAAACTGATAATAAACCTCGGATACAAACTCAAACCCAATTCAGGCAAAATCAGTATAGGCCCCCTCAAAGGCTATCTAACACATATCAGACACAACAAACCCCAAATTCGTCCCAACAAATGTCATTGTCCAATGTGACCTGCCGATATTGTAAAAATATTGGACATACTATTGAAAACTGTCGGAAACGTCAATATAATAATAGTAGACGATCAGATTTCAATCAACATCAACAACCATCAAATAACTTACAAAGACGTAATCAACCTATCCATTACGTACCTGAAACTCAAGAATCTGATCTAAATGACATCGATAATTTAAACGAACAGGCCTTCCTGCCCAGTATCGTGCGGGAAAATTAACAGGAAAAATCGATACAAAATCACTCCAACCTTGCCATATCACTGAATCAACTTCAACTAACAAACAGGGTAACCAGCCCCAAACTTATAGTTGTATCACTAAATCTAAACCCGCTAACAAACAGGGTAACCAGCCCCAAACTTACAACCGCTCTTTCACTGAATCCATATCCACTAACAAACAGGGTAACCAGCCCCAAACCTATAGTGGTTTTGTTACTGTTTCTAATTCTACTAAATCCCAACCTCGAACTCGTGATACCCGATGCTCTGTTTCTAATCCTATTCATATATCGGGATTACTAGATCACCAAAATCGCGAGAATGGTGACAACACTAGCTTCTTGAAATCTGACACCATCCATCCGCAACTCACTAATAGTGTGAATTCATCTGCTAAATCATGTCCTTCGTGTTCAGCACCTGAAACAGAAAAAAATGAATTAAAAACATATAATATAACTACAAACCCAACAAAAAAATACTTACCTTTCGTGGAGGTTCAAAGCTCCGTCTCTTCCAAACCTCTGAAGCTTCTCGTAGACAGTGGCGCATCCATAAGTCTCATAAAAATAGATGCTGTTGAAAACATGCCTGAAATAGTAAAGCATATTATTAGTTTCAGTGGTATAGGATCAATAGATAACCCGATGCACTCATTTGGTCACATAATAATTAACTTCGATTCCCTAAACAACCACTTCCATGTGGTTCCAAACATAATATATTTCCCATATGATGGTATAATCGGAAACGATTTTTTATCAACAAATAATTGCAAAATCGACTATGCCGAAGGCTTACTCTTAGTGGACAAAATAAAACTTCACCTGAAATTTAACGAACCGATCTTTACTATTCCCCCTCGAACTGAGACAATAATCGAATGTTCGGTACTGAATCCCGATGTTAAAGAAGGACTGATCCTTGATCAGAACCCAATTGACTCCCTCTTAGTTGCAAATTGTATTGTTAAAGTCAAATCAAACTCTAGAGTAAATATTTCAGTCGTAAACACCTCTGAATCAACAATACGCATCGACTCTAATAATTTGAAGTTTAAAATATCACCCTTTGATATTAGTTGCAGTCATGAGATCTTTCATGTGACTCATGCTGACGATAATCAAAATTGCCTGAACCGAACTGAAGAAGTGATAAACCTTTTACGTGTTTCTCATCTTAACTCAGAAGAGACAAGCGCATTATATGACCTGTGTTCCGATTATTCTGACATATTCCACCTACCTGAAGACAAACTGACATACACTGATGCTCTGCAACATGAAATTACTACTTCCTCCGCAGTACCGATCAATACAAAGTCGTACCGATTTCCTGAAATACACAAACAAGAAGTGCAATCTCAAATAAATAAGATGCTTAATGACGGTATTATTAAACCCTCGACATCCCCATGGTCTTCTCCAATTTGGATAGTTCCAAAAAAGGCAGACGCGTCTGGTCAACGCAAATGGCGTGTAGTTATAGACTACCGTAAGCTTAATGACGTAACAATAGGAGACTCATACCCGATCCCCAATATTTCAGAAATATTGGACCAACTTGGAAAATGCAAATATTTTAGTACCTTAGACCTTGCTTCTGGATTTCACCAAATTAAAATCTCCGAACAGGATGCACCTAAATCAGCTTTTTCAGTTCCTCAGGGACATTTTGAATTTACACGCATGCCGTTTGGATTAAAAAATGCCCCAGCCACTTTCCAACGGCTAATGAATTCTGCACTTTCAGGTCTTCAAGGAATCCAATGTTTCGTATATCTAGATGACATTGTAATCTATTCATACGACCTTGAAGTTCACATGAAAAACCTTTCCAATGTCTTCGACCGACTTCGCAAATTCAGACTCAAATTACAACCCGATAAGTGCGAATTCCTTCGTAAAGAAGTTTCTTATCTTGGTCACATAATTACTGACAAAGGCGTAAAGCCAAACCCCGAAAAAACAAAAGCCGTAGAAGAATTCCCAACTCCTAAATGTCCCAAGGACATTAAGTCGTTCCTAGGGCTAGTGTCATACTACAGACGATTCATACCAGATCTCGCTAAACTAGCAAAACCATTAACTTCACTCCTGAAGAAGGATACTGTTTTCAGCTGGGAAAACGAGCATCAACTGGCATTCGAATCACTCAAAGGCAAATTAATTTCTGCACCAATACTAGCTTACCCCGACTTCACACAACCATTCCTTCTCACGTGTGACGCCTCAAACTATGCCATCTCCGCCATTTTGTCTCAGGGTCCAATAGGACAAGATCGCCCTATTGCCTATGCATCTCGTACACTCAACAAAGCCGAGTGTAATTACAGTGTTACAGAAAAGGAATGCTTAGCTATCATTTTTGGCACTAAAACCTTCCGACCATACCTATATGGACACAAATTTACAATCATTACCGACCATCGACCATTGAAATGGTTGTTTAATTGCAAGGATCCAGGTTCCAAACTTGTCCGTTGGAGACTGAAGTTAGAAGAGTTCGACTACGACGTAATTTACAAAAGGGGAAGAATTAATAGTAACGCAGATACATTGTCCCGGTATCCAGTGAATCCAATCTTGCAAGACGACGTAGATCCTCAACCTTCTACATCTGGTTTACTCGATGACTGTCCTATTCCAGAAACAGACACTCCTATAGATATCCTTGACGATCTGGTCGAATTGGGCGATCTTGATATAAGCCCACTCGAAGAACCAAACTTAGATTTTATTCCACTGAATCCTCCTTCTGTTTCGGATCCACAGTCACCTCTGAACCCTGTTCCACCTCTAGATCCAGTTCCATTACTGAATCCTTCTACAACATCAGATCAACTTCCACCACTGAATTCTCATTCCCCACCAGATTTTCCTGCTGGTTCACATTCTAATTCCAGCAAAGAATATTCCGAGTTTCTAAAATCCTTCTCTAACAAAGACGAAACATACAATACCTATATAAAGGAACACAATGAAAGCCTGCTTAAAAGCAAAACTAAAACGATACTAGTTCCATTATCTGTTGATTATGACGAATCAAATCCTTACCTGCCAGAAATAATCTCTGCAGCAGATGCCTCTATACATGACGGTGAACGCGAACTCCATTCATTCCAGAAGTTTACAATAAACGATAAGACCTATTACTTTCTCTTTACAAAAGTGTACTATTTTGACAGTTGTTCAAATCTTGATATTTTCAAAACTCTGAAATCAGTTCGAGATGAAATTCTTCTTAAGGGCGATATAAACGAAATAGCAATATCTGACTTTAGAAATCCATTTGAACAAAATTCTTTTGTGAAAATATACAACATGCTCGCGTATCTTTTCAACAACACGAATATAACAGTTAATATTCATCATAACACGATTATATATCCAGTCCCAACTGAAATAGCAAAAATCCTAAAGGAAAACCATGACATTCCTATCGCAGGACACTTAGGCTCCAACAGAATGTATGATAGAATAAAAGAACGTTACTATTGGAAAAACATGCGTTCTGAGATCGAAGATTACATAAAAAATTGCAAACTCTGCCAATCAAATAAAGCTCTCCGTAAAATAAATAAAGCCCCGATGCAAATCACTACCACGTCTACACGTCCATTCGAAAGAATCAGTCTTGACATAGTCGGTCCTTTACCTGAAGCTGGACAACAAAAATTAAAATACATACTCACTCTCCAAGATGATCTTAGTAAATTTTCTCTCGCATACCCCATGTCAAATGCAACCGCAGAAGAATCCTGTGAATGTTTGGTACATTTCATAACTGCTTTTGGTATACCAAAATCAATACTGACAGATCAAGGAACTAATTTCACTGCTGATCTCTTCAAAAAGACTTGCGATTTCTTAAAAATAAAACAAATCTGGTCCTCACCTTACCATCCACAAACGCAAGGTGCTCTAGAAAGAAGCCACTCAACTCTAAAAGAATATTTAAAGTCATATGTAAACGAGAATCAAACCAACTGGCACAGGTTTGTTTATACTGCCATGCTTACCTACAATAGCTCTGTCCATACAACAACACGTTTCACCCCATATGAACTCGTATTTGGCCACAAACCGTATATTCCTGATTCCATCTTTGACTTGCGTGCTGACGTCACTTATCCAGAATACATTAAAATGCTCCATCATCGCCTTAAAATATCCCGTGAAAAGGCCTTACAAAATATACAAGCTTCCAAAGACAAATCGAAACAGTATTATGACAAACATAGCCGACCAGTTCAATACAAAGTTGGCGAATATGCATATTTAAAAAATCACGTCAGGCTCCGTAAAGCTCTTTCCCCTTTGTGGAAAGGTCCATACAAAATCGTAAAAGTACATAGTAACAATACCTTATCACTTCTTATTAATCGAAGACATGTCACCCATCATTTTGACGAAGTTAAACCTGCAAATGAAAATGATTAGTATTAGTAAAGACCACTAAGAGTCTATTTACAATTTATTTAATAACATATACTTATTATACTATAATTAATTTAATCTATATACAATATACAACTCATTTACTTTATAAAAGAATATTCATATACAATTCAAATTAGAGTAGTTATTATGATTTACAGAACCGTCGCCATTACGCGTAGAGACGCGTCGTCGGCAACTGAGGACGCCCAATACGTGGAATTCATCACCAAAAGTCCTGGTATTTACTTCGATCCCGTGAGCAATCTGAAACTTATAAATGACCATGTTCATTTTGTTATTCCAGTGGATCTAAAATTTATAAAACCACATTTAACGAATATTGAAAACATTCTCGGCTCATTCAAAATTATTTGTGAACACAATAAAGCTATGGATGATTTTCGATGCCTCAATGCACTTCAACCACTTACCTCCCTCTATAACGATATTCTTCGGGACTATGATTCCATATCTCATATGTTGTCAACTAAAACTAAGAGATCAGCTTGGTTTGCAGGGATAGGTTCAATTATGAAAAAGCTATTTGGTACTATGGATGAAAATGACTCCGAGAAGTATTACCACGATATTCAAACACTACATTCAAATGACAAACGATTAGCTCATCTAATAAAACAGAGCATTTTTATTTCTAAATCTGCGATTCTTAATTTTAATAAAACGTTAGAAACTATTATTGATAATGAGGCTCGTTTAAATGATGTAACTAATAACTTGCTGAAAAATGTATCCATAGTCACTAACAAATTATTATTTAGAAATAAATTAAGTGAAGTGTTAAATGTTCTTCACGCCAGTTTACTCACTTTATCATTTAAGCTAGAAGATATTGTTAATTCCATTATGTTTGCGAACAGTAACACACTGCATCCATCAGTTGCTACGCCAACTCAATTATGTACAGATATTGAAAGTAGTATAAGACACTTACCTAAGTATAAGGAATTCCCAGTAACCATAGATGTAAGAAATATTAATGTATTATTAAAAATCTCCGAACTTGCTGCTTATTACAGCTCAAATAGTATTGTATTTGTGTTAAAAGTTCCATTAGTTTATCATATTGACTACGATCTCTACAAAGTCATACCAGTTCCTATAACTCATAACGTAACTTCTCCTAATTCATATGCACTAATTGTTCCTACTATCAATTATGTAGCTTTAAGTAAAGATAAATCCACATATTGTAGACTGGATGACTTAAATTCGTGTAAAACCTTATATAATGGATATATTGCTTGTAACACTCTTAATATCCTATCAGTTAATTCGAATCCCATTTGCGAAATTGAATTTATGACTAAAATTATTAAAGCATTACCTTCACAATGTAATACAAAATTTATTTATGGACATATTGACATCTGGCAAAACCTAGGACACAATAATTGGATATTTGTGCAAACGCGACCTACCAAGTTAACTTTAGAATGTGACCTTCATAATAAAGAAATAACTATTGTAGGCACAGGTATTTTATCTCTTAAACCACAGTGTGTAGCATTCTGTAGAAATGTGAAGTTATTGGCGATGCTCAACTTAGAAGTAAGCATACCACCTATAAACTCAGATTTTAATCTAATTGATGACAAATGTTGTAACTTAAATACGTTTCAAAAATCTAATATTAATACATCTGCAGTGACAATATCTAACATTAATCTAGATAAGCTCAACAACTTGAAAGATCAAGCAGATCAATTATCCACCGAAATCGACGATTTTATGAGCACTAATAATAACGTTTTCACAAACCATATTAGTTTTCCTATTGTCACTATCATTTTTATGATATCTTTTATAATATTTATTATCTATTATTGCAAAGCCAACAACTATGTTATACCATTTTCATGTAAGAATTCTCCTCCTAATGTAGAAGAGGAAATACCTGGAGAAGAAGAGATTCCTCCACCTAGACTAAGAGTATAAGAAATACATAGTTGTAACTTACTTTTAAATAGAATAAGTACTAGCATTGAGTTAGAAAGGCGCATCCTACCTCCCGTCTACCTTTTCCTATCCCAATTTTAACTTACCTGATTTACCCTGTATTCTACATCTGTAAACTTCCTTTCAGTAGTAAGTTTACACTTAGTGGGGGAGATGTTATACCCCACTTCCCCTTACTATTCTGCTTACCTTTCCTATATCTATTCTTTTGAGCTAAGTCAGCATTTATTACTTCTCAGACGCCTCTCACTCCTACCTCAGTCCACATCCATATTCCATTCGCGCCGGTCATTTTCATAGTTTTAGTTCATTTTCTATTTTTTCTATTTCAATAAACTTTTAAATATTTGTGTGGAAATAAAACCTTTTTTTTAAAAACCTAAATCCCGGTCTCCGGATAACAGTGCGTAGGTATGTAGATAGGCAAATTCTAGTTAGTTTATAGAACAGTGTTGTTCGGATATAACTACTGTTGTCGCCACCTATAGCAATCATTAAGAGGCATTTTACATTTTAATGCGGTATACGAAGATTTTAAGCGCTTAATTTACTATCATAGGAAATATCTACAAGTTGTTTAATAATTGATAAAAATAGAATAATCTGTTCTCTTTTCAGTTAATGTACCAGATTTACAAACATAACATTAATTATTTTGTAGTGACCAATCTCCCGCACCTTGTTTTACGAATTAAAGTACACATAGCCAACTTCAGAGTTCTATCTCTTGTATAAAGATTCATCAAATTAACTAAAAAAAAAACTGTGCATCAGGCATATAATCCTGTTGACACATAGTGTACTAGAATATCGATAATTAATCGTCATTGTAGAAAAAAAAATAAAGATCTTGCGCCAATTTCCACGAATTATATCAGCAGTTTACCACGATATATTGTGTTTAATAAAGTGTAATTCCAAACAGATATTATATAAAAAGAAAGTTCATTCTTTAATTAATCTGATCTTTAATAAATTGTGATATTAACTCTGTTTTGTTAGACAAGAAAAAATATTTAACATAACTCGAAATGCTCATAAATTGAAATGTACAAGCGCGAGGCGATCAGTACCGCGCGAGCGCCCATCGAGGTAGGACCTGCGTTCGTTTTGCCTTACTCTGACGTCTCGTACGCGGAACGCTTAGACGCAAGTTTATAGTGCGACCACAGAGTTTTGATCATGTCTTTATTTTTTTAAGTAACAAACTATACTTTATTTTTGTTGTCCATAATATAAGTATTGTTGTCTTGTTAAGTAACTACATCTTTAGTTTCTGTTCATTCATTGTGTTAAAAAAAGGAAACGTCACAATTATGCAGCCTTATACAGCGTTATTGGAAAAATGCTAACAACCTCAACAACCTCAGAGGGTTGACTTCTTCTTTTTGGTCTGCTAGTTTTTATATTATTCTAGTTTAAATTAGTAACTCACTATAACTTTTGTTTTAAAAGGATAAGATGACAGGCGAATAATTGATTTCCAATATTTTTGGATACAGTCAATGTCTATAAGTGAACACAGCGATAACTTCAGCAGGAAATTAAACTACCTTCCTAATTTGTACAAAACGGCCTACCGGCTTTTCCATCATTTGAACAAACCGGGATACCAGTAAGCGGTCGATAGTCGTATTTACGAATTTACCATAAATTCTGCGTACCATAAGTTTATGTTTTGAAGCAGTGATCGCTCAGTGGCTAGCTATGGACTGCCGCGCAGCAGGTCCAGGGTTCGAATCCCGCCCAGAGCTTGAGCTTCACCGCATGGTGGAGGGGCATTTTGCGAATGCCCGCCTGGCTAGCGACCACCCTCTAGTAGAAAATCTGTCGCCAAGCACCTAACGGTGAGTTCCGGCAGCAGTCCTTGAGAGCCAGTGAAATAACAGGCAAAAATGAGACTTAACAGGTATGTCTCGAGGTGATGGGCGCAGTGCAGTTCGTCACTTGTGATGGAATGCATCTGTTATAGGCAGAGGATACCGCTTAACATCAGGTGGGCCTCGCGCTTTTTCCATCACAATGACATAAAAAAAAAAGTTCCGACTTTCATAATCCAAATGGTTTTCAAAAGGATGCATCCTTGCCCATACAAGAAAGAATCCATATTTTTCTGACATAACGGAAGTATTTTGAATATTTTGATGAAATCTGAAACCAGCCCAAATTACATTTTGGCCCCAAAATATTACGTCATTTCATATTAATCTCGTAACTACGTCAACAGTTATAAACCTAGAAAACCGCAATTTTGCATATGTATAAGTCATTTTTAACTCGATACATTTTGCAACGCAAACACTTACCGATGCAAATTTGCGTATTAAATAATCTCGTAACTAATTTTAAACTTCTAAACCAAAAAATCTGAAATGATACAAGTGTATAAATTACATGTAAATAATAATATCAAAGAAGGACCAAAGCCGTAGGTGGTATAGTTTTTCAGAAAAAAATATTGCTCTCCAATACAGTTTTCCCGCCAAAGTTCTTAAAACAATTGGGTTGTTTTAATCTTGTTACTTTAAAATATTTGGCGTAAAAATCTGTAACAATTCATGGCTAAAGAACAATAGTAAATTATCATATTAAAAGAAGAATCGAAGTTCTAGGTGAGTTAGTTACGAAAAAATAAAAACAGGAATTAAATTACTATTTCCCACCATTTTTGTCGTGTGTTCAAACCCCATTTCCTGTATTTTTGTCTATAAAAAGGTGTATTATCATTTATTTTTCAGAGAGGAAATAGTGAGCATAAGAGTATATAGTGAGGATTGCATTGGTACCAAGAAGTATATATGTTGATTATAGATTGCATCAAAGATATTCGATGTAAAAACAAAAAAAACTCTAAATCTGTAAATATATATTTACATTTCGCTGTTTGGTCTACTCAAACTAAATGGATGAAAATGTTATTTTTTTAATGGTATAGGTGATATATTGTTGTATGGGAATATGAGGGTGACATGTTTAAGTAATGGAAAACCAAAAACGTCATGGGACGTTTGTGGTTGGTACTGAGTTGTTTTCCGGATGCACAGAAAAATAAACCTCAATCCTATGCATGGTCATTATGGCAGACAGTGTTAACGACTGGATATAGATACTGTGTAGAGTGTGAACGAGAAAAATAGCATTTTTTGGAAAATTTAAAAGAAAGAGCTTTTAGTCCGCAGCTTTTAATCAATGCCGTTGTACGTCAAATATTTATATAATTTTAAGCCGTATAATTATTTAATTATTTAAGTTTATTGTTACGATAAATGATTCAAACATATATATTTTATATATTAATCAAGGATGAATTGTAAATATACGATTCACGATGTAGGTTGACTATTTAATGTACATGCCTACTTCTTTTCTATAACATTAGCAAGTAATCGACAAGAAATTGATTATTTACTTGCTAGTATCAAAATATGTTACTCACAGTCACGCTATTCCGTCGTCACTTCTTTCGCTTGTGTATGCGATGCGCTGGCATTTACCTAAACTTCAGTAGCGTGATTTTGTGAAATGGCTCTTAATATCCCAGAGAAAAACGGCATCACTACCGCCATCTATCTAGCATTTAGGGACGTAGAGAAAACTTAAAAGTATGGATTTGGTTAGAAACTACCACTAGCGTCAACGACTTACTTCCGATAGTCTTTCTCTCTGACAACATAACACGTAATATCCGCACAGGGACAATGCCGGTCACGTTTGACTTGGCGTTCAGAGAGAACAGACGTTTTGCTATATTATATTAAGGCAATGAATAAAGAAGCTAACACTACTCTATGTATTTCAACTATCTGCCTACGACGATGATATATATTGTTTTGCTGTACCTGCTTATATATGTAATACATAATGACAATACTATCACTACAAATATTTTTGAGCACCGTTATTTTGTTAAGAAAGTATTCAAACACTTACAGGATTTAAAAATCGAGGATAAGACAAAGCAAACGCTGGATGTTATGTTCGTTCGGCTTCGTATTTGCGCGAGGTCCTTTCATTATCTTCAATATTGTAGCTAGTGATATACCTATCGGGCATGTCGTCTCTAGGAGTTCTAACCTGTTTCAAATAAAGAATCATTAAATTTATTTATACATACGATTAATGGGTAGGTCGATATAAAACAACACGAGTGATTAAATAGTTTATTTAAAAATATAAATATCGATTATTAGGACAACATAATTACTAATTTCAACAATCATGGCAGTATATTATGTTTGTAAAAAAAATATCTTATAAATACAATAAATCCATATTTCTAATCATCCCTTCACACAGATCTGTGTCTTTTTATATGTATGTCTAAAGGTGCATATACATTTTGAGTAACTACCAATATATTATGAGTCACTTTTCTGACATGTGGTTACCGTTACTGTGAGAAGAGAACCGAAATATAAATAATTATGGCACAAAAAATAAATTCGTACACGTGTTTGCCAAACTCGAACAACGAACTTACACATGTTTTTTTCTGTTGAGGAAGACAAAATATTATCTCTTTAGGAACTTATTATCTCTTGCCGCATCAACCATTTACATGGCGTAAACATTACTATAATATACTTTAAATATATTAACATCTTGCTAGAACCACAGAATTAGAGTATAACGTCAGAAAAATATTATCATTATATATATTCATATACAGCTATTTTAAACTTGAAGCGATCATGATAAAACACTACATTAAAATTTGCTTATACTACTTCTAAGATATAGAGTGAATAAAATTAACCTGAAAGAAGTTTTATTTTCGAAAAGACTATATAGAGACATAAATACGTTAAAAGTTAGTTCACTCTCATTCATTTCCAAATAAATATAAATGAAGATACATATATATTTTCAATTATCTTTACAATATTTATAAATACATTTGCATAAATATATATAAATATTTGTTGCTAATTATTTCCATTATATCGAAAAATCTACATCTAATCAACACCAAATTTAATCATATATACCAACGAACTAACTACACTTACGGACAAGAAATGTGGCACACTGGAAAAACTACCTTTAGTCAAATGTTTCAGGGTATAGCACGATTTATGCAAAGCAGCACTAAACCTTTCCCTTACGAATTCACACATTACATGGAATGCAGTAAATGTGGCAATACACATACAGATACGTTACATTACAACCTGTATTAGGTGGTAATTTTTGTGAGGTACGCAGATTTTGTGACCATTAGAAAAGTTTCTTCGATGTACCACATTGTTTGCCAGCTAACTACAATTGCAAGTAAACAGTACGTGCTTACATAACATTCGAACTTGGTTGGTTATGAGGGGACGGTGAATGGGTAGTATTTAGGTTTCATGTGGGGCTGGTAGCTTTTCCCAGGAAGGCTCGACGCCCCAAATCTCGCGAGCGTACTCTGCAATGGTGCGGTCGGACGAGAACTTGCCGGATGACGCGATGTTCATAATCACCATCTCGGCCCACTTCGCTTGATCCTGAAAATATTTAAATGTTGATTAAATTGCCATAGAAACGATGGTTGTGCGACGACCGACATTCAATACTGAAAAAAAAAAATTAAGTAAGTTTGTTGTTAATTATTTCTCTCTTCACTTTTTTTAATGATGCATACTGCTTATAAGATTATTCAATCGCATTAAATACTGTTCATCATTGGAAAGAGTGGCAATTACCATTAAATCGTATGATGTATGCTAACACATTTTTCAGTTAATTTACTATATGTAATTTAAAAACTAATAAATTGGACCAACTTGGAGGTATACTCTATCTAAAAAAAAGAACCATCAAAATGAGTTTAAAATTCGCGGAGTAATAGCGTAACAGACAATTAATTATGAAAAATGGTACATAACTCGACTTTGTATTATAAACATAATATATTACAAAGTAATATATTACGATATCATTCGCCGGGCTTTTACCAGCGCCAATGTTGCACCTATTCTCGAACCGAACGGTCTGATGCGTGACGATGGTAATAGACCTGGGCCCCAATTCTCTTAGCTATTGACCTAACGCCACACAACTGCGATGCGATGATCGAACTGCTGTTAATATCAAATTCGGTAGTCTGCTAATTCTAGCTCCGAATCGCAGTTGTATAGCAATCGCGTCGCTATCGTATGGCTTGCAAAGTTTTCCACTGATATAATAATGAAAACTTCTATCAATCAAGCATCAGTCAAAACATTAATACAGTGGTTTTCTAGCATTCAATACATAAAATAAATATATTTCAATCATTTAGCTATTTTTTATCTATAACCCTCCAAAAATTTTTATGCCACTGTAGCAACGCAATCGCAACAAAATAGCTTACAGCATACCAAATATGTCAAAAACTATTGATAGCAAGCCACTGACTTGCGATCGAACCTAAATAGCGGGCAGACTATGGATACTGTCAAAAACTATAATTTTCATGCAATTAAGTTACGTTGACGCCGTTCAATAGCTAAGAGAATCGAGCTCCTGACGGCATGACTCTGGTTCCATGGAAGTTAGGACGGCCCTTAGTGTGAGACGCTACATGCGTAGACACTTTAGCGCCGTCACATCTTTCTGAAACCAACGTGAGGGCTGGCGCCGCGGCTACTTCGGGGGAGCAACTCAAGCGGCGCAAGTATGCTAACCTCGGTATGGGTTACATATTTGAGCCGTTTGGTGTAGAGACGTTAGGTCCGTGGGGACCGGAAGCTCATCGTATTTTCCAAAACTTATCAGAGCGCTTGGTCGATGCGACGCGTGATCAAAATGCTGGCACCTATTTGGCTTAAAGAAGCATTGCAATTCAACGGGGCAATGCTGCCAGCATGCTGGGCACGCTGCCAACTGTTAGTGGGCTAGAGCATTTGGACTGCCTATGAGTCTGCAATGACTAATAGGGATCTAAATGCTTTTATTGTAGTAGCTGTAGTGTTGTATATAGTTCGTAGTATTTTGTTAAAAAAGGCATACCGCCGGAAAAAAAATACATAGTCGAGTTATGATATTATTATTAATTAGGTTATTTTTTTATTGGATTGGACGGAGCAAGCTAAAGGCCTTGCGGTAGCCTCTGCCTATGACAGTTACATTTCGTCACAAATGGCGAATTGCACTGCAAGTTAAGCGGTAGCCTCTGCCTATGACAGTTACATTTCGTCACAAATGGCGAATTGCACTGCGCCCATCACCCCGAGACATAAAATTGTTAAGTTTCATGTGCTTGTAATTTCACCGACAACCATACCCTCCAAACAGGAACACACTAATGCGAATATTACTGCTTGGTGATACAAGATGGGGCAAAAGTACAAGGAGCGGAACATCGACCAGACCAGATAGGAACGCAGAATTTTGGAGAATGCCGTAAAGGCTTGTTACATTTCTTTTTAGACCTAGCTCCAAGTACTTGCTTGATAAAAGATTACAGTATTATCTGCATATGCAAATATTATGGCATTCATCAAAATCGAATAGGTCCAAGAACGCTACCCTGTGGTACTGCAAAACATACCTTTTTTTTTTTTTTTTATGTTATCGTGATGGAACAAGCGCGAGGCCCACCTGATGTTAAGCGGTATCCTCTGCCTATAGCAGATGCATTTCATCACAAGTGACGAACTGCACTGCGCCCATCACCTTGAGACGTACGTGTTAAGTCTCATTTTGCCTGTTATTTCACTGGCTCTCAAGGACTGCTGCCGGAACACACCGTTAGGTGCTTGGCGACAGATTTTCTACTTGGGGGTGGTCGCTAGCCAGGCGGGCATTCGCAAAATGCCCTTCCACCATGCGGTGAAGCTCAAGCTCTGGGCGGGATTCGAACCATGGACCTGCTGCGCGGCAGTCCATAGCCAATGCCACTGAGCCATCACTGCTTCAAAAGTACTGTAGAATGTAGCCGGTTTTATAATTAGTATTTGAGTATTGAACAAGATCAGGTCATCATGGTACGTTTAACTTCGGAAACCAAAGAGTGGCACCTTATTTAGCAAAATTAGCTTTCAATGATATAGAGTCTATAACAATGATGTAGACTATATCATTGAATGCGGGGTCTCCAAGCTACGGCCGGCGGGCTAAATCTGGCTCGCCAGTGTCATCAATCTGGCCCACGACAGTCAATGTTTTACTGTTGTTACTATTGTTGTGATAAGTTGAATAAAAGATAATGAAAACACAGAATTATAATTACTTTTATTAATTGCAAGGTAAAACTATACAACAAAAATAGAGACGCAGAAATCTCAATTTAAGTATCTAAGCTTAAGCATATTAATAACTAACAAATAATTAAATTGAAATTAATCCCACTTATAAAACAAAAAATCTAATGAGATTTATGTAATTGTGATTTTCCACCGTTATTAAAATAGATTTAAGATAAATAAACATTCTTTGTGTACTTCATGTTGGAAAAAGTTTTCTCACACCAGAACATAGAACTAAAAACAGAAAACAACCCACTAGCAAATTTATGCAAATTATCAAAATGAACCAGCGGAAGACTTATAAAATTCCAACAAAAGTGAATTTTGATATTTGTTCTTAAACATATCACTGCACTGTAAATCAATAATATTCATTTGGCCTTCCGGAAACAGGATTTCATGTCGGAATCAGAAGGATTTTGAAAAAGATTAATTTCATTCTCAATGACAACAAAGTCTGAGAAAGGAGTATCGAAATTTATCACTCCAAGTTTCGACTGCTAAATCGACGGGAAATGCAGTCTCTGTAGTGTGCCTGAATATTTCACATGTTTTAAAAATCTGTGAAATATTTTTTACGTAATTGCGATTGAAATAGTATTATTTTTTGCCTTCACGATTTGATATTATTGTATAAATCAGGGAGAATATGATTTTCACACATATTTTTGCCTCCATCGGTGGTAATAGATTTCGAGTTTTTCCATCGAAGGTTCTGTTTATTCATGTAATTTTCAACCCCCTTAAAAATATCTGCCCCAGTTGTCGTGCCGTGAATACTATCAATATCAAGAAATTCTTCATACATTTAATAGCTTTTATCTACTCCACGACTAAAAATCAAAACCTGAGCAGTATCTGACACATCAACAGATGTGACGGACTCATCCAAAGCTAGAGAAAACCACTCAAGATGGCCATTTTTGTCAGCCAGTTGAAATGATATATTTTCTGCGATGTCTTGCACCCTCCGAGCCACGGTGTTTGCTGATAAACTGACACCTTTCAATAAATTTACCTTTTCGGGACTTATTTCTGCAGCTTCTGCAATCAAGCATTATTTTATAATTTCTCCATCTGTGAATGGTTTTCTACGTTTTGCGATTTCAAGAGCCACACGGAAGCTGGCGCGAGTTGCAGACTCTTGCTTAGTATTTGCTTTGGTAAACAAAGATTACTGCGATTTCAGTCCGCGCTTCGAAGCTTCAAATTTTTCCGTCGGCAATCTTCCTGTATATTTAGAGTAATTTTGAAGAGGTTTCGATTCATAGTGACGTTTTATGTTATTATCTTTGAGAACAGATATGGTTTCATTACAAAATAGACATAGCGCCTTATTACTGCACTCAATGACAAAATACTGAAAGTTCAATTTTTCTTGGAACGTTTCACCGTTTATTTTTAGCTTCTTTTCCATACTAATAAACTACACATCCAATCAAAATACTCTTATACACGGGTGTTACTTTATTTCGCAATAGGCAGTTTCGCTTACTTCGCCTTTCGCACCCAAACTGTAATGGCGCCGCTAGCCTTTTTACACCTATGCAAATACTGCCATCTAGATAATCCAAATAGCCTATGTTTGCTTAGGTGGGCAGAAAAATTTAAATTGTTTTGGACCTTGGAACTTACCGAAAAAAATATTATGGCTTCAAACATTGGAGACCCCCTCTATATTATAGACGATATATAACATATAAGCCGAGGAGATGCTACTACCGGTCGTGACGCAGTATCACCTTCACGTGTTGTTCGGAGAGAAGAAACTACTGCTAATTTGGTTTTACTTTCCACTCTCTCCTAGTTACGTACGTACCTGCTATACATCATACTTTCTGTTGCAACTCGATATAGGCATAGGGCCCGCGTCATTTGAAACTAGCGGTGATGCTAGAAGTCAGCAACGTGCGAGAACCGTCCTAAGTCATTCGGGGGGAAGAAACCGCTAAGCTTTTGCTGTTACTCTCTCACCCTCTCTCGGTAGGTACTTGGCATATATATCAGATACTTTCATTGGCCTCGGTATAGACATCAAAGTCAGCAAAATGTAAGAACCAGTGATGAAAGAACACGTCTCCAATATGCGAGAACCGTACCGCGTCATCCGGGAAATGTAACCGCTGCGGACTTCGTTATTCTTTCTTGGCTGTTCTGGGAACGTACCTGGTAAACATCAGAGACTTTCTGTTGCGCCTCAATATAGGCATCAAAGTCAGCGAGATGCAAGAACCGGTCGTGGTGCAACAACACCTCGGCGATGTGCGCGAATCGTCCCGGGTCGTTCGGGGAGAAGAAACCGCTGCGGATTTGCTCGATGCATTGACGCAGCTCGGGGTTGCGCTCGTAATATTCATACGCGTTGTAACTGTAAACAAAAGTTTAGTTTGTGTTACTGTTTTATGGTACATATAATCACGCCTGTACTCCCAGAAGCGGTAGGCAGAGGTGTGTGTGGTGTGTAAACAGCCACGTTACGCCAATTGGATTTGGTACCATGTAGTAGAAGGCGATGGCCTATTGCCATTCACCGGGCACAGTTTCAGGGTCATACAAAACGTTTTCTCTAACATACTGGACGAACCAAGAGCATATTACGAATAATATGTTTACGCTAACAACATATAAGACAGGAACACAAGAACATATTGTATGTAACCCTGGCAGGGCACTAAGATGGTATACAACCCTGTTGCGCGTCTAATGCACACAACACCCTACTCACATCCATGTGAGAAGTGACATGCTGCTGATTTGACGCACTTTTTATAAAACATAAAATGTATCTTCACGCCTTTTTGTACCCGAAGGAGTAAGCACAGGTGTCGAATCCCCACTCGCACTACAGTGGGTGGCCAAATTATTAGTTACACACGCAAAAAAATATTTTTTAACAGTTTGAAGTGATGTAACGTTCTAAAATAATGGTCATATTTTTTTTTAAGTAAACTATTTATACCTTATACAATTAAGAATATGTATTTTCTTTTAAAACAGTAACTATAAAAAATAAAGTCAAAATACAAAATATTTTGCACAATCTCTTAGTATTTAGTAGATCCTCCTTTGGCATCGATTACAGCTTGTACCCTTTTTGGCATGCTCTGAATATTTTTTTTACATTTTCTTTTAATTCTTCATAATGATGCCAAACTGTAATCAATGTTTCTATGAGATTTTGCCTCTTTTTGGTTTCCTTGGATATTTTCCGTTTCAGGAGCCCCCAAGAATTCTCAATGGGGTTCATGTCTGGCGAGTTGCCTGGCCAGGGCAAAACTTTGATATGTTTCTTCTCTAAGAATGTTTCTATGATTTGGCTTTGTGACAGGGAGCAGAATCATGCATAAAAGTGCATTCAGAAGGATCAGCAAACCATTCACTGATCTGAGGAATCAATCTTGTCTCCAATACTTTTTTGTACTGCTCCTGTTTTATCATGCCCCCCACTGTGTAAAGGTGTCCTGTACCTCTTCCACGATAACTGACCATACCATAACCTTTGGAGGATGTTTAACAGTCTCGACCACACAGTCAGGGTGATATTTCTCGCCCTATCTTCGCCGAACAAATAAATATTTATCCATCATAATCTCGATGTGAGATTCATCTGAGAAACAAATTTATAAAAACGAAAACATTATGAGCTTATAATAAATTTAATGGACCACAACATTTAACATATTACCGAAAGAACCAAAATTAAGTATAAAAAGGAATATTTATATTTTCCCAGTCTGCAACCGTCATGTGTCGATGTTGCTTGCCTATGCCAAACGTTTAATCTTCATGGCCGGAGTCAGTTTTTGTTTCTTTGCTGGTCTGCAGCATTTTAATCCCATTCCTACAATGCAACGCGTCGTTGTTGTAGTAGAAATGTTAACGCATGCTTCATTTATAATTTTCGTTCACTCCTTTGTACATTTTCTCCGGTTATCCTGGCAAATGTTACGTATTTTTCGGTCATCTCAAGGCGTAGTGAGGCTTACGTCAACATTTTCCAGTTCTCTGACCTCCTAGTGGTATATTTTTATCAAGTTTAGCTTTTATTCGATTCACCGTCATCACATTCACACCTGTAAGTGAAGCAATCTTTCTTTGGGAATGATTTGAATGCTTTAATAATGCAGAAATTTCTGAAATCTTTTCTGGGGGAATATCTTTGGTTTTTCCTATTTTTCACTAAAAAGTCGAAATGTTAATTAGAGAATTCCTATATTTACACAGTACTACACTTTCACAATGTTATTTCAAAAGTCCTAGGCACAAAAAGCATAAAAAACGTTTAATGCACTGTTCAGAACAACATACCCTCAAAATCTAATATTCACGTTTTACACCCAATTGACAAATGTAGATCAACAACTTCACTTTCATATCTTTAAACAATGTTACTACCTCAAAAAAAGTCAAAGAGTATTGTCAGGATTAAAATATAAAAATATCACACGGGGAAATTAATTTATAGGTGCATAAATAGTGTTTTAATGTTAATAATAAATAAAAACTACAGTGTAACTGATAATTTGGCCACCCACTGTAGATATGTATCATATTAAGGACAAACGATTATTAATCACATTAGAGAAATCGCGGTTCAAAATAGCTTGTATGTGTTACAGGAAGAGTTGCATTGTTATGTCACTGTCAACGTAAGGCAGTAGACAAAAATTTTTTTCAAGTAGAGGCCCAGTACATGCAGCTGATAAAATGAACACTAAATTACGAAAAGTGTGGTAGACTCACCAACTTTCATGACTCAACCACTTTATGATTACCTAAGAAACAATGCCAATAATACTAACTTACAAAATATCCTTACCCGCGTTTATGCAAAGCATCAACGTCATCGACTCTCATGCCGAAAATAAATAGATTATTTTCCCCGGCTTCCTCTGCCATTTCGACGTTAGCGCCGTCCATAGTGCCGATGGTAAGCGCACCGTTCAACATGAACTTCATGTTGCCAGTGCCAGAAGCTTCGGTACCGGCGGTCGAGATCTGTTGATGTAATAAAAACAAGAATCCAATAGAGATACGTAATCTGTAAGAGTGGGGAGGCAAGCCGGGGTCGTGGAACAAAATAACAATCCAAAGTTTTTATCATTTATTATACAGAGCTGTTTTTAGATCGCGGTATCTCTTTTGAAGCCAACATAAAACCATTTAAAAATCTGCCAGTGGCTTTATTAATGCCTACCACCGCGTTAGACTTTAAGAACATTAAAAAACACTATGTTACACTACGAAAAATAAGGAAAATAATAGTTATATGTTAAACCGGTGAGCAAAGTTGTTTTTAGGTTACTAGTTGCCTACTTTAAATCCCCAGCTAGTAAAGTAGACTAGAATTTAACGACGCGACGTATGTATCGTATTCTTAAGATAATTAATAAATTCAGGCCTCATTCTTTGTGGAAATCGATATTTAATAATAACAAAGCGCACAATCGAGAATTTCTCAATCGTGCGCACGAAGACTCAAGACCTCCTGATGCTTTGTGTAGAAGCAAAACGCGAAAAAAATGTTCCGGTATGGCTACGTAGCGTTTATGACGTCACGTCGGCTTAGCAGGTAATTTAGACGGAATTGTCAATGCGTATATGTTTAAAGTGTTTTTATAAAATATTAGTTTAATGTTTTCTTGAAATATTTTTAAAATAATTGTTATTATTAGTGATTCTTACTCGTATCATTAAAATATATTTCTTAATTTGAGATTGATATGATGCAGAGTTGACGTTTGTATGGGACATCTGTCAAAAACTGCATCTTGTGATCGATTTCAACTTTTATATGCATTTATTAAAATACGATCCAAAGAATATTGACTTTGCTCTCGTATGAAACATACAACTTATCACCTCTATACCGTAAGTATGGTAAGAAACACGGAAGCTAGTAATAAACAACGGTTTTTTTCTCTGAGAAGAAAGAGAAAAAAATCGTTATTTATGCCAGTCACCCGACTGGCAGAAAAAACTTGTTTATTCCTACGTACGGCTCGACATATTCGATCCATAACGTCAGTGTTTGCCGGATTTAAACAGTTTATTTTAATTTACAAACATTATGTATGCGATTTTCCTGCGAGTTTTTGAACATCAAAATCGTTTTTTTCATGCTGGAGAGGTGAAGTTTTATTTGCAATTTCAACTGTACCGTGTCAGAGATTTTTACTAGAGATACCTACACAATGAATTTTTACAGAATGGCGGGCCCAGTATTACGACTGCGCTTAAATGATTTATGTTTGCCTTAAGTTGCTTTCCGACTATCGCACAAAATGCAAACTGGAAATTATATGATGCATGCAATTTGGCTTTTCGCCAAACATTTATTCATACATTTCTAAACCCTGCTTGTGCATCCCATACTTACTCATTTGTCTCTTTTATCACCCGTTCAATAAATACTTTTGCATATAGTTTACCGACGGCGCTGAGGAGGCTAATTCCACCGTAATTCTTGCAGTCTTGTTGCGACCCTTTTCCATTATATAGCGGCACAATCACAGCCTTGCACCAGTCACCTGGTACTCGACCGCTCCTCCAACACAAATTAAAAAGGTGGTGCAACAGACTAGCTACTATGCCTCGCCCAGCTCTCAGCATCTCGACTGACACTATCATATGCGGGATACCGCAACCTTACCTAATTTCATACCCTTTAATGCTTTCATAATATCATGCATGCTTATTTCATTTTGATCATCACTTGTATTCATGAAAGTTCCAGGAAACTGGTCCAGTGTTCCCTCTGTTTCAAATAAACTATCAAAATACTCTTTCCATCTTTTCAACACACAATCTTCTCCTTTTATAATGCTTTCATCATGCCCTCTGATTTGATTCAGCTCAGTGGTTTTGTCTCGATCTTGTGAATATATTCACAGCCGATCCTCAGAGGTTGTTGCAAATCAACGTTTAGTTCCCTCGCTACATACTTTTAGGAATGAGATTAAGCTTAGTAATGTTATTAGCAATATGAAATATTCATTTGACGGTAATTAGAATGAAAGCCATAACTGGATGCAACAAGGTCGAATATCTTATAACCAGTGTTTAACATTGCTGTTTTGTTCTCAGTAGCTATACATTTATAAACAAATGACTGTTATGGATTGGGTAAGCTAGAGGCATCTTTTTGCGTTTTGCTCGTCTGACCTTGTGTATTTTTAGTACATTATACTATAATTGAATAGAGTAGTTGACTATTCATTCAGATGTATCTTAAAATGCTGAACTCCATATCTGGTATTCTGGTATTTTTAAAGCTTAAAACACACAGATATTCGATTAATTTAAATTTAAAAACATAGCGCTAATACGCTTGTCGCCTATATTGTGACTAACACACACCAAGTACCAACTACACTAAGGTATTTTTGAAGCGCTCGTAGCGTAGCTTGCTTAGCCGTTCTTCTTATCCGATCAGCTAAGTTTAGCAATGTCCACTGCGGTCAAGAGTCGGATGGTTGACCGCTTGCGGCATTACTACTGAGTAATATAGTATAATAAGTTAAGCCGTCGGTCCCGGTTGTTGTCTTAGGATGGCAGTCGTTATCGCATGGTTATAGGGCATTTAGCGATTGCACACCTGGCTAACCACCCTCAAGAAAATCTGTCTCCAAGCACCTAAAGGTGTGTTCCGGCAGCCGGCTTTGAGAGCCAGTAATTCTAGGTAATAACCTGAATAACATCTTCGACCACATCATCATTTACCATTAGGTGAGATAGTAGTCAAGGGATCAGCTATATAAAAAAATATATATTAATCCACACATTTTATGTGTCAATTTCTCGTAGCTGTTTTGACTAAACTCTCACTGTCCGCCATTAGCGTTATTGCGCCAGTATGTTGCCATTGCCAATACTTCACATGACGTACATATAAAAGGCTGCAATTTGGAACTAATGTTTTAATTGTGATTATCGTCAGCTATCATATTGTATTCACGTAATCTTACCTATATTATCTACTACAGTGCCAATCACATTATTATTATCGCACAAGAAACAATAATCACAATGACAGTAGTGGTAGACCATATTATTTACTATTTTCAGAGCGGAATTCGGTTATATTGCTCTCCTCGGGAACAACTTAATAAATCTGGACAATGGAGTCCTATGTTCTAATACAGGGTAACGTGTTTGATAAAAATGCGTTGTCATCACTCGTAGTTGCCAAGTAATGAGAACGCATTTTTATCAAACAGGTATGTGTGCCAAATTTGTGACAGTTGTCATACACACTCTCTCCTCTCACAAAGACACTCTTTCACATTGAAAATATTGGTAAGATTAATTACAAAGCTATCACTATATGTTAAGTTAGATAGTTAAGTATCCAAAGGGGTAGTAAAATACATAGTTAGTATGCAAATTGCAGAATTAAATGGTCGCCATTTTCAGGGTAACTCATTAAATTAGTAAAATATACGTCTTTCATATAATATCTCGTGCCGTGGGTAAGGAATTTTTCATGCTCCCGCGGCCATTCTTTCTCCGAGCACCTAGCACCGGGTGCTGTCTTTGAGAGCCAGTTCGCATACAAAGTATATCCTGCTTTCACCATCGGCCACTTCATTACCTACCGACAGTTTAGATAGTGGTCACAGCTAGTCAGTGTCTCAAGAAATAATAATAAAAATAGTACAAACCTGTTGACTAAGATCTGCAGCGGGCATGATACGCTCAGCGAGCGTGACGCGATAGTTCTCCAAGAATATCAACTTGAGCTTATCCCCTACGTCAGGGTCATTGTTGACGGTGTTGCCGACGGCGCAGGCTAGAGCAATCATCTGCTTGGCGATGTAGTACCCCGGGGCAGCCTTGCCGCCGAGCATCACGGTCCTCGGAGTGAACGCGGCGGTGGGATCACGTTTGATACGGTTGTACAGCGTGATTACGTGCAAGATATTCAACAGCTGCCGCTTGTACTCGTGAATTCGTTTAACCTGAACGTCAAACATAGACGCCGCATTAATTTTAACTCCAGTGTCGCGCTCGATCAAACTGGCCAGCCTCAACTTATTCTCCTGCTTGACCTTCATAACGGCGCGCTGGAAAGCGGGGTCCTTAGCCCAACGCTTCAACCCCTCTAATTTCTCCAGGTGCACAGTCCATTCATCCCCAATCTTGTCTGAAATGAGGTCAGACAGGCCGGGGTTGCATAGTAAGAGCCAGCGGCGCGGAGTGATACCGTTGGTTTTGTTCTGGAACTTTTCGGGCCACATCTCGAAGAAGTCGCGGAAGATGGTGGCCTTGAGGATATCGGAGTGAATGGCCGCGACGCCGTTGACGGCGTGGGAGCCCACGACGCAGAGATTGGCCATGTTCACTCGCTTGTCACCCTCCTCTTCAATAAGCGACATGCGGCGCATGCGATCCATGTCACCTGGCCAGCGCTTCTGGACTTCCTGGAGATGCAGGAAGTTGATTTTGTAGATAAGCTCCATATGCCTCGGGAGACAGTTCTCCAACATCGAGCAGGGCCACCTCTCCAAAGCCTCGGGCAATACGGTGTGGTTAGTGTAAGCGCAGCATTTCACCACCAGATTCCAAGCTTCTTCATATGGAAGTTTCTCTTGATCGATGAGAATTCTCAACAGTTCGGGAATAGCAAGAGCGGGGTGGGTGTCGTTGAGCTGTATAGCGACTTTCTCCGGGAGGTGCTCGAACGACGTTCTGACGGCTTCCCGACTGCCGAATTTGGATGATTTATATCTCCTGATGATGTCTTGTAGGGTGGCAGCGCACATGAAGTACTCCTGGCGGAGACGAAGCTCCTTGCCCTCAAAGAAGTTATCGTTCGGATACAGTACCCGGCTAATATTTTCGGCGACGTTACGGTCCAGCACGGCCTGGATGTAGTCACCAGAGTTGACTGAAAAACACCATTAAAAAGTGAAAATCTAGCCTCAATTTTACTTCTAATAAGGTTTTTTAATAGCTGTCAATACTTACAGAACTTAAGGTTGAAGTCAATAGGACTCTTTGCAGACCACAGACGCAAGGTGTTGACGACATTGTTATCGTATCCAGGGATAGGGTTGTCGTAAGGCATAGCAAACACGACCTGCGATTAAAAATTATATTATGAAACATTTGGTAACAAGAATATATTAATGAGAGTTCAGCTGATTAGTTGCCTGGGAGCCCAATAAATGTAAATACAGCCTAAGACTTTATTGTTACTGCAAACTGTAAAACTGTACTGCAAAGTTGGTATTTGGCGCGAGTACTTTTATTGAAACCTGAGGAAGCGAAAGATTTAACCATGAGCAAAGCGAGTGGCTAAAAATACAGAATTTTGAGCGTACCGAAGGTTTTCAAAGGTACGAGATGCACAATATATTTGCTGCTGACCAACACATAATTTTTCACCTCACTGCCACACCAGGTGCCAGAAAAACAGTTTAAACAATGAAGTAAATTTTCTATAACTTATAGTAAATATTAAAAGTAATACTATAATTGGTAATTTTTTTTTTTTCTGGAATTATTATATTTTCGAAATTCAAAATCCTTTTCTACGCTAGTGGATAAAATGTACTTTTTCACGTAGATTTCTAATGATAAACAACACATTTACGTGCTTGTGAGGTGAAAAAAAAATTATGTAAAAAATGTTAGTTTTAAACCGATTTTGTTACGGTGTTATTATCAATAACTAAACTAACAAAGGTATCTTTTATTTCTTATAATACGTACAATATATACTTTAATGTGTACCATATAAATACTCTATAGTCTATGTACACAAAAAATACTGAAATCCCGATTTGTAATGCAGTCTTGAAGGTACATAACACCTTTTATTTTATTTTTTTATTTTTTCACGGGTGGTTGCGATGCAGACCTAAAAAGGGCTAGACTACGTTCAAGCTTGCGACAGTTTTTTTATGTGCTCATACGATCCACGCTGTAAACAGACGAAGCAGTAACCTGCCCCCTCCCAATCAAGACCAATGACCCAGTGCAGTGATAGCCGAGCGGTAATAGCTATGGACTGCCGTGCCGCAGGTCCCTGGTTTGATCCCCACTGCCGCCAGCTGAGCTTCACCGCTTGGTGTAGAGGCATTCTGAGAATGTTCGCCTGACTAGCTACAATCCACAAGTATCTCACTATGACTAGGTTCTCTGCTTTCAGGGTGAAAGAAGCATGAAGCGCAAAACTAACGACGTTTTATCTGTAACGGAAGTGGCGAACATTTAGTGCCGACTAGGATGGTTGTGTAACAAAGCGATCGCACTATTGGCATAAAATACTCCACTCACTCAGGCGTTCTTTATGCTCGCAATGCTTGGACAGGCACAAGAAGTTGCGAAAACTACTCTCCGCATAGTAAGTAAAAACCAAATCGCTTTCGAGTACGAAAATGATGAGGTCACAGATTTGTTGGGTAGCATAAAACGTATAATATAATAATAACAATAGAACAAGAATTAATCACAAGAATCCAAATGTACAAACTTCCTTGTATACCACCAACATCGCAATTCGACTGTTTTAATCGACACCTAAATAAAATATAACAACACATTTTTTACGCTCTAATAAGAACATAGCATAATAACACACTAACTTTCTGTGGAAGTCGTAAGAGACGACGATGGGAGAAATACCAAAAGGTGGGCAGCAGCTCCTTCTGAAGAACTGACATCTCGAACACTGCGATCTCCAAGACGCCTGCCAAGCGCGAGGATTTTGTTTCATCGGTGGGCGTTATGGCTGTTGATGACGATGATGAATAGAACACAGCAACAACCATGGGATTGTTGCACCGTGTTGGCTCTTGCCCAACAGAACAATAGGCGACACGGTGCTGACATCAATCCTCTCAGACCAGTATCGGGGACTTTAGATCACGCAAAAAGTGCGGTCCTTGAATTACTTTTCCTGGTGAGGTCAACTTGATGACCTTCAAAACATCCTGCAATCTTGCAAACTAGGAAATGGAAGAGCTTGTTAAAAGTGATGGTTGAGGAAGCAGAATACGTCACGAATCATTGACGTATTGTATTCTGCTTCGTCGATCATCACTTGTTGCAATTTATATTCTTTGTTACCTTAAGGACTTATGTCAGATCGTCAAATGGCTGCATCAAGTCCGTAAATTGGCTTTGTGATTCTGGACGAGGAAGAGCCCCAAAGGATAAACAGACGTCGAGTATTTTACTCAACGCCACCAAGTAATCCTAAAGTAGTTACTGTAAGATTAAAGATAATGCTCGCTGCCAAGATTATCTAGGATGGCGACAACCATCTCCAAGGGATCTGGAAACGGGATCGTACCGAAAATCATAATTTGTGAAATGGGTTTCCAAATGTGGCATAAGAATGTGGCCACTAGAATTCTGATAAAGATGTTATCATCTCCACAAGAACAAAAGGAGCCCAAAATTTGAGGAAATTACTCAATAATTATTCAAGTCAAAACCAAGGGTGCAAGGGCTTGAGTCCTGGTGATGGGAGAGGTTGCGAACCATTTTCAGTGCGACTGTAATGACTTCCCCGCTATTAGGAGGGAGACAAGTTATTAACTTGCCTTATATTGATAGGGAAACCCAGTTCAAACTGACGTTTCATAGCCCCAGTCCTGTGGCTCACATCCAGAAGTTGTTGGGTACGCATCAGAACCCTCTTGATGTCATGTAAGTCCTAAGAGACGTATACGCAGAAAGGAAAACGTGCGGAAATACCTAAACACCCTATTCCTGGTTCACACACAGGGGAACAATTAATATATCTTATCAACCAAGGATACGGTGTAGGCAAGGCTCGTGCACCTAAACCAAACACAAGGCTCAAGGAGTGACATAAGGGTCATTAGTCATCAATTATCGTCAACACAAGAAAAAGTTGCAGTAAGGCTTCACTGATTGAGCTGTACCTATACTACTCAAATAACTGCAAAGACGCTATAATCAGTTTTGTGAGGCACGCGATGTTAGTGTCACGTAAGGAGATCATCGATTACAACTTGCAAATCACCATGGAATCGAGTGACGCAGCAGCAGTACACATTTAGTTTCGAAACTAGACTGATTTGGTTTAATATAAAAATGTACGTAATTTATTACATTATTACACATACGGTGATAGTTTCAGAGAAAAACCTGGTCATGCTCACAAAAAGGACCATAATTGCAGCTGTTTCATTTGTCGCGTCATCCAGTTCTCTCGAGTAATGTTTATGGAGAGGTTGGCCGTCACGCAAATCACTCCGTGAAAGGCTGCAAGTGGGGAAAAGTCTGTAATTCGGATAATGTAACCTACATTATTCTAGATAATACGTAGGTATGCTAGTATTATATTTTAAAAGTTATGTTGTCAAATACTTCAATTCTGTTTTTTTTAACATAGTTTTACTAATGTAGGTACATAAAGATTGATTTTCAATTACCAAAGTCTCATAAGTTATCATAAAATCAGGGCATGGACGCAATGCAATTTATATTAAAATAGTAGATATTGGGTTATGCTTATTGATGACAGATTACATCTTGGACAGTTGGTGCCATGGCAATAACATGTGCAAGGATATGACTAGAACGTCCGGCTTATCAGCGTTGTTTTTACTTAGGTGCATGATCAACAACCGTGAACCTTTGTTGACATCTTTCCGAATGATCGATATGAATTTATAATTACCTTATTTGTTAACGATAAAACTTGCATATGAATGAACCCCTTAACCTATATTATAGGCATAGGGGCAACAAGAGAAGCTGACCAGTTAATTAATCTATACTTCTTCTAATGAGATAACTTATTGACCTGACCTATGAGTAATCCTTTCTACCATTGGCATCGGCGTGGATGATATCGTCAATTTATGAATGAAATTCTATTGTTATCATTATCTATGATGCGCATGGATTAAGAATATTTAATTCTAATGCAATTCTCCAATCGCCGAGTATACGATACGTGATTGTGATAAGCACCTCCATATGTTGCGATTGCCCCAAAACTAGCAGTAGTAGTTGTATCTTTATTATTACAACTTACTATTACACCACTCTTCAAGGTATACGTTAGTAAATTTTTATTGATAGGGCCGGGTTATCGGCATTCACGTTTTTATTAAATATTGAGTTGGTCATGTTGAGCGGTAAAGCAGCGATAACATGAATTTGCTGTATGTCCATCACTTGCTAAAAATAATCCGTTTATATATGAATATGTACATAACCTTATAATATGACGATTGTATATAATGGAAGCAATATTTTCCAAAAGTACTAAACCCAGTTTCGAATGAAATAAACATGTTGTTTTTTCCACGTTTGGCACCGATGAGATGTAATTAAACAGAAAGTATCTTCAAGATTTTTTTCTCAGTTTCTTATTTTATCTTTTCGGACGTTGAATGTAGGTAGGTACTACACAAAAGCAAGATACAGATTAATATAAAAAAATAATAACCCGTCGGTACATAATTAATGTTAGTTGCTCAACTCCTTTAGCATTGGATTCATCAAAGTAGATTCTCTAGTCACTTTAGGCATGCATGAATTGACTGTTGATTTATGGCCTCCGGGTGATTCTTATTATTCTTTATATACTGACCTGAGTGTCGATCCATTTCTTCCCTTGTGGAGTATCGACGACCCTGCCGTAGAAGTTGACGGGTAGCATGAACTCCGGGCGCGCCTTCTCCCAGGGGTTTCCATAGCGCAGCCAATCATCGGGTTCCTCTTGTTGCTCGCCGTTCTCTATCTTTTGCGCGAATATTCCGTATTCGTACCTGATACCTGACAAAACAAAACAACAGTTAATACAGTTAAAAAAAGTGTTGGGCACTTAAATAACTCACTATCATCAAACATATCGAGCACACCGGGATTAAATATTTTGTGAATGAAAAGATCTTATATTATTAGAAATTTCTTTTTTTAGAATTCCATTATATCGCGCTCTCTTGGGAACTAAGAAGACAATATAAAAAGTAATCAGACTTATTAGTATTGTACCAATTTTTATAAAAATCGGTCCGGCCGTTACTGAGGCGAATGGCAATAAATATACATATTTTCGCATTTCTAAATCAACATGCGGGATAGTTTTATTTTTCATAAGTTGGAACGCCCTTCATCTGTAGGTATGAATAAAATTTTACTGTGTGATAACGATAAATTATTTATTATTATAAGAAACTATATGATTATACGGAATTAAGAGTATATCTTGTAATAATTTTAGTCTGTATCATTAAATCAACAGATTACAATTTAAAAAAATAATCCTAATATAAACCTGGACCTAGTTACATCAGTATGTAGTCGTTTAAGGGTCTAAGAGTTGCAAATACAGTATTTTCAACTCAATAAACTGAAAAAAGTATATATTCTATGAACATGATGAAAATAATATTATGTAAAAGCATAAACTCATCGTGATTAATTGCAACTGTTTTTAATATAATGATATTTGCGAAAAAATATTGTCATAACGTCTATTTGGTCTATATAGCGCCCAATATCGTGCCAACAACAAATACTTTAAAAAGATTCTTACACACAAGATAGAAAATTTATAAATATAAAACTGTCTTCATAACTTTATTTAATCCAGTAGTTCTTGTGTTAAGTAATGTTTTGCGTGATTTTCGCCCATTTCTGACGAAAGTATTAACGTAAATGCCACGTCGGGGTCCACGGTAAAATGATCCTTATTTCAACGGTAGTTTGTTTGATTTACGTCCTCGCTGACAGAGAGGACGAAGATCAAACAATCTAATCTAGGAGCTGTTAAGCCCTTAACAGTGCCAGACCTTGTATTTTTCATTCTCTTTAGATTTTTAAATTCCATGTCGTTATTTGGTGGCGCGGCGAATTAATCTAATCACCTGTTTCGACCTCCACTGTAGTGATATAAATGACCGAGGGACATCACATACGACGGAATGGGCAGCTATAAATTTGTTATGAAGAATTACAACACAATATAAAACGACCACATTAGACCAAGCCCCAGTCGCCACATTAATTTTAATACATCTCCAAGAACGAAAAACTAAAAAAATAATGGTAAATCAAAACTCTTAAAAATGGTGGGCCATTTCATTGAAAATGGATTCTGTGAGAGTGGCTTATGCACACTAAGAAAACTTAGAGGTAAATAGACAGTTAATCAATGATAAGTAAACTACTCTGCACTGTCTATGGCAAAAGCTGGTAAGCTGTTAATAAATACAGGCCATAAATGGCATTCATTCTAGGCCTAGCCGATACCATATCTGGGTACATCATTACTAAACATAGAGGTCAGGCTAGCCAAACTGTAAAGAAAACAGCCACAGGGTAAATGTAACTAATAAGTAATATTATAAATATCAATTTTTCTCTCTCTGCATGCTTTAAACCACTTATAACAGCTGTACGGTTTTTGATGAAATTTAGTAGATGCGAATCGTACCAAATTTCATCAAAAACGTTTCTGGAATTACTCGTTACATTTTATCCCGATTTACTGAGTTGCTCCCGAGAGAGCTATATGGTATGACCACGTGGGCAAAGCTCCAAGCGAAAGATAGTCAAATACTTTTTTATGAATAAACAGTTTTCTGTTGTTTTATTCATTGATGTGACGATAGAGGCGACGATGAAACACGTAATACGAATGTAGTCAATGAAGCAACATTTTTCGCGCGTTATATACCTACAGATGTTATAATGATATAGTCTAGTCTGGCTGGCCGATATGGAATCCATAAAATGTATCTTATAGAAGGCCAATTTACTCACATACAATGTACAATCAATGCTATTTTATCCGTGCAACAATGAGATGGTGATCTAAGTTCATAAAATACATTGAAATAGATTGAAACTCTTATAATAACAATGACAACATTATAAATTGCACTGCCAATTTAGTAATTGACATTCATTAAGATCACATTCGAAAAAACACAATGTGCACATGGTTATATAAACATTTACGAAGTTTCAGAGCATTCTATATAATAAACACGTTTGTATTGGCCTGAAGCCAGACCTGACACTGCGAACGTTCAAATTAGTTCATACTACATTGAGAGTAATGTCAAGTATTTCTACCACAATATGACCCTCAGATATAACATTACTCTATACATTGAACGTACATTTGATCAGTATCTTCTCTTCTTAATCTTGTTAATTGAGTACATATCTTGTTTTATCGAATATAAAGTTAAGATTGTATAATCAAAGATTCACAGGTGGCTGGAGATTCGGTATCTAAGTAATTATGCATTTCTGAAAGAAGCGTATTTCGGATTCAATCAAGAATTATCTGCGCAGCACTAAACAGTTATGTTTTAGGTTTAATAATATAATAGGAGCATTAGGTACAAATTACCGGCCAACACATTATTAAAACATGTAGGTAATGTGCTTTTGTCTAATAATAATGAGCGTCTCTGTACAAATCACGAATAGTCTGCCAGGCCAATGTCCGGCACTAAATTTCGTTTTACCACAAAACACGTATATAACCCCGATGGGTTAGGCAAAGGTGTCAAATTTCTTCCATATTCCGCCAGTTATGTTTTCAAGTTCATTATAATAAGAGCATAACCACTTACCAGGTCAACAAATTATAAAAATAATGTGTTTGCGACTGAGTGTCAATCTCCTTTTAACACGCAAATTTCTTAAAAATTTGGCACCTCACCATAGAGTTTGTTTAAAGTTTTCTTTATATAAAGAGAAAGTTTAAATTCTGTAAAAACTACGGGACTAGCGAGGATCACAATGTTTTCAAAATTATTGAAATGATTCCTTTCGTTGTGATTTAACAAGTGGCTGATTAGACATCTACGCCAAATCGTGTTATGCTTATATGATAATTGATTACGAGAGTTAGGAAAGAAAGCATGTATTTTAACTCCCATCCAAAGAGTACCATTTTATAAAAATAATAAAGCTGCGCTGAGTTCTTTTTACTCGTATTTTAACGTTATTTTGAGCGTATAATAATAAAACGCTTTTCATATGAGCGTCCTTTAATGATACGCACTTAATTCGGCTCGGTATAAAAATAATTTTATACCGAGCCGAATTTGTATACCGAAGCTTGCTCGTCGATTTGATGACGTCACAACAAATTGTTCACTCTTTTCACGAACTATGACGTGACATTTAATACTTTCTCTAACATAATAGTTCGGAGCAGTGTGAGCGGGATAACGCTATATTAAAAACATCTTGTATTTCGCTAGCACATCCATGATACATAATATTTCATTCGTTCTCTATGTAGGATTAAACTAATATTGCTTGACGCGATGATGGGTTGGTGATAGTTCGTGTCTGCGAATGATTATTTTAAGCATGAAACAAAACGCTTCTTTTTTATGATGGTTTAGTAAAAGGTGGGAGTTGGCCCCCTGAATAAAAATCGTGTGTATAAAATTGCATCGCAACATATACTTGTAATGGAGCCAGAAAAATATACTCAGAAAATTACTACCCTTAAATTTTGGAAAGTCTAAAGGTCTTCCATTCATTTGCTATGTACTATTATATCCCTTTATATCAATTACGTTAAGAAAATATTCGAAAATTAATTTCAAAAACACATACACATTCTTGACATAAATTTCTTTAAAACAAGGAAAATAAATGTATCCAGGTCCGTAAAACATTTATTGAGTAATGGCACTTACCATTCGACACACAATGGCTAGCTCAAGGACAAAATCCTCGATTTTGGTTGAGACATAAACAATTATTATGTCTTTTATGTCTAGCAGATTTTTGATATTTTTGAGAGCGAATTTACAAGGTAAGAAATCAAATTATTTAGTATTACAAAGTATTTTTTAGATTGTGTCTGTCAACAGAGATTTTGATTCACGAGTGATACCGTGTGTTTTAATGTGTGTTACGTAACATTCTTGAACTGTGATAGGCTGACTGTACATTATAGAAACATATCGAAACATGCAAAACTACATTGTTTTTGTCAATATATAAAAATGGTTTGATTTCAACATTCTAAATCGAATTTAGGGGACATATAATATAAATTATGCACATAACTTCATTTAACGTATTCGTCTGGCACTAGGAAATATTTTATAAGCTATTAATAATAATTTTAATGTTTTAAAATACATTTATTTTAATGACGTATAAATATGTTTAATAACATATGTACCAATGTCTTTTTCGGACTAATTAATAACTACTTCAACTAAAATTATTATATATAGCATTTTCAACTAGTACCTAACGATTACAAGAGATTTTTCATTGTTTTTTAATTATTTTCATTGCATTTAACATGTTTTTTTTTATATTTCATTTTGTTTTATTACGATTTTAAAGTTAAGTTTTATCAGTATATAAAACACCATTTATAAATTCAAGCATTGCCTTCACCTATCATATCCCTGTAGCCTGTATGCATTCTTATTTTTTAATATATATAAAATACATCTCACGTGTACTCTTTAAAAAAATCATTAGTGTTACATTCATTCTCGTACATGTTACTGTGTGTTACTGACTCACAATTGATGCTGTAAATTTCTTGGCAGCTAAACTCATATTAAAAAACTTGTAATTTTTTACTTACCATAACCATAAGCTGCCAATCCAAGAGTAGCCATAGAGTCCAGAAAACAAGCAGCCAGACGACCCAAGCCTCCATTTCCAAGACCTGCATCTTCTTCCAATTCCTCAAGCTCCTCAATGTCAAGACCAAGTTGGTAGAGTGCTTCATCAACAGTTCCCTGGATGCCGAGGTTGATCATGGTATTTTGAAGAGAGCGGCCCATGTAGTACTCCAAAGAGAGGTAGTAGACGCGCTAAGGAAATTTAGTAATATAAATCATAATGCGTTTCATAAAAAAAATATTTATTACAATCATATTAAGTAGGTACATTATCACATTAGTATTGTTATTGAATTAATACTATTACGACAATCTCGGAAATGTACGAGGGTGAATCAAAAAGTTCTTAGAAGTGCATATATATGAAACCTTTTTGGATCAAGTTCGATATTCAAATTAAAGAGTGTCTATCACACTATATTTATGCAGACTGTCACTTATTTTTGTCAGTTCGTTCGCATGTAATAAATTTTTTTGTGCAACGAGTTGCTAAAAAGTCAAAATTATGGATAAAAGTGAGTTACGTGCGGTGATAAAATATCTCAGTTTGAAAAATATGTCTACGAAGGAAATTTTTTTGGACATTCAGCAGACATTAGGGGGTGATGCTGTACCCTATTCTACGGTTGCGTACTGGGTGGCTGAATTTAAAAGAGGTAGATCAAGCTGTAAAGATGACCCGCGTTCTGGGCGGCCTTCAACCTCCGTTACAGAAGAAAATGTCAAAAAGGTTGAGAATCTGGTTTTGGAAGACAGAAGAATGACTATAAAACATATAGCTGAGATCCTAAAGATATCTTTTGGTAGCGTTCAATCCATTTTAATTGATTCACTGGGGTTCAAAAAAGTGTCTGCAAGATGGGTGCCACGAATGTTAACCGACGAAAACAAAAAGCGACGTTTGGAAATTTCCAAGCGTAATCTCGAAATGTTCCAGCGTGATCCGGATAATTTTTGCCGTCGTCTTGTCACCATGGATGAAACGTGGGTCCACCATTTTGATCCTGAAACTAAAAGACAAAGCATGTCTTGGAAACGACCATCCTCTCCATCCATTAAAAAATTTCGAGTTGCTCCTACCGCTGGCAAAGTTATGGCCTCTGTGTTCTGGGATAGTGAAGGAATCCTTTTTATTGATTACATGCCAAAAGGCCAGACGATTACTGGACCCTATTACGCAAATTTAATCTCGAAAGTGCGTGAAGCGATTAAAGAAAAACGTCGTGGAAAACTGTCGTTGGGCGTGTTGTTCCTTCAAGATAACGCTCCTGCTCATCGATCGGAATTTGCGGTCAACGCAATCCGCTGTGCTGGCTTCAATCTCCTTGACCACCCACCATATTCTCCGGACTTAGCCCCAAGTGATTTTCACTTGTTTCCAAAATTAAAAGAGGAAATTCGTGGAACAAAATTTCACGATAATGACGCGGTTATAGCTGCCGTAGAGGACTTTTTCGAGAGTCAAGAAAATATTTTTTTTTCACAAAGGAATAAGGAAGTTAGAAACGCGTTATTCTAAATGCATTGCATTGGAGGGAGATTATGTAGAAAAATAAAATATTATTATTTAAATCTTTGCATTTTTTAATATTGATTCCAAGAATTTTTTGATTCACCCTCGTATTTGTCTGCCATGTACATGAAATTTGTAACATTGTGGTATATATAGCAAATTTATCGCATGCTTTCCGAAATCCCGAAATTTTGCAACACCTGCAACTCAGATTATATTTTCGATATATTCTGATTCCGAAATTGAGACGCCTAATATTGTCATTCCAATATTTATCATTATACATAAAAATACATTTAATAGATATCCAAAAACCTCAAAAGGAAAAAAACGGAACCCTTATGGGAAGTCACTATTTCTCAGGAACGCGTGGAGGTATCAAGCTGAAATTCATATCAATACTCAAGTCTACTGTCTCTTAGAGCTATGAAAACATCAAACTTCTAAGCCAACACAATCAAAAGATATAGCCGTTTATGCAAATTTTCGTCACTCGCAAGGGAATCAAAACCTACATGGTACTTCCTGTGATCTCAAAATCTTGAAATTTGGTACGAAGCAACGTCTTATGAAACGCACAGATAAAAAATTGCGAAAAGCATAAATTGAAATAAAAATATTTTTAATTATTTTAAAATGTTTTTAAAAATACCATAACTTTTACTTATTATACCTACAGGTTTGTAGGGAACCCTCGGTACTCGACTTCGACTCGCACTTGGCCGGTTTTTTTTGTATGCTTGCTATGTGATTACCCCACCAATAATGAATTATTGTTTTTGTTTTATATGTTATACTTCAGAGGTGGCAAAATCGGTTCTGTAGTTTGGTTTTTAGCTCTGGAAAAATACCTATGTCACCAAAGTAAATAAAGCCAAATTGCAGTTAATAATTTTTAGGATTTTTTTTTTGATGTAATTATTTTCTAAACTCATTCAATTTCATGCCACGGTAGTTTCTGCTTTGCCCAGCATTTGACCTGTCCCAGCGCATCAATAAGTGTTTTTACAGTTTAAGAGAGACCTTAACATCTTGCATAATTTAATGTGTTTTATGCAGGACATAGTGTATTATCATTCATGAAAACAATATAAAATAGATAGCGATTTTTTTTTAAATTATATTAATATACATATATTGTTTCTATATATGACTACAAGCATTATAACATGCTAAGCAAAAATCACATTTACATATCATTAGAGCACAACATATTTGTGCCGAGCAGGAATCCAACCTGTATCCCCAGTTTAAGCACCTGGTGCCTTAACCACTTAGCAATAGGCATTGTGCAGTCATCACGATCAAATGTGTGGCCATCAAACTGACTACTTGACTTGATATTTTTCAAACACTTAACTCTCGCAATGATGATGGATGCAGGTTTAATTCCCACTTGGGACAAAAATTTTGTTCCAATAATTTTAAATATGATAGATTATACTGTTAAGTCAATTGATTATTTGATCTTGTCTTTCTCTTGTATGTTTTTTATTAATACCTACTTAAGTCTAGCTATCATATTAACATGATTTATTACTCTTATTTTTCACTTTTTATATTATTATTTAATATAAATAATAATATAAAAAGTGAAAAATAAGGATGAAATTAATTATGAACTCATTATTAACATCTTGTTTGATTAAAAATAACATTTATTTTGCTCGAAATGAAAACCTTAAAAGATTTGCCAATCTCAGAATCACTTATGGATTTTGTTACTACATCTCCAGCATCTAAACTTAGTTCTGGACTGAAAGAACAAACATTTAACAAGAAACATGGAACTGAGACGAATTACTTAGCATTCCATGGATTCACCGTGCGGGTGCTGGGTCCATTATGTTGCAGAGGAAGAGGCTAGAGGGGCCTGGGACTTGCAACCCAGGGGTAGGTTTAAGGGGCCCCTTTATGATATATCAATGCTCCCCTTCACTGCTCGAGCCTCCTCCCCTACCGAACCAAATTTTGTAAGACCCTACCAATGCCGCCTTAGATACACATTCTAGGATGGAAGTTATGGTTGTTATTGGTAGGCCCAGGTCTTTAAGTAGGTTATATAGGGATTTCACTGGTATACTCCTTTCTCCAACTTCTACAGCATATAAACTAACCACAGAACCATTTTTGGTTAATTCATTTGTTAAAAATGAGAAAAGTGACACTGTATTTGTAACATGATACTGTCAAATAAGGAGATGTCTGCTGATTGAGTGTCAGTAGCGTGCATATGTGCGTCTCCAGCATGTTGTCATTTATTTAAAACATGGAATCATGTACAATGGAAGTGTAGCTGTGTGCATATGCTTATGTTACATTTTTGCCACTTTATATTGTTGTGACATTAGAGTGTATCCAATCTTCCTTTTTTTTATTTAAATTGATTTTAAATAATAATATTATCAAAATCCAGTTTGTTAAACTATCTACTTATTTTTAAGAGAAAAATAAGGGTTGCCCATTATGCCAACACTATTGCTATACTTACTTATTGTAGCAATAATATATCAGTTACCATTATGCAAAAATATCAAATATTATTGATTTTTGAATCCATAAGTTAACAATTACTTGAAGCCAACTTTCATAATAAGAACTGCAGATTCAGTTTACCACAACTTAGTCATCTTAAAATATGTATAATTATTAGTAATTTATGCAATTATATAGGCACAACCGAGTTGCATTTGCAGCAAATATAAACATTTGAGAAAAATCTCAAAGTTGACAAACATCTTTATATACATTATTTCCATATGAATTTGTGGTATTTTTGACACAGTGTGATGAAAATAAGTGGTAATCAAAGTTTGTATCATAATCATGCAATATAGTTATAAGAATATTGACTTCTTTAACTAAATAAAATATGTAGGTACATTCTGACTTAGATCTTTTTAGCATTATGACTGAATCAAAGAGAGCTTCTGCTTTCTAAGCGCTCTTGTATCTAACTGTTCGAAATATTTGCAAGCCTAAGGGGATCTTACTGCTAATTAAATATATGTAAACAAACTGCTTTCGAAAGGTATGGAGATTTAATACAATTAACTATATTACCTTGGGATCCTTTTCATAATAATATTGCTGAGTTCTGATCCACCTTGAGACGAGATGGTCCTTGACAGTATGTGCCAGGGCAAAGTAATAATCCCTGGGTGTAGCGACATTCCTGTCCTTCACTAGGGTATAGTGGACATGTCGGTTGAAGGCCTTCTTCACTTCGGTGACGTTCTCCACGGCAACGATACCTCTCACAGATATCTGCTTACGCTTGTCCGAATCAGATTGTACGCTCATCTTGACTCGTCAATTTAGCTAAATCAGGTATGAGCCGTGCACTCGCCGGACTCTCACAACCCTGACTGGAAAACCGGCTAGTGATATCGGTCACCTTGAGAAGGTCAAATTTATGAACCTACGACAGACAGAACCACAGATTCAACCTACCAACAGTTTAGCTAGAGATACTACATCTAAAATAGTGTATTACAGCAGCGGCACTTAATGGCCAGATGGTTCATCTTTAGAATGAGTTTATGCAAGAATGATCTAATTATCTTGATTAAGTTAAGCCACAAGAAATTTTGTCAAGCGGTATCTATATCCAAAACAACTTTTTAGTTTAGGACAGGGTTGCCAGATCCTTGAGTTAAAAATTATCCGAGATTTAATGCAAAATTATCGCGTTTTTATCGCAAGTCCAAATTTACTCTATAAGTTACTCAACCGAGTCTCAAAAGACAATACGGCAAAAATTTAAGTTTGTGTAACCTTAATAGACATCTTAAATTTTTTTTAAGCAGATTCTAGATCTTGATACGACTTACTTGTCATATTAGGCAATTTTAATGTTGGGCGCCCACCTAATTTTCAGGAAACTACACGCAGGTTATTTCTGTTGTTCTACAAATTAAATCTTACAGATAGGTATATAAAATGTATTTTTTTATTGAATATGCATCTTATTTTAATGTTTATCAAAAAGTAATTTCTTCCTCAGAATCAGAACACAATGATTGAATTTCTGCAATCATTGTGTTCTGATTCTGAGGAAGCTACCCGCAGGTTGTTTCTGTTGTTCTACAAATTAAATCTTAAAGATAGGTATATAAAAGTAATTAATCCTCAAAATCTGAACACAATGAATGAATTTCTGCAAATGAGCCATGTAGGCCTTAACGGGCTCTGTTTTTTTTCAGGGCCGTATTCTCCTTACCTATTTATACACTCAATCATGCTCGTTTTGGTATAAAATCAATTCAGCAGGTTTTTTCGCTACCCCTGTCACAGCCTTCTACACCCAAAACTATGCCATTAACACTATTGGTTATAAGACGGTGTCGGCTTTTTTATAACTTAATTTAAGTATTTTGGAAAAATCAATTCATATTCCACGTTCATATGATTCTGGACTGCCTTAGATTATAGAAAAATATAACCAAAAATTACGCTCTGTTATAGATACCTGAATTCGTCTCAAAAATATCGTGTATTTGACAAAAATATCGTAGAAGTTGGATAAAATATCGTACGATACGTACTTATTACTATATATCGCATGATACTCAAAAATATCGTGGATCTAGGCTAATTATCGCATGTCTGGCAACACTGGTTTAGGATTTTCTTTTTCCGTGTCTCGGGATTTGTACTCGCACGTCTTGTTATCTTATTTAATACTTAGGTTCCCGCCCCGGCTTCGCACGGGTACTATACAAAAAAATATTAAGTATTATACACACACAAACCCTTCTATTTGAGTCAGGTTACTAAGAAAAGAAAATAATAAAGAATGTTTGAATATAATTGTTTTCATGAACTTTTATTTATATTATTTTTGGTCTTATGTTTTTTTTGTAAGTTATGTTTTTTTTAATAATCTAGCTTTCCGGCCACGGCCCCGCCCGCGGTTATATCGGTTATCAAGCAAAAACATTAACCTCCTTTTGCGCAGTTAGATAAAACCTATCCTATGTCCTTCACCGTGTTTCAAACCATTTCCATACCAAATTTCATCCTAATCGGTCAAGTAGTTTCAGAGTAAGAACAGTTTCAATGCAAACAAACAAACAATCAAATCTTTCCTCTTTATTAGTTTAGAATTTTAGATAGATTAGATAACCATACATTGTAAAACTCTTTTTTTACTAATGTCTACGGTAGAGTCTGTGCGGAACATGGAATTAATAAGTACTACGTACAACAGGAATGAGCTGTTGTCGCAAAATTGAATCCGAGCGAGAGCTCAGTAACTGTACCTCTTATCCCTCTCTGGCGATGGTGACTATATAGAAATATGATTTAAGGACAATAATTATAAAAAATATTTGTGATTTGACGTCAGCAGATCATTGCTTCAGATGGATTTTAATCGAAGATGCTAATGATAAACTTGCCCTTTGCGGCACTATACATTTCCTGTTTTTGCTTGCTTTTCAAACTCGTGTCATATAGGTAGGTACTTACCTACTGGTTCTTGTGGGACACGACATGCAGCTGGACTGAGATAAAATTACGATAAGCTACCTACCTATTGTGGTATATTTAATTAATTAGGTAAGAAAAAAACCAGTTAATTTTACATTTAAGTTTAATTCTAAATCAGACATTGCTATATAAAACAGTCTTGTGAAGTTCCTGCCACAAACCCAGCTTATTCCTTATATGTTTCATTGATTCTAATTTTGCATTATGAGTTAAACGTAAATTGAGATATGAATTCGCTAGTCAAAGTCAAAGTCAAAATCATTTATTCAATTTAAGTCAATTACAAATTTTAGTATTGAAATATTCTACATTGTACTGCCACGTTCAGCAAATAAATTGTGTAGCCACTGCGAGAAGAACGGGCAAGAAACTTGGGGCATTATTTTAAACATCTTTTAACAATGTCTTACATACTTACTACATAATAGAGTTATTACAATATTTGTTTAAATTATGTAGGTGACAGGCAATAGCTTGGCAGAGGCGGAATTGTCCAGGCATTTTTGTCGTTTATGTAATCAGAAACTGTGTAGTAGGATTTTTTAATCAATATATTTTTCACGTGCAACTTGAATTTCCTTTCTGTGAGCGTTGTAATATGTTTGGGAACTTTATTATAAAACCGCACATAATTACCTAAGAAGGACCTTTTATTTGTCTTTGCTAATCTAAAACCTGGCAGCGCTATTTTATCTTTATTCCTAGTATTGTAATCGTGATTGTCAATTTTAAATTTAAATTTACTCGACTTTACGAAAATACATAATATGTATTTTCAAATATATACAGACTTGTTAAAGTTAAAATATCAATTTCTTTAAAAAGATCCCTCAGCGATTCCCCAATTTATATATGGCTCGAATTGCACGCTTTTGTATGATAAAGATTGTCTCTATCTTAGCAGCAGTTCCCCACAGCGATACACCATACGACATAATACTGTGGAAGTACGCAAAAAAACTAGGCGAGCAGTAGCTGTTAACTGTCTTATCCTAAGAACTGCATATGCAGCATAACTGAGTCTTCCGGAGAGATCATGTATATGTGGATCCCACTGTAGAGTGGAATCCATTCTGATTCCCAGGAAGACTGTCCCTTTTTCAATAGGGAGTTTATCTGGGCCAAGCTTTATGTTTGGTTCAACATAAGGAACATTTGGTAAAGAAAACTTTAAACATTTCGTCTTTTTTGAATTTAGGAGAAGATTATTAGCGGCGCACTATTTACAAATCTTAGATAATATATTGTCTAGATGCGTCAGTTCACTGTCTTTCCTATCTACTTTAAAAATCAGAGAGGTATCATCTGCGAATAAAACAATATCGCAGAAATCTTTGACCATGCAAGGCAGATCATTGATATATGTTAGAAACATAAAAGTAGCTAACGCCTTCACCATTCATATTCCCTCAACATTAGGATCTTTAGGAAATCTGAAATTGAAACAAGGTTATTTTAATAGAGTAATGATGAAGTAATGATGGCTCAGTGGCATTGGCTATGGACAGCCATGCAGCAGGTCCATGGTTCGAATCCCGCCGCGGGCTTGGGCTCACCGCATGGTGGAAGGGCATTTTGGGAATGCCCGCCTGGCTAGCTACCACCCTCAAGTAGAAAATCTGTCACCAAGCACCTAATAGTGTGTTCCGGCAGCAGTCCTTGCGAGTAAGTTAAATTATAGGAACATGAGACTTAACAACTGTACGTCTAAGTGTGACGGGCGCAGTGCAATTCTTCGTTGGCGTAATGTACCTGTAAATAGGCAGAGGTTAGTCCACTTAACATCAAGTGGGCCTCGGGTTTGTGATAACATAAAAAAAATAAAAAAAAGAGAAAGGCATAAAAAATGCTTAGGTATTTAAGTTATTTGTTCTTGAACTAGGTTTGGATAGTTATGCATGGTCACCGTAATTTTTCACTAACAAATTATGTTTAAAACTAATACCTATGAAAAGATAAACCACAATTTTAACTAAAAGTCTTCAAAAATATCACGAAATCAAAAAACACTTCACCATTGACGTCCGAGTCGGCGATTTCATGTGGGGTTGTCAGGTCAGGTGTCCGTATTTCATACAAATAAAAGAAAACCTATACGCTAAACGCAACTTTTTTGCGTTAATAAGGCTTTACACGTTGCTACAAATAATATTGGATTAACATGTCGGTAATAAATTATCTAAACTAATATAATAAAGAGGAAATATTTGATTGTTTGTTTGTTTGCATTGAATAGGCTTGAAACTACTGGACCGATTAGGATGAAATTTGGTATGGAAAAAATTTGAGACACACGGAAGGACAAAGGATAGTTTTTATCCAACTGTGCGAAAAGTGGTTAATGGTTTTGTGCGATAACCGATATACCTGCGGGTGGAGCCGCGGCAGGAAAGCTAGTTATTTATATTTAGAAACATTTTAGATGTAAATGTTTTAACTTCATTACGTTACAACAATCGCATATATTTCTACAAACAACGAAAGGATTGAAATCAACTTAACTCTGGCAACTCTAAGTCACTGTTAGAACGGGATACAGGGTTCAGTGGTTGCCGTTTCACTCGGCTTCGTTTTAATTTTGCGCGCACCAAGACTCTTACGACCATTGCATTAAGTTTTATTTGCTTTATTTTAGCTGTTAGATGCACAGATAGAGCTAAATCCTGTTGTACGTAGTACTCATTACTTCCATGGTGCGGAAAGAGAACCGTCATAAAATTTGAGGGCGCAACTGTGTTTTCATAACGTATTTGCTATGTTGACGACACCGTTACGTCATTGTAGCGCGACTATGATTCTTGATATTTCTACACTTTGTCAAATAAATTGATACAAAATTCTGTATAAATAATACAACATATTTTACAAAATTACAAATATACAATAGGAAAAATTTAAGTCATGTGCGGGATTCGAACCCGCGTCCATCCACGGGGCATGTTCTAACCAATTGAGCTAACATGACATGACGTCATAACTCAAATCTTTCCTATCGTTCTTTAACCATCGTATTGGGATGGAGCGTCATTTATAGTACCATTTACGTTGTACTACAAACAAGACCAATTTTGTAATTTTGTAATGTAGGTAATCCGTAGAATAATTACGCACGTTGTGTTTTGTATACTCAATAATGTTATAGAAGTATAGTGTGGGATTTTATGTTTGTATTAAGTAATTTCAGTTTATAAATCACGTTGGATTAAAAATTTCCATTCTAAAATGAACATGGAGTTTCAAAATCAATATACAATTTTTTTAGTTAAATAATCATGTAATGTAAAAGTAGAACAATGTTCAAAACCAAACACAAACTTTTTCGGATAAAAAAAACCACGACTGGTGAACATAGATACAGACCCGCCAACTTATCTGTTCAGGTGTCAGAAAAAAGAACTCCAACATTCCTTCAAATTGTGACAGTTTGTAGTTGATTTCCATGACCAGTAGCGCCCTCGAAAACTGCACAGTTAAGTTGTTGGTACTATAATCCCAAAAAATGAGTTCAAGCGAATCTGATTCGGAAATAGATGGCACTCCTCCTGATTTAAAATCTGAGGCATTCATATTTGAGAAAAGCATTATACAAGCCTCAACCAGTAAAAAAGCCATCCTCAGGTCTCGTATATAACCGGACCTCACCTGCGGTTAACTCATACTTGGCCAAGACGGCTTACTTACTGGATGCTGCAGTAATGTACTAATTATAACCAGATTTGTATATACTCGTACACATGCGGTCCACTGAGTCGTCGTCGTTGTCGTCTACAAACACAGTAGTAATGTGAACATTACTGGTCGGAGGTAGAAAAGGTATGGTGGCTGTACTTTCACGGACGAACACGCTCAATGAGTTACACGGCTAATATAAGTTAATAAGTAATATAAGTAAGGTAAGTTCACCAAATAAGGCCTACCTTAATTTTTATATTTCGTAACTGGCAGGCTTATAATAAAAAAGCACTGGTCTTTTGAAATACGTATATTTATTTATTAAACTTTGTAATAAATGAAATGAAATTGCTTTAGAAATAATAATCACATTTTTATGAACACAAATAACTAAAATGTCACTTTGGCCTTATTGGGGGTTCCCAATAAGGCCAAAGTGACATTTAATGTGTCTGTGTCTTAATAAAGCCTTAATAAAAACAAGTAAGCATTCAACTTCTTATTAATACAAAAAGATGTCAATATTTATTTTAAATCTAATGAGATCCTATTAATTACTTTTGGTAATTTTAGATCCGACTTAACGAGTTTCTCATTACCTAAATGTACTATATTAATTAACAACCAACCTTATTCATCTCTTTTTTAAACAATCTCCTGAACAGTAAAATATCTCATCAGCGGGTGGGAGTCCAACACACACCACCAAACGCCACAAGTAAGACATATTTTTTTTATGTTATTGTGACGGAACAAGCACGACGCCCACCTGATGTTAAGCGGACTTACCTCTGCTTATAACAGATGCATTCCATCACAAGTCACGAATTGCACTGCGCCCGTCACCTTGAGACGTATTTGTTAATTCTAATGTGCCTGTAAATTCACTGGCTCTCAAGGACTGCTGCCGGAACACACCGTTAGGTGCTTGGCGACAGATTTTCTACTTGAGGGTGGTCGCTAGCCAGGCATGCATTCGCCTCAATTATACGTTTAGTCCTCTCTTCACATACGTGAAAAAGCTGTAATATCGGTGCATTCCATGCAATTGTTGTTTTGTTAAACCGTTTGCCATGCTCTAATAAAGCCTATAAAAAATATGAATAGGCCTTATAACGGCACAGGGACAGGCCTACAGTTAGAAAAGTATGACAGTAAAATTGTAAATCCTTGTTTTTACTAACTTCATGGAAAACGGATCACCAGCTTCTATTACGGGGAAAAAGGGCTCAATGGACTTCGCATCAGATGGAAGACGCTGTTAAAATGGTAGAAAGGGGTATATTATCTACATATGCTGCTGCAGCCGTCACGGTAATAAACCTTCTTGGTACTGTCCAGTTTGTAAAGAAGATCGAGTAGATGTCTTTTGAAGCAGTGATGGCTCAGTGGCATTGGCTATGGACTGCCGCGCAGCAGGTCCATGGTTCGAATCCCGCTGAGGGCTTGAGCTTCACCGCATGGTGGAAGGGCATTTTGCGAATGCCCGCCAGGCTAGCGACCACCCTCAAGTAGAAAATCTGTCGCCAAGCACCTAACGGTGTGTTCCGGCAGCTGTCCTTGAGAGCCAGTAATTCTAGGTTAACCTGAACAACCTCTTCGACCACATCATCACTTACCATCAGGTAAGATAGTGGTCAAAGGCTATGTAATTAACAAGTATGTCTCAAGGTGACGGGCGCAGTGCAATTCGTGACTTGTAACGAAATGCATCTGTTATAGGCAGAGATTAGTCCGCTTAACATCAGGCGGGCCTTGTGCTTGATCCGTCACAATTACATAAAAAAAGACTAAAACAACGGAAAAAATTGTAAGTTAGAATACTCATTCTAACTTATAATTTTACCAAACTCATTCTAGCTTACCAAATATTGTTTCATAAGCTTTAAGTTATATATATAGGTTATAAATAAAGTAATTACTATGATTCGCATCTCTTAAAATAAGTAAAACATTAAATGACTCCCTAAATAACCTAATCAAATATCAAACTACGACATTATGGAAAAAAATTAGATCGCTGAGTATTAAGAAATTCGGTATTTGAAAATATTAAAAATGGTTTATTATATAAGGTTTCCTTTGAAGTGTAAAAGGTTTAGGTATAAAATAAGTATTTGAGTGTGTTTAGATATAGGTACATAAAACTAATTCAAACAAGTAAAATAAAGATCTTTTATACAAAACATATAATAATATAAATTGAATAATAATAATAATGGCTATATAATAAGTGTATAGGTGTAGTAGATATTTTACTAACTATGTAAGACAAAACTATATAGATAGAAATTAATAAGTTGTACGATATCTGCTTAAATTTTACTGTATCTTTTAGAAGCAGTGATGGTCCAGATGACTATGAATTTCCGTGTAGAAATTCCATCGTTGGAATCAAAAATTTACCATAAGAAGGGTAACATAATATCGACAATTATCGATATACACCACCATAAGCACTGTAATCACAACACTAGGAGGAAGGATATTTTAAATTTGGAGTGTGTCCGATACAACACACTAGTTGCCAGATAGACCGAACCATGAATTCCACTCTCGAGGTTAGTTTCTCGATGCTTAATGTACACGCACACTTCTACAAACATTGGCGCCAATTTGAAATCGTGAAGCGGGAAATTTAAAACATAGGCCTTATTATGACATAGGCTTTATTTGGTACAGGTTATTGGCGTTAGGCGACGGACATATTTTTGCAAGATACGTAGTACCTACATCAGTAGGTGTAATTGTTGATATCAATCAACAATACCAAAATAAATATGATCTTAAGATTTGACTGGACCGATCCATTAACAGATCTAGATACTGGAAATCGTCCTTTTACGAAATCGATGAGTTTAGAATAGACTCTGAAATTGTCGTTTTCGGAAGTTTTTCATTTTAGGAATTTCTCATTGTCATCCTGAGGGAATTTAGACAGTTTTATAAACGTCCGTTAGTAAAGTCAAATTTCGGAAAATATAACATCATAATCACAGACCTAGGATTTTTTTGCTTCCTAAGCCTATGATCATAATACATCTCAGACTAAGTACCTACCTATACTTAGTCTGAGTTATACATACAATTAAAATTTACAAATAATTTAATTATATATTTTTTTGTTATAGTGATTGCAGTAGTTGAGAGAGAAAAATAACATAACTAACATCGCATTATTTTGATAATTTTTGAGCACCCGTGCATGTAACAAACACCTGAAAAAGTCCCTTGATTTAATTATTTCCAATTTTTAAAGGGACCCTTAAAATCATATGTTTACATAATTTTACATGTTTTGCTTATTAAGAGCTATATTTTTATTAAAATACTTATAAAGCCTCGGTACCTTGCAATTTTGGCAAGCATTTAAGCTCGATGTCAATGGAACATGCATTTCCTTCCGACTCATGTTACATAATTAAAAAGTTAACTTACTGATTACTTATTTATAATACTTATTTTAAACAACTTGTATAACCTGTTTTTAATGCCTGCCCATGCAATGGGCACCCCACTTTAGCCGAGTAAGAAAATAAAGTTTCACTCGCGTCGCCGTCGAAGCTAAGGCTAAGTCATTCGTCAGTTGTCTCTAGTCTCTACCCCAACATCAAGAAGGAGTTCAAACTGCAGACCAAAGAACCGAACAGTGAAATTTAATGCTTTGCGTTGCCACAGCCTAGGAAGTGAGCATTTCTACCAATTGGCATGCAAAATTTCCATATTTATATCAAAACGACGATAAGGGTTTTTTTTTGTAATACTGATAGGTTAGACTGACCTCTATCTCACCTGATGGTAGGTGATGATATGTTCGAAGATGCTGTTCAGGCTAATCTAGAATTACTGGCTCTCAAATATGTCAATTTTTCAAGAACGCCGAGGGAAGCTGAGTGTAGGAGACCGACAATGCCATCGGCAGGTGCTTTAAGAATATCCACAACAGAAGCATAACATTACAACACTGAGAGCGGCTGCGTCTGTGAAACCGTGTATTAGTGGCTCTACGAGGCCCAGCAGGGGCTATGAGCTAACGCTCAACGCCTTCACCAGACATATGAGACTGATTACAACGACGATAATGATGACAAGGCGAGACTAAATCTGACGTACCGTATTCTAACGACTATCTTCACAACTTGAAGCGCTCGTAGCGAAGTTTGCTTAGCTGTTCTGAACCGATCAGCAAAGTTAAGCAATGTCCGCCGCGGTCATGAGTTAGATGGGTGACCGCTTGTGACATTACTACTGAGCGCTTCCGTGCTTTAGAGGGCACGTTAAGCCATTGGTCCCAGTTGTCGTCTTAGGATGACAGTCGTTATAGCATGGGCGTAGGGCATTTTGCGAATGCCCGCCTGGCTACCACCCTCAAGTAGATAATCTGTCGCCAAGCACCTAACGGTGTATTCCGGCAGATTTCCTTGAGAGCCATCAGTAATTCTAGGTTAGCCTGAACAACATCTTTGATCATATCATCACTTACTTCCGATGTTGTGAATCCCATGATCATGTACAATTAGTTACCAAAGCTAGATAAAAAGGGCATTTTTTTTTTCTGATAGTGATGACAGATTGCGTAAGTTTATGTCTTAAATAATTGGCGTCGTCAGGACCACTACGTCCTAGTTATGAATGAAATTCTATTGTCATCGTTATCGCCGATGCCAATGGGGTAAAAACATTATCGACTAATATAATTAACGAGGTAGGTATTTAATTGTCACTTTTTTTGTTATCTCTTTGCAAACAGCGACGCATTCCTATATGAGCGCAGTTCATGACTCTGAATTGGATTAATTATGTTATTGCACATTGCATCCAAACTATTGACATTCCATCATTTTTTGTGTTTAAGAAGTGTGTTTTAAAACTGAGTTAAGTATTTAAAGCTCTAAGAAAATTGTCAACCCTCTCCAAATTTCTCTTTTTGTGTACTCACGAGTAGGTATACTACCTAAATGTGCGAGTTCTATACGTGCACATCTACGTACAAATTAAAATTCATTGTAAAAAAATAGCTGGAAATTTATTTAGAGAATTTTCTCATGATCGTATTATATTTTACCGGGGGATAGTTCTGATAGTACCAATTAATTGCTTCATTTTTGAATGGGCGTCCAACCCTGAAATGAAATGAAATGTAAAACTTTAAAATAATAATGTATGCGATAGGCTGAAATAAAAAAGATGTTGGGAGACTAATTTGGTCAAATTTGCAAATACTTAGTCGGGTTCGCATTTCGCTGGAAAACATTTAGAATCTCTAAAATAGGTAACAGGAATTGTATTAATATTATGCCCGTGCCTGTGGGGAGCCGAGCTAGAATGTCACCCCCCCAATCCCACATCTAACCCCCCACATCTAACACCAGAAGGTGGGCAGCCAGCGCTTTCTGAGGAACTGATATCTTACCCTGTAATCCCCAAACACGCCTGCATAACGTGGGGATTATGGCAAGCCCCCCCCCCATTACGGGGAAGGCTGTGTTTAGCTGTGGACAATCCAGCTGATACAGTAATAATAATTATCCTTGCCTTTGGCATAAACAAAAAAGCAGCCAAGTGCGAGTTGGAGAGAGAGGGTTCTGTCCCATATCAACACAGACCAGTTTTTTTTGAAGTGAAAACTTCTTTAGCGGCGTTGAGCACTTTTTCTGTAATGGGTATAAAATCTTAAACTCGCGTCAGGACACGTGACCTGATCGAAAAAGCGTAAGACGGATGGAGAGTAGACAGCTATCCCCTCTCTACGGCGCGGACACACTTAAGTCATTGCATGAGCGCACATAAACATTAAACAGTAGGTACGCGGCGGCCAGAAGCTTGATCCGTACGTATGTCTCTGTAAAAAATATTTTTTTTACGATCGTGGCCATTGAGTGCAATAAAAATGCCTACATGCGCCATTAAATGGTGCGGGAAAAATAGTAAAACATCCAATTACAAAACAGATGGAATTACCTTTAATATTGAGAATCGGGAGAGCAGTCGGATGACATTTGTCAAAAATCCAAAATGGCGGATTTCAAAATGGCCGCCATACAAAATCCTTCGATCCCTCAAAAAAGTAGCTGGTTCTACCAGAAAGAGTTGAGTACGGTTATAGTAATGTATTACGAAAATGACTAAGGGGCTTAGCTGAGTAGGGGAAAAATTAAAAACCCTAGAAATGACGCCTGCCAAGTAAAGCTGGACTACGTATCTCGAAAACGGTAAGAGATATGTTGGGGGTGTTTGAACAAATGTCATAGGGAATAGGGAGAGCAGTCGCATGACACCTGTCAAATGTGCTACTCTCATTCTTCATACATTATTTGGAGTATTTAACCTTACAATGTCAACTGTATTAGGAGTGTTTGTGGGAATTTCAACTCAATTTAGAGTAATTGTCCTACTGTCAGTGTAGCGAGCCCGAAGGGCGAGCTTTTGGTGAGGCCGAAGGCCGAACTTTCGGGCCGCGAGGCCGCAGGTCGAGCCGTCTTAGTAACTTGCGAGGCCGAAGGCCGAGTTCAGACTTGCACCGATTTGGCTGAAAATCGATATATAGGTTGTTCTCGTTATCCTTATTCCAAATACGAAATTTTTATTTCGATGACGTCTGCCAAGTAAAAAAAGTTACTCCGATTTGGCTGAAACTCGATATTTATGTGGTTCTGGACGTCCTTATTCTAAATCAAAATTTTTTGTTTCGATGACGTCTGCCAAGTAAAAAAAAATACTCAGATTTGGCTGAAACTCGATATTTAGGTGGTTCTGGGTGTCCTTATCACAAATCTAATTTTTGTTTTCGATGACGTCTGCCAAGTAAAAAAAGTACTCCGATTTGGCTTAAATTTTATATCTAGGTTGTTCTGGACGTCCTTATTCCAAATATGAAATTTTTTTTTCGATGACGTCTGCCAAGTGCAGATAAATCACGTATCTCGAAAACGGTAAGAGATAGGTAGGGAGTGCTTGACCAAATGTCATAGGGAATCGGGAGAGCAGTTGAATGACATCTGTCAAAAATCCAAAATGGTGGATTTCAAGATAGCCGCCATACAAAGTGCTCATTTTTCGACCGTATTAGGAGTTTTTGTGGGATTTTGGACTGAATTTGGAATTATTGTCCTATGATAGTGTTTAGCAAGCCCAAAGGGCGAGCTCCTGGTGAGGCCAAAGGCCGAATTTTCGGCTCGCGATGCCGAAGGCCGAGCGCATGGTGCGTGAGCCCGAAGGGCGAGCGCTTGGCGAGGCCGCAGGCCGAGCCATGTTAGTAATTTGCGAGGCCGAAGGCCGAGCTCCGACTCAAGAGTATTTTCCACGTCACAGACTGGTCTCCATGGCAACTGCCCGCGGTAACCGAAGCACTTACGAGTGAGGTTCCTAAACAAAAGTGACTCAGAATCTTGGTCCCATTCTGCCCGTACAACCTTTTTATGGCAGTAGGGTGAATTTGCTTTTGTGGCTAAAGTATGGTTCTTTATTGTATTGAGAGTTTATATGGGATTTCATACTTCTATTGGAGTTTTGAAATATTTTTATTTTAATGTAAAAGGTGTTTTGATATAGTTTAAAATAAAATTAATAATTAGTTCACGAATAATAAGGTTAATGAATACAACAGTACAATTTTGAACAGTTTTGAAAATAAAATTGTTTCATTGGCATCGGATGTTTTCGTTGGTTGTCATAATGCAGAACAAGAAAATTTTGTAAGGCAAAAGTTACATAAAATGAAACCTGACGAGACTGGTGGATTACCTTATGAACTAGTTCTAGTTCCTAACCGACCCTATATGATAACCATAAACATAGATGTCGCTGATGGTTTATCTAATGGCACTGTAGGAAAATTACTACTAATAGAATCTGATAAAAATGATGAAATCACAAGACTTTGGTTCAAATTCTCAAAATCCATTGGTCAAAAACGTGCAACAAAATTTAGAAACGACATTGCACGCTTGAAAATCGACAAAGACGCTGTTCCAATTTCTTTACAATCATCGTCAATACCACTCAACAGAAATAAAACTATAGTGGCAAAAAGAAAACATTTTACATTGATTTCGGCTTTGGCGATGACAATTCATAAATCCCAAGGAGGTACGTTTGATGCTATCGTTTATGAATACAATCGTTCTCATTCAAGAGAATTGGTGTACGTTGCGCTATCAAGAGTAACTAGTATAGAAGGTTTGTTCTTAGTCACTGAAGACGACACAAGGGCGAGCTGGAAATTTCATCATGGCAGAGTAGGAAACGCACAGGTGGAAGATTCAAACGCAACAAAAAATCAAAAGAGATCAACAACTCATCGAGAAGATTTATCAATTGAATTGAAACGTTTACGTGAAAATCCTTTGCAAACCATCACCAAAACACTTGTAGATTTTATTTCTAAGAATAATAGATTGTCTATTTTTTCATTCAATTGTCAGAGTTTACGTGCGCATGTAGATGATCTAGCAATTGACGCTCTTGTTAAAAAGATGAATGTGTTAATTTTATCAGAAACTCATATGGGTAACAATGAAATAATTGACATTCCGAATTTCAACTTTGTTGCGAGTTTCAGAAGAAATAATCGTCCCGCGGGAGGAGTAGCTATTTATCAAAATATGAACAAAGTTCATTATTGCACAAATTATATGGATGTGCATGTGAAATACAACAGCATGTTTAATGCCACTGTTTCTGATATCGGTGATATTTGTATAAGTCGTTGCCACTCTGGTGATAATCAGTTCATAATTATGGTTGCCGTTTACATCTCTTCAGATAAGTCATTGCGTGCTATACGAGACTTCTTGTATGAAAATTTATTCATTTATTCTCATGATGCATCTGCATTGCTTAAAAAAAAAATTGGAAAAAGCTTTGATGAATTGCCAATGATTTTGAGTGGAGATTTCAACATAAACTTCGCAGACGATAAAAATCAACTATTAATTGAATTTTTAAATAATGAATTTGGTTTAAATATGTCGAATGATCGCAATCTTAGCACAACGAAATACAAAACTACTATTGATGCGGTCTTTATTAGACATTTAAATAGGTTCGAATCAAAACTGTTCGTTTCTTACTTCAGCTACCATAAACCTATCGTATCAGTTTTAGAGATTGGCGATGATAGTTCTGGTAATGATGATGGTGAAAAAGTCGTTGAAATTATGGATGAAAGTTGATTTTTCGGAGAGATAAACTTTTTAATGTAAAATAATTGTAATAGTTTTAAAGTGTTAAATTTTTAATGTAATATAAATTGTTATGTTTGTGTACGATAGCGCAATAAATGAATATTGTATTCTACCACATAAATGATAGTACTTTTATACTGATAAAGCAATTGGTGCAAAATTATTCCCTAACCATTCCAAAATATCAAACATGCTCAACGTTAATTAATAATCAAGTTTTCGCCGGCACTCCCGGAGTGCAACCCGTCTTTTTTTTTTTTTTTTAATTCAGTCCTGATCCTTAGTTATAGATCCTTAGATCCTTTTTTTATGTTATTGTGATGGAACAAGCTCGAGGCCCACCTAAGCGGACGAAACCTCTGCCTATAACAGATGCATTTCATCACAAGTCACGAATTGCACTGCGCCCGTCACTTTGAGACATATTGTTAAGTCTCATGTGCCTGTAATTACACTGGCTCTCAACGACTGATGCCGGAACACACCATTAGCTGCTTGGCTTCAAATATAACTCACACATACCATAAGAAAGCCCAGGTGGCAATCAGATATCAATGCCTCTGCAAATGCAAATCACGCTGTTTTATAGAGATGGACTGAGACAATAGCCATGATGGAAGCAACTATGGCCGAGCGGTAATAGCTATGGACTGCCTTGCCGCATGTCCATGGTTCGATCTCCACAGCTTCACCGCATGGTGGAAGGGCATTTTGCGAATGCTGGCCTTGCTAGCTACACCCTTCAAGTAGAAAATCTGTCGCCAAGCACCTAACAGCGTGTTCTAGCAGCAGTCCTTGAGAACCAGATAAGATACTGACATATGAGACTTAATAACTGTTTGTCTCAGTGCGATGGGCGCGCGAAATCATTCGGACGAAATGCATCTGTGATAGGCAGAAGTTAGTCCGCTTAACATCAGGTGGACGTCGTGTTTATTTATACATCACATTTTTTTTTCTTATTTAAGTTATGACCTAAATAGATGAAGTGGTCATCAAATTTAAAAATTAAGAGCCTCTGAACTCTAGCTTAAAGGGGCTATTTACCACCGGCAAGTTCCATCTCCATCATACCCTTCTATATTTCTAAACATCACAAACAAGCACCATCGCGGCGAAAATCAAATTATACAAATTATTGGAGCAATTTTTTTTTGTTCCGGACGGGAATCGAACAGCTTCCTTCGATTTTGCACCGGATGCCTATTCCACGCGCCCTTTCGAGCCGAATTTTTGTGCTACATTTGTATTAGGGGCCGGTGAGCGGTCATCATCCAGACTACTTGTTTTGAAAGAAAGATCTTTCAAAATAACGATTCGATTCGTCTGCTCCAAGGCAAGCAGACGGCCCACCTGATGGTAAGCGGTTACCGTCGCCTATGGACATTTGCAACACCAGAGGCGTTACCAATGCGTTGCCGACCCTGTAGTACTCTTTTAACACCCTTTTTGAAGGAATCCATACTGTAGCTCTGCGGAAAAAAATTACGTGGAAGATCATTCCACATTTTGCAGGTATGCGGTAAGAAGGAACGCATAAATCGAGCTGTGTGAGACTTCCAGGACTCGATTATGTGTGGATGAGCTTTCAACCGGTGACTGCATCATTGAGAAACATTTATTATTAATAAAAGCCTTAGTACCGACTATCGATAATCCTCCCACGTAGATTTCAGTTCACTCGTATCATGGCGCTTGCAATAGTACCGAAATATCATAGTAGAAATTGTGGGGGAAAATCGAGAACCCACAAATGTGGGTATTTTTTTAATTTGACTTAGATAGACATGATGTTTTTGCGTAATTCTTATTTCAAATTTGCTCATTGGGACCTTAAATGGGCAACTTCATACATTAACCCGTATTAACAAACAAAGTGACGAAATTCATACTCATCCATCGAGTCCTTGATCTTTTGATAAGAAAGTGTGGCTGAGAGGTCTGGATAATATTTCCATCTTTTTTGACCAGGATCCTGGGCCCAGGCCTGTTGAAAGGGAGTCAGTCCTGGTACGTTCAATCTAGTACAATCGCGGCATTGTACACTAACCGGTTTCTGTGAAAAGTAATACATAAAGATTTAGAGACTTTATTGTATAAAGATATTGTCGGAAGCGTTATCCTACCTAAAATATATAAGATCAACTCACAACCCTTATCACCTTTCGAACGAGAGACAAGAACTAACGTCTTGGAATTACGAATGCAGTGTCAGAAGTCAGGAACAACGAAGATGATGATACTGACATATACTACATACGCTATATTTCTTAGTGCATATGGACAGCAATAAAAAACACTTACCAAGATTAAAAATATTTACTTACAAGAATAATACATGCAGGCTATTTTTTTTATAAATTCTGTGGTTACAGTTAGAATTTTGCTATATAAACTAAATCTGTATTCAGTGTGAACAAGATGATGAGTAGTAAAATATTCTTTGATATCTTTCATGAGTAAAGAGAAGACAAGTAAGTAGTTTTTAACAGTGTGGTGAATGCGTTTCGGTACTACAGTGCCCAAAGGTGCACCCGTATTATGATATATCATTATTTACATGTCTAAAGTTATACCATCATAGCCTTTTTGATTCTTTGATTTAAAGAGTAATAAAAGAAGTTTGAACTCCTTAGTTCCTTTTTTGAAGCAGTGATGGCTCAGTGGCATTGGCTATGGACTGCCGAACAGCAGGTCCATGGTTCGAATCCCGCCGCGGGCCTGAGCTTCACCGCATGGTGAATTCCCGCCTGGCTAGCGACCACCCTCAAGTAGAAAATCTGTTACCAAGCACCTAACGGTGTGTTCCGGCAGCAGTCCTTGAGAGCCAGTGAAATTACAGGCACATAAGACTTAACAACTATGTCTCCAGGTGACGGGCGCAGTGCAATTCCTCACTTGTGATGAAACGCAACTGTTCTAGGTAGAGGTTAGTCCGCTTAACATCAGGTGGGCCTCAAGCTTGTTCGGTCACAATAACAAAAAAAATGTCTGTAGATATGGTAAAGTTTAATAAAGGTTTATGTTTAATAGCTTCGGGTTGTTAATAACATAGTATTAGTATATTTAGGGAAAGCTGGCGTTTCATAAAGAGTATGAAATAAAATTGTTCCAGACGGACACATGGACAGGCGACGCTTTCTAAATAGGTTCCCGTTTTCTAGAATGGTAGTATAATAAAAAAATACTGACAGATTTGGGTTTTTAAATTTGAAAATAAAATAAAATGCATACTTGTTTACTGTCAACGCAACGCTAGTACACCATTTTAGTTTCGTATTTCTAAACTATTTTGTATTTTTGCCTCGCAAAATAATTAAGACAATAGGTTTATGCTCTTTGAAAATAAATAATTGAATATCTATAGTAGAAACGTTTTATTTTATAGGTTCATAGCTACGATATATAGGTACCTTCGATAGACATACCACAATGGTAGTTATTAAAAATGGTAGAACTTACCCTCCTAAAGTAATTTCATTGATTATGATGATGGAACATACCGTTCTTTTGTCTGTAGGCTGCTTCAGTCCATCACAAGCACGCGTTCGACGATATTTCACGCAATCAAGATCGTATTGATATGAACGAGGGAATACATCTTGATGAGCTGTTGATAAATCACAATAATGATGTAGGTATGTAGAGAGGTACCTCCATGTAGATACTTAATTTGTATGTGAGTATCATTATCAGCCTACTGCTAAACACGGCCTCCCCCACTAAGGGGGGATTGAATTTTACCGAGGCAAAGGTTTATTTTGTATGTTGCTGTTGCTGATATCTACGTAGTTTAGGTTATTGTAGTGAAACTTGGTAGGTATCTTATATAATCAACATAAATTCCTTAGGTCCGGCCATAGGATACTAAACTTTTCAGGTTTTTTTTTTTTTATGCTTTATAGGTTAGACTTTGACCACTATCTCACCTGATGGTAAGTGATGATGTGGTTGAAGATGTTGTTCAGGCTAACCTAGAATTACTGGCTCTCAAGGACAGCTGCCGGAACACACCGTTAGGTGCTTGGCGACAGAAAACTGTGTGACTACGAGTGCCTATATACCGTGTTATTTTTTACCGGTAATAGGATAGTCTTTGACCACTAACTCAGCTGATGATAAGAGATGATGTGGTCGAACATGTAATTCAGGCTACCTTAGTACTACTGGCTCTGACAGCTGACGGAATATACCGTTATGTGTTTGGCGACAGATTTTCTACTTGAGGGTGGTAGCTAGCCAGGCAATGCCCTACGACCATGCAAACCTCTAGCTCCTTAGGATGCTTGATATAATAGTAAACTTATTATAATAAACACGTGGGTAAAAACGCTGTATGATACTACTAGTCGCAAATATTCACACAATCGTGAATATTTTACAAACTTTCATGAAACACGTGGAGTAAAATTAGATTTTATTCATATTTACTTTAAGGATAATAACTTTAATATTAAAACTACAAGGCTATAAGTAGGTAGGCGTATTTGTACTATTAGCGATGGGCAAAATGAAGTCGTACAATAATATAATAATGTACTTAGGTACAATCCCATAAGCACAGCTTGTGCAGGAAATGCCACCACGAAAGAATGAAAAACAAAATAAAATCTTACGGGGTTTCACCTTCACAGTGGTCATCTCGCAGTTTTGATACGCATCATGTAGGGTGTACGCATTAGCCCCGGGCTTGTCTACCCAGAAAGCTTTATCCTTCGATACCATTTTCTCAAGGACTGCGTCAGTTAGTTCATCGATTTTTGGCCTAAGGAAATAAAAATGTTATTTAGAGTAAGTGAACAAGTAAAAGTTGATCAGATTTTACTTATTTTGTCAAATTGTTACATAAAACATAGTAAAACTCGTACTACGATACGACTAATAAAAACTGTTACTAATAATCAGTAATCACATACTATAGATAGCTATATCTAGGTACCTACTATTATCAGGATATACAATCTTATGATTTATGTTTAAAGAATATCATTACTCTAAGACATGAGACTACCAGATTAAAAAAAAACTTCTTTAGTAATAATTATCAGAAGGGGCTAAACTTTTCATATATATTGAAGGATTTACGTATAAGTACGAGTAAAACATTTCTTAAATATAACTAGGAATTTGTTTTATAAAATTGGCCTTTAGATATTGAATTTATATGCAGTAATATTTTTTATATTTTTTTTACTGGATATATATCTGCACTACATTATTAAATTGGACATTTTGACTGTATACTATACTATATATAACCTTGGAGGAACTTCTGCCAGCTCTGAGGTGAGTGGTTGCAAGAATTTCGCAACAGTCGTCTGCGTCAGACATGGTGGCCTACCAGGAGTCAAGTCTTCGTGAGTTGCGATAGTTTGAGATACATTGTCGATGGTGTATCTGAAAATATACGTGTTTTTAAACAATAAAACGAGATAAACAGAGCAGATGGCCACATTTCCAATTGTAAAGGCCATTTTTTCTACGTGGGAATGAACACACCGGGAGGTGTCGACAAGCACCTCCCGGTGTGTTCATTCCCACAGCTAATATATATTAGAGTCAGCGCCAGCATCTTCTTAACCAACATCAGCACCCAGGCAAGAATTCGCAAAATGCTCTACGTTCTCTCTATGCTCGGCGTTGTGAGACGCCAAGTAGCGCCAAAAACAAATATCTGAGGAAGATGGAGCTCAAGCTAGCATCGTGATTCGTACAAAAGACTCCCAGCGTGGCTGAACATAGTAATTGTCACAGCCATTACTACTTTAGTGCCGCTTGATGAACAATTTCGCTTGGTTTTATATTTAAGAGACTACCTAATAATGTGTATAGAGATGTCCCATCTAGACGTTTGTCAAGAGGAAACCCATCGTAATCGTTATGATATATACATGGGCGTACCCAGGGGGGGGGGGGGCAGCTGCCCCTCCTGGACTTGTGGACATCAGTACTTAGGCTACAAAATCAAGGGGTGGGGGAGCAACTGCCTAAGTACTGACGTCCACAAGTACTGTTACTTTTAAATATCATTACAAGCACCACAGCGTGCTAAGCAAAAATCACATTTACAAATTTGAGTCCCCCGATCTTACACACCGGGTGCCCATTGACAAACGCTCGACTGCGCCGAAATTTTTTACATTAATTGTACTACTTTAACCATCATAGGGGTAAGTGTGCGGTCATCAACCAGACTACTAGACTTCATTCAAAGGATGGTTAAAAGGATGTGGTACAGCAAAGGTAGGTAGGTCGATAGGTACTAATACTAACTTGTCTGGTTCGTATCCACTAAATTTATTGACATTGCTGTGTGGATCTTGAGGGTGGTGGTGGGTACTTTCCATTCCTAACAATATCACAGTTTTTTTTATTTTTATTTTTCGATTCCTTGGATATTTTATTTTTTATTCACCTACCACCGCTATAATAAAAATATAAATCAAATAATTAAATAAAATCAAAGATAACATACAGAGTCCAAATCAAAATACCAAAAAGATTTGTTCCGTTAAATTACTTTTCTCCGTGAATTTGTTACATTTCCGGTGTATTCTCTATTATCAGCTAAGATCACTACGGTTCAAATCACGCCAATATGCGCTATTTGCACTGTACTCACGCAAAAGGTAGCTTCATAAATGTGTTATAAGCTTGAATTAAATTAATCACATAATGCGTAACATCAACTTCTCTCTTGACTCGTTGGGAACTAGCAAAATATATAGAAGTTTTGTGATGTTTGAAAAGCAATAACTACCGTTACCTGCAAAATACAAAAGAGTGCCAATCATTCTCGCATCAAGAAATGTCATGGTCATGTCAGTTAAAGATACAACCTTTCAACGACCAATTTTGATTGTTAAAAAGTTGCGCTCTACTCGAAGGTTGTGAACGACGACGCGCGACGTTAGAGTGAAAAGTTGCACTCCGAGTGCGCTCTAACCAAGGTTCTGAACGGGCCCCAGTGTATATAATAGTTACTGTGTACTTTCTGTCAAAAGCGCGATTTCTGAAATGGAACTGATGATGGTCACTGTAATCGCTTTTGGCGTGAATCAGAAGGCAGCCATTGATTAGAGTTGATACCCAGCTAATTTAAATAATTCATTCCGATTACTCAAACTTCACATTCCGATTACATAAAACAAAACGCACCCCTTCCCATAGGTAGTAACTACCTATTTATTTATACCTACGAATAGATATGTTTAAATATATTATAATAAGTTTAAACACCGATTGAACCAATTATAATGTCCATCCAAATTGGTTCATTCCTTGTTGGTGTTATGCATGCTTCTATTATTTTTTATTATTACTATGCTAATATTGCCCGTGACTACATTATTATATATAAGTTGAAGTGCCTACCTACATTATATAGTACGCCATATAGTTGTATTATGATAAATCTAAGTTCTGCAAATAAGTGATATTCTTTTCTGAGAAATAATAAATTAAAAATGATTAAAACAACTGACAAACAAAAATTTTTGAAGCAGTGATGGCTCAGTGGCTTTGTCTATGGACTGCCGCGCAGCAAGTCCATGGTTCGAATCTTGCCGCGGGCTTGAGCTTCATCGCATGGTGGTAGGGTATTTTGTGAATATCCGCCTGGCTAGTTACCACCCTCAAGTAGAAAGTCTGTCGCCAAGCACTTAACGGTATTATAGAATCCCGCACATGACAAAAATTTTTCTTATGGTATATTTGTAATTTTGTAACTTAACGGTATGTTCCGGCAGCTGTCCTTGAGAGCCAGTAATTCTAGGTTAAGCCTGATAACACCTTCGACACATCATCACTTACCATCAGGTGAGATTGTCGTCAAAGGCTTACCTATATCCCATAAAAAAAAGAATGTTTAAAAGAGAATATTGCTTTATAAAATTCAAGTAACATAAGTAGGAATCAAATAAGGTAAGAACTAGGATTCGAATCATTATAGATACGTAAATCAAAGTAGTGTAGAGAAAGATACCCTAGGGCCTAGATAACCCCACAAGTCAAATAAGAACTTTTTATGAAATATGCGGTGGTAGCTCCCACTTCATTACGAGTAATCATACCTACCTAAAGAAACTAAAACAGAATATAGATACGGATTTGAAAATAATAAAATTTAATAGTGTTGATATTTCATATGGAATAAATAATAGTAAGAGCTACCTGTACTTACTATTATTTATTCTAAGCTGGAATTAATAGAAAAGCAAGAAACGTAATAAACGTTTATTATAAACAATAATATCACTTTTAACATCAATATTTTCACTTTATTATGCATTTATTTATACACGATTGCAACTTAATAAGTATTAATAATACGTATACATATATATTATAACAACAATAAGTACAGTAAAATATATTCGTCTTGTCTTAAAATACGTTAGTAGCTTAATGTAATTTATAATAATAAATAACTAATATGGAAATCTCGAAAAACTTCGATCAAAATGTTCGATGGTTTTGCAATATATTAAATATAGTACGATTTACTTATTGACATTTTAATTGACTATATAACAAATTTTAAGCTTACTATGCCTATAAATGCTTTCAGCTATTCAGCGAATAATCTTTGTACTTAGGTACATATTTTCGTCCTTTTAAACAGTTTAATGAGCTTATAATACAATATTTTCCACCTCAAATAACTACAAACACATTAAGTTATAAACATTTACCACGAAAAGTCATCAACATATAACTTAAATTTATATAAAAAATGCTATATTCAAGTTTATAAGTGGTACATAATTATATAATATTTAAGAAATATGATTGAGAATAATGATTCTGACTTCGATTTTGCGTTTAGGTTTCGGAACAAATACCAGATCAATTACTAAATTACGATCTTTTTAATCACACCAAGACATTTATGTTGTATTCACGTACATAGCAAACATACCATCCGTTAAATGCGAGCTAAAATAATCAATATATCTGGAATAAACACTCATGTAAGCAAATTCGACATTTAAATTGTCTAGAAGCTTGATTAAGACTAGTGTAAAGCCAGAACATTCAACAATTTAACACGAACAGATCTCGTTTATTCTCCTCCAACCATTACAAGTTGGAGAGGCACTATCTCTCATTGTATTTCTTATTTTTCGCAGCTCAGCTGTCTCGTATTGGTGAGCTGGTTGATGGACACAGATACATTTTCTCCGGGTAAAGATCCCCTCGGATACGAACTGCTTTGACGCCGTCTGGGGACGCCCGATGCTCCAGTTCTCCAATTAGAATGTTCTCGGCGTAAATAGACCATTCTGCCGGACTCCGAACTATTTTGAATGTGACCTGAAATAATAAAATCATGTAAGAATAATATAAATACTTATTGCATGTTTAATATGTTCAGAGATAAGTAATGCTAATATGTAAAATTAGTCTCTTTGTGGGTCAATTCAATTCGAAATCTATCCATGATCAATGTGAATTGTCAATGAAGCATTATAAGAAGGAAAAGACAAATTCAAATTTTAACCGCCCGTGCTTTTCCTTTTAAAACTAGACTATTACATTGGTAAATAAAAACTTTAGTGGCGCGGATTTTCAGCCAACCGGGGGTGGTGTTATACGGGAATATTGTGAGGGGGGCCACGTTATTCTAATATAATATGTAATCTAAAATGCAATTATTACAATCCAAAGATATAAACCAACCGGATGCTGGTTCTAACCTCGCTCGTTGTTCAATTATTTCTTTTGTTTATATGTGATAACTACTTTATTTATTCGTAGGTTGTTTTATTACATAGCCCAGCATTTTGAGTCGATCTCTTGAGGGCATACCAAAAGCTGAGACTGGTTTATTACGGTGTTGTCGAAAATGGTTATCTCCGGAACTGATTGTCAAGGGTAGGTACAGCCAGCCAGGCAGCCCAGGCATGCATGCATAATTTGTTAATTAATATTATAGCTGGTTCGAATTTCACGACAAGTTGGTAGGGCTATATAGCACATATAAACAGTCATTCGCAGGCGTTATCATTGCTTCAAATACATGAGTTCGTTCCTAATATAAGCTTTGCTGAAAGCTGTCAACTCTTCAGTGCCCACCTTTCGAACCAAGAATCGAGCATAAATAGTCATTCGCAGGCGTTATCACTGCTTCAAATACGTGAATTCCTTCCTAATATATAAGCTTTGCTGGAATGTTTAATAATTAATATCATTATAATTAATAATTAGTATATAACGATAGATAGATAAATATCTGTGTTTGAATACAATTTGTGAGTCGTAAGACTCCGAAGGTACTTACAAAAGTCCCCGGTACAAGTTTTGCCGTACGCTGCCGTCTCTCCAGTCCCCACTCGCCGAACCACGAGTTGAGCACGACGAGCTGCCGGTCGAGGTGCGACTCCGCATGCGCGCGCACGTTTACATGCACGTGCATGTTCGGACGGGGCCATTCGCGACCATTGTCCATCAGGTCAATCGCGAATGAATGTAGCATTGGCCGTAGTCTGAAATGAAAATAACATATTTTTTTATTTGCTTATAAAACGGTTTAAGTTATTCTTTGTCACACACTCTAAAGTACAGTGGAATAAACAATTCGGAATAAAAATTGGCACTGAGAGAAAACTCTTTCAGCTTGGAGAAAGACCAAAGCTGCAATTTCTCTCCCAGTGCCAAATTAGGTCCAATACAGAATATAACCTATTCGATAAGATTCCTACTTTCATTGTGAAGGAGTATCTACAACCAGATAGACAGTTCTTCTTAATTCAAATAAATACAATAAAATGCGAATAGCAAATCACATAAGTCCACGGTAACCACTTCAGGCACCGAAGTAGGAAAATAATTAGATTAATTAAATGCACAAGGTGTACATTGTAATGCTGTTCTATTTCTTTTTAAGATGATGATGACTGAACTTTAAAAGCCGACGTATCGACGTATTGTCGATTCTACAGTTATTTTACTTCCTAAATTTCTCCGCATAATATATTCACATATACTAGAGTGTATTGATTATTTGTACTCATTTAGGATACCTACATATACCTTTACAAGCCATCAGAAAAAGATCTTTCAAATAAAAGATGGGGCAGCGTGTGCACGAACGTCAAACTCAAATTTTGACAGGTAGATATGAGATGAGTTTTGTTGTTGTGGTTGGAATTTTATACGTAAAACAATCTTGATTACAAAAGAATGCCTTGAATTATAATACTACTAATGTCTATCACTACGGTTTAAATCACGCAAACACTGCTGTCACTGAATACATTGCAAATGCGCTCGGTTCATAACTGAAAAACGAGAATATGCACTGTTTGCGCGCAAACTATATGAACCGATCAGCCGCGCTTATAACATCTGCAATCTATCAATTTGCTTATTGGCAATTAACCCAAAATACCCTTCACTTCAGTTATCGACATTAGAATTATTTCAAGGCATTATTTTGTGAACAAGATGGTTTTTTACTTATAAAATTCTAAACACAAAATCTCCCCATCTAGCGTCAGAGCGTTTGCATCTGTCGAAATTTGCGTTTGACGTTTGTGCACACACTGCTCTACTTACCACTTTTCTGTGAGCGTTCTTTGCAGCCGGAGGTGACGTCATAGATGACGACATAATGCTATCGTGGTATCTGTTTAGCACGTTATGAACCAAACGTTTGCGTGAATACAGTGCAAATAGCGCATATTTGCGTGACTTGAACCGCGGGGTATAAGTAATTGAAGTGAAGGCTACGAATAAATAAAGTAAAGAAGTATAACTCTGATACAGTGACCGCTTTGATTTCGGCCGCATCATGTTCACAAGTAACAAAACACGCACAATTTTCCAAATTCAATTGGATTGGTTAATTGATTTAGCGCTTAGAAATGATCGCATCTGATTGGTCGCGTCAAGGTGATGTTGTCACCGCCGTCATTGCCTAAGGCCAAACCGCACTACTGCGGCACAACGCGGCAGCGAAACGGCGCGGCTCAAGAAACATAATTTGTATGGATTTTTAAATGGCGTAAACCGCACTATGGTGATGTGGCTTCGGAGAGGCACGGCGCAGTGCTACAGAGATGTCTCCGAAGGCAACTCTGCGTCACGCCTGCGCCACGCCTTTCGGCACCGGAGAGACGCGGTGCAGTAAATTGTTCAGTCATTTCACGTTCCACCTAAGTTTGAACAAATCATAAGACCTTATTTTACGTTTTAAAATCTGTGTGAAATCGATTATTATCTCTGAAGAGTCATGAAAAAGAGTTTTTTACGAATGAGCATTTTGTTATATCTTGCACCCAAATATAAAACTTATTAATTTTGTCTCGATCTTGCGCTCGTAGAGTCAAGACGTCCTGAGGATGCTTCGTTTAGAATCGAAACGCTTCGAATACTCTTCCGGTTTGGCTGCGTGGCGTATGTAACGTCACGTCGTCTTAACAGGAAATTAGGCGGAATTGTCACTCGATATATATATATATATATATATATATAATTTTTATAAAGATTTTCTAGTTGTGTTTTATTAAATTGAGTTTTTTTTTAAATACTTTTAAATTATTTGTTATTATTACTTATTAATTGTTCAGCTATATCTACCTCTTTGCAAGACACCACGATTAATTTTACTTCGACGATTTCATCCATTTAAAATTTTTGCCATTAGTTGGAAGAACCGTTCTGCTACGCCGTATTGCTATTGTGAACCAAAAAGTCACGCCACTTCGCTGCAACACTGCTCTGCACCTCTGTAAATGCATATTAAGTAGTGACAGTTGCTCAGGGGGCCAACTCCCACCTATTACGAAACCATCATAAAAAAGGAGCGTTTTGTTTCATGCTTGAAATAATATTTCGCAATCGCGAACTATCACCGACCCACAATCGCGTCAATCAATATTGGTTTGATCCTACTTAAAAAACGAATGAAATATGTATCACGGATGTGCAAGCAAGATACAAGATGATTTATAATATAGCGTTATCCCGCTTGCACTCTCTCTCCTTACGACGAACTACGATGTTATGGAACGGTTTTACCATAGTTTTACGACATTTTATTGTTACTACACAACAACTGTCTGTAGCTTTTTTATAGTTTCACTCATTAAATATTTTTGCTGCATTTATTTTGAAGTATAATAGAAATATACACATGATACGTAATTTACACGTTAATTAAACCCATTTTTATCGTAAAATTGGTATATAAGTTTATATCCGCTGCTAAAAAGTAACTTTTTTAATATTGATAAACATGACGGATTTATGGTTGTAACAGTAATATTTGTAACGTCAGAGTTCGCGAATAGAATGAACAATTTGTTTTGACGTCATCAAAACGCTAAGCGATTCAATTACCGATTGTAAGCTTGCTTAATGACCGTGGAGGTTTAAAATTTAGCAGTAAGATTAAGTTACTATTACTATAAGAGGTGCGAGTTGGCCCCCAGATACCGCGTCGCGGCGCAATTCTGTAGTGTGTTCCGAGCTTTAGATACGCGTGGATTGCGTTATGCCACAATATGTAAGCTTGTTTACGTATTCATTTTCTATTACAGGTTTTTTCAATAAAATATTTTAGGTTTTTAATGCACTTTATTTCAGAAGATTGGAATTACTTTCTTGGAAATAATATTCTATAATTTAAAAGTCGGTATATATAATGCTCTGAGAAAAAAAAGGCATTTCAAGTAATTTTTTTTAATTCAACTTAATATTGATAGTACTTAGAATTAAATTAGATTTTAAAAATTTCTTATTGCGTTTGTTAGATAATAAGTACCTACATCAAGTTTTTTTGGCGCTATGTATTTTAATAAAATGCTGCAAACTACTGTAAATTCTTTTAGCTACTACAACGAAAGCATTAAGTCAACCTAGCTGCCATTTCAGGCTTGCAGGCATGGAAATAATATTCTATAATTTAAAAGTCGGTATATATAATGCTCTGAGAAAAAAAAGGCATTTCAAGTAATTTTTTTTAATTCAACTTAATATTGATAGTACTTAGAATTAAATTAGATTTTAAAAATTTCTTATTGCGTTTGTTAGATAATAAGTACCTACATCAAGTTTTTTTGGCGCTATGTATTTTAATAAAATGCTGCAAACTACTGTAAATTCTTTTAGCTACTACAACGAAAGCATTAAGTCAACCTAGCTGCCATTTCAGGCTTGCAGGCAGTCTAAACACACCAGCTCTCTACCAGTTGGCAGCGTGCCCAGCATACCCAGAACCATTATTCTAGTATTCCATTGTACCTAGATTATTTATACCTATCGCAACTAACAATACCGCAGCCATAGGTGTGACAACTATCAACGTGGCAGTTGATGTAGTATTTATCTATTTTAATTTTATGTTTGAGGTACACATGACATTATAGTTATCTAGAAACAAATTTCAAGCATGACAGCTGTCAAAATGACAGTTCATATCATATTTTTCCGTTTCTATTTCATATTTTGGATTAAAATGATATAAAAAGTACCTAGAAATTACTCTTACGTATGACAGCTATAAGACCTAAGATTAATTTATTTGCAATTTTTATGTCCTTTGTATCCCAAAAATTAAATCAATACTGAGAAATACGACATTAATTGACACTTCGACAGTTGTCAGATCTAAGCCCTACTTCTAGGATATTTTTATGTCATTAAAAGCACAAATACTAAATCAGAATTGAGGACCTTCTTCAAAGTTTTTTTATGACATTTGTAGTACATGTTTGACATAAAAAATAAGCATACGAAAAAAATATTGGAAATTGTTTTCACATAAAATGTTCTCAGACTAACAATGTTTCGAAGTTATTTTTGACTTAATGTAAAATTCATGTTGCATAAAACTATCCAGGGTAGTCAAGTATGGGTTTCCAAAATATTGTTATTTATTCGTTTATACAAGTTATTCCCGAATTTCTTATATCGGTATGGCTTCTCCACCATTTTACAACACAGTATGGTATTTTTTCAGAATTATACAACGTAGAATAACATTGATAAATTCAGTTGAAAATTTCCGCGGTACAACCGCATGACTCGAACCCACGCGGCGAACTGACAGCGCCGCGCGGTACACTTTTTAAGCCACGCCTGCTGCGGTATAGTTTGCGTTCTGTTGTTTTTGAGCTTGAATTACATTTCTTTTCATTATTATTCGTAGAGTGAAGGTTATTTTGGGTTAGTTGCGAAGAAGAAAATTTACAGTTGAAAGATGTCATTAGCGCGCCTACTAATCGATTCAAATTTTTTGCGTGCAAACAGTGAATATTTCTCTGATCTATGATGCATATTCTCGTATTTCTATTATGAACTGAGTGTTTGCATAATTTTTGCATGATTTAAACAGCAGGGTAACATAATATATATAGGGCTAACAGTAAATATGTAAAGAAATGTAGATAAGTCAAGCTCAGAAACAGCACAGCGTAAACCTTACCGCGGCGGGCGTGTTTTAAATACCGTGCGGCACAAACTCTTGACACGACCAATCGGATACGATCATTTCTAAGCGCCAAATCCAATCGAATTTGGAAGATTGGGCGTGCTCTGTTAATTGTGAACTTGAGTCCGCAATCTAAGCTTTAACTGTATGCATGTCTTTTTTATTATGTGCTGTATGAGAGTTATACTTCTTTACATATTCATTTGTAGCTTATAAGGGATATTACTTAACGATGCTACAAGTTAATAGGTCAAGCGTATGATATATAGGCCTCAATTACCTTCCATAAATAACTAATTGGTGACCTTCAGGAACTCCATTAGTCAACATTGCTATCACATTGGGCCGCCAACTCGGTTCGGCACCCTCCGCTAGGCTTTCTATACTCGGTCTTAGAGGTACCTGAAATTTAATTTTTAGTTATAAATATTCTTGTTAAGTTACCAGATGAGAAACTTGGCCCTAAGTAAGTAGGTACGTAGCCAAAAAAAGCATGCCTCAAATTAATAACTATTATAAAAAATATAATTCATTTTATCGTTATTATTTAACAAGTATTGCAATTTAATATGATGAACGGTAATTAGTAGTAAATTTATACCAAAGTAATTTTAGCACATTAAATTTTTTAAATTTATTTTAAACACAACAAAGTTATCACCCGAGTAGGGAAATGCATGTAGCAATAAGCTAATGTAATTATACAGAAACTGAGTTATTCTGATGGTTCTGGTGGTAATTTCAATAAAGGTTTAGCATTATTACACAAAAATAGGCTAGGTAAAGGAAATAGGACCCCTGAAATAATGTTAAATCTTTATTATGTCTTGTATTTTTTTTGTATGATTTATTTAAAGTTATTAATAAATATGCTAATATTTATCATTGTACTATTTTATCAAAATAAACTCACATGAACTAAATAGTAATATTATGTCTACTAGAGTGTAGTGAAATACTTTATTCAGAATAATAATGGAAAATAACCAATAAAATAAACTTAATCTAACTGTTTACTTACCTCATCTAGCCCTGGGGCTAAAGTTGGATAAACATCAGTCTTCTGCACTTTTAAAGCTGCGTCTCTAATTCCCGTTACTTGCACCCAATTGGCTGCTAAAGCGCTAGGGTTCCTGTGTGCGTAGCTAGCGTAGTGCTCCCCGTCTACCGCCCAGAGGGTCTCTTTCTCTTCTACTAAAACTTCTATCGTGAATGGACGCCCAATTTTAAATGGAAAAGATCTGAAAATAATGCGTTACAAATTATATAATTAACAAAACTATTTTGCAAGAGAGGATCCAGGCAGGGGTATTGGTAATGGAGAGATAGCTTCGCCACAATGTATACGTCCATGTTATAAGACCTTTAGATAAAGACTGTACTGTACTGTATCACCTCGATTGTCCACTGCTGAATACAGCCTCCCCATTATGGGGGAGGACCCCCCATAATGCTTGGCAGGCGTCTTGGGGATCGCAGTGTAAGATATCAGTTCGTCAGAAAGCGCTGTTGCCCACCTTCTGGTGTGTTACTCTAAGTCGTCTTTTACGACACCCACGGGCAAAGAGAATTTAATACTGCCCACGGGTAGAGATGGTAAGGGGGGGGGGGGGTGACATTCTAGCTCGGCACCACCACGCCACGGGATACAGATAAAGACGCCGCAATCATATTTCGGTTTTATGACTGATGGAAAGCTTAGAGGCTCAGTTTTAACGGTATAGGTTAATGCGCTAATTCAAAATCTTACGGCCTGGTTTGTTTGTTTCCTAAATAAAATATAATTGTATAATAAAGGTTGATAGTATACCTAAGTGTATATATATATATATACATAAATTCGTAGGTTATCATATATTTTATAATAATAGTGGAAATGAATTTGTACTATGTTTAGGATTTCTTTATTATTAAACTTTGGCAGCCGTATAGAACTTTCTGCCTTCCTTCTTTTTTCTTTTATTAACTCATGACATCATTTACATACCGCATCGCAAATCGAACATGAAATCAATCATTCTAATAGATATCCGAAGTAAGAAACTGGCATGCGGCCAGCATAGCGGAAATCTGTATATATTCATTTCAATTGCAAATCTTTTCAGTTCGTTATACCGTCGCATTTCTGAACAATACAGCCTTCACATAAAACACAATGATACTATAGCTTTCAGATGCGTTACATACAAAATATAGTGGAGCCAAATAAATACACACCTAACAATGAGATGGTACAGTATTGTGCTGTATAATTCCCCTGGAGACAAAAGTGAAGATAATGTCTGAGAACGGTGTGGTGTGAAATAATGTCATCGACTCGCCTTGACACTTATTCAGGTCACCGCGGAATGTAGTATACATACCTAAGCAAGTTAGTATACATATCTAAAATAAAAACCTAACACCTTTACTTTACAGGCAGGCACAAAACAGCCTGATGTGTTTACTTGTCTTACTCCTGGCAAATGGCGTTTAAACGCTAATGACTTGAACATAATAATAAACAACGAGGTGACGATCCAGTCATTAGCGTTTATGTGTTCAACGTACACATAGATCTAATACAATCTATATATACAGTAGTATTTCCACGGCGTCTACCTTACTAGTATTTGGCTCCGTATCATTTAAAATGAATTTAATGTATTTTTGATCATTGGTTTTTGCTTTCGCTTGACAGATATCTCCCCTGATGAAAAGCAATGATGCAGTCAACACGGTGAAGCACTGAGCACTGAGGGTAAGCCCTCACCTAGTGTAACAATCTCAACTAGCAAAATTTCGTCATAATATGTTTGTGACAACGTTATATGTATGTTTAAAACTACCTTCATATCATTAAAAAAAATTGTCTTGTAAATGTCATCACAACGTTTACATAATCCTAGATGATAGAGAATATCCTGTACATAATGCGCAAATGATTTCATTCAGAATCGTATAGAACTCATGTATTTACTTAGTGGTAGGTAGGTACATGAGTTCTATACGAGGTTGTAATGTTAAAAACATATAAGAAATGTATTTTATAGTGATTAGATAAACGTAATTAACATGATTTATATTGTGAAGTATATAAGTATACAAATAACCTTAAAATGCTAATTAATGATTTTTACCATGACGCGTAGAGTATTGTTATTGTCGGAGACTGTGATCAAGGAAAACGAAATAAAGCTAGACAATATTAAGTTATAATACATCTTGTATTTTATTTGAGCCGTGGCCCACGTCATGAATTATATTATAATTATTGGGCATTACCGATGTGTATATACTTTGATTTTTTTATATGATTGTGACGGAATAAGCACGAGGCCCACCTGATGTCAAGCGGATTATTCTCTGCCTATAACAGATGTATTTCGTCATGTGACGAATTGCACAGCGCCCGATGAGACTTAACAACTGTAGGTATGTCTCAGGGACATACCTACAGTTGTGAAGTCTCATGTGCCTATAAGTTTTTGGCTCTCAAGGACAGCTGCCGGAACACACCAGTTAGGTGCTTGGCAGCAGATTTTCTACTTGAGGGTAGTAAATCTGTAAAAAAATAGTGGTCAAACATAGCGGGAAATTAATTTCTTACTGCTCTTATACCTATATCATTTACTAGTTATTCTAAATGCCACCTTTTAAAATGGTACAAATAATTATACATAAATCCATTAAATTATGGTGTCATACTCAGATCAGGAAACAAGACTTGGATGTACTCTAATGTTGTTCCGCGTTATTATCAAATCACGAACAGTCGCCTTAAACGCTATCACTGAAACGTCACTGGCCTTGTTCCGGGCACTGAGATGTTGGTGGGTGGTAGCCAGTCAGACGTCCCTTGCAGCACACTACGTGGGTAGTACGTAGGTGTTTAGTTTGTTAACATAGTAGTATCAAACAACACGTGCGGTAAGGGCAGCGTGCCCTAGTAGAGGGGCCGCCTAATGAGCATAGTAACAGACGGGGTAGACCGCCTGGCGCTTCAAGCCGGTAGGGTGGCAAATGAAGATAATGAAGCCCGAAGATTGCTCTGTATCTGATCTGTGGTGTCATACATACAACTTCAATATGATGTTTTTACCACCTTAAGTCAGGTTAGATTTCATTATATTCCTATCTACCAGATTTTATTCGGTAGCCACCATTTTTTTATAAATTTTGGTTATAATATAGTATGTATTGTAGGCTGTTTAAGAATAACCGGAGTTACAATGTTAATAAGATTGTCGTGTATCAGTCCTTTAACAGTTAGATGAAAGTCATTTTAGGTATAAAAAAAGTTGCTACTAAAACGTCTGTAGGTAGGTACTGCATGATGTCTTAGAACAAGCAGAGCCAAAATGTTAATATGATAGTCATATACAAGGTATTAGGCAGAACAGAAAGTTTTATAATACCGTCCATTAAATAATGTATAACTCTTTATGATCTTTATAAAATAATGGTACAACACATGTATATAACTAACAGCCACTTTACGACCGTCATGTAATATACGTTATAACGACTAAAGGTTATATTAAGTGGTCGTACATGTAATAAATTAGAGAAAATCTCTAATTGAGTTCCTAAATATTTATGTTCTAAGTGACCTCAAAGTCAAAGTCAAAATCATTTATTCACATTAGGCGTCTACGACGCTCTTATGAAGGTCAATTACAAATTTTAGTATTGAAATATTCTACATTGTACTGCCACGTTCAGCAAATAAATTGTATAGAGCCACTGCCAGAAGAACGGGCAAGAAACTCGGGGCCATTCTTTTAAATATCTTTTAACAATGTGTTACATACTTACTATGTAATAGAGTTATTACAATATTTGTTTAAATTATGTAGGTGACAGGCAGACAGTATAGCTTGGCAGAGGCGGAATTGTCGAGACATTTTTGTCGTTTAAGTAATCAGAAACTGTGTAGTAGGATTTTTTAATCAATATGTTTTTCACGTGCAACTTGAATTTCCCTTCTGTGAGCGTTGTAATATGTTTGGGAACTTTATTATAAAACCGTACACAATTACTTGTGTTTGCTAATCTTAAACCTGGCACCGCTTTTTATCTTTATTCCTAGTATTATAATCGTGATTGTCACTGTTTAATTTAAATTTACTCAAATTTTTACGAACATACATAATATTTTTTAATATATACAGACTTGGTAAAGTTAATATATCAATTTCTTTAAAAAGATCCCTCAGAGATTCCCTAGAACCCATTTTATATATTGGCTCGAATTGCACGCTTTTGTATGATAAAGATTGTCTCTCTATCTACGTCTGTTAACTGTCTTATCCTAAGAACTGCATATGCAGCAGAACTAAGTCTTCCGGAGAGATCATGTATATGTGGATCCCACTGTAAAGTGGAACCCATTTTGATTCCCAGGAAGACTGTCGATTTGTCAATAGGGAGTTTATCTGGGCCAAGCTTTATGTTTGGTTCAACATAAGGAACATTTGGTAAAGAAAACTTTAAACATTTCGTCTTTTTTTAATTTAGGAGAAGATTATTAGCGGCGAACCATTTACAAATCTTAGATAATACATTATTTACATGAGTCAGTTCACTGTCTTTCCTATGTACTTTAAAAATCAGAGAGGTATCATCTGCGAATAAAACAATATCGCAGAAATCTTTGACCATGCAAGGCAGATCATTAATATATTATGTTAGAAACAGAAAAGGTCCCAAAATTTATCCCTGTGGTACTCCCATTTTTACCAGTGACCTATGAGTATTATATACCTGAGCCGCCGAGAACTGGCGTGAATGTAGAATGTGATGTGATGATAGTGAATGAAGCATTAGACATAAAATTTCACTTGGAAATATGTGAATATAGCCTATTCCTATGGAAAATGTAAAATTTTGGGGTGTTCTGTTTATGTTAAAGTCTACATCCTTTTATCCCGTTAATATAATAAGTATACACCCATATGCCTATAGTTACCTTTATGATAAGTAGGGACTTACCTATACGCAGTCGTTTCTTCAACACCCCATTTGTCATGTCTCTTCGTGTTCCGTACCACGTAGCACTGCGGTAGTCGTACGTTGAAATGCACTGCCACGTCTCCTCTCCCACTGTCTTCGTCACCGCAGCCTAAGTTCACTGCAAACCTAGAAAATTGCTTTTTTAATTAATATGGATACCTACGTCATTGGCAATATGATTTTTTAAAATAAATAACTGTGGCATACCTAATTTTATGCAATTTCTATAGTTTACGATCCTGGTAAAATATTAAAGTAACTAAATTATTGAAAACTAATCCAGAAAGCTGGTTTCGCACAGTACTTGCTGGTTAAGCCAATACCACTTTCTCTCGTAACCGAATTAGAAGCAATAATGGCACAGTGGCAAGGACCATAATTCGAATCCTGCCTCGACCTAGACCTGCACAGCTACGTGGTTAGGTATACTGGCTAGCTACCAGCCTAAGCTACACTTGTATAGAAAATCTGACACCAAGCCCCTTTCGGGTGTATTCCGTCCGGTAGTCCGGTAGATAGATAACTTTGAGAGCCAATACCAGTTCAAGATTTAATTTGTTTACACCTTTGGTCACATCAGCACTTGTGACAGGTCACGTTCAGGTTGTGGGAAAAAGCATAAGGAATGAATATATAATGGTAACTAGCAAAAAGCTGAGCTTTGTGGAGCCTCGCGTTTATTTTACAACCTGATTCTAGTGGTGTCACCTAGTATTAAGTAGATTAACTACGATGTATTTGAGTATTGAGTGTAGGTTTTCCAACAGATGGCGTTAGTACTATAATAACATTCTATCCACTAAATACATTTTTTTTAATGGTAATATATATATATATTTTTTTTTGACAGAAAACATAATGTAACATAACTTAAATGAGGTTAAACTATAGGCGTGATAGTTTTTCAGTAAAGTGTGGCATAAAAAGTTCATGTTGTGGGATAATGATAGGGCTCGCTTTACTTGCCCTAATAAATTCAAAGCTTTGAATTTTCTGCTACATATACTCTTTTAAGGTTATTTGACGTTACTCAGATACATTACTTAAACAAATATTCTTCGAGTGCCGCTATTAAATACGGTCTAATAGAAAAGTAAACTTCAAATCAAATAGGTACTTTAAATTAATATTTTCAACAACAGTAATGTGTCTGATTACGTAGGTACAATTCAAATGTCTTTAAAAGATTATGTAGACAATATTCTTTTAATGGTATGAATTTCTATATCGCCTACAGTTTGTACCAGCATGGTTTCAAAATTCAAAATCCCTTTAAAAGGGGTTATGGGACTTTTAGGAGTGAAATAAATATTAAAAGGGATTACGGCACCTAATATCCCTATCAGGCATACACACAAGTAACGTGTGAATTTATTTGATTTTCCTCAACTAACAGGACTAGTATAAATATTATGGAAATCTCTTCGTTGTTTGATGTTTTGATAATAGCGGCATATTGTCCATATTATAAATATTACTCTTACCATGGTAAATCTTCATACGGCGTTCCCATGCATATTATATGTGACCCTATCGATAACGGCTCAGTCAAAACTTGGACGAATTGCACCTCCCGCGCTTCTGCTAACTGGTTCTAAAAACAAATTATTATAATTAGACACAACACAGTTCATTGCTTTATGAGAACTTAAATTAGTACCTTCATGCTGTGACATAAGTGTATATAATTTATAAGTAAACATAATTAGGAGGAAATAAAATAACACACTAAATCATAACTCTTGCTGTGTCCACTAGGTCGATATCCTATTATTCTTGTAAGTTTGACTTTCATTGTATTTAGACAAATGTTTTGACTGATTATTTTGCATCAAATTAAACACAGCCGAACACAGGAATGCAAGCAAATAATAATTTAATTAAACACCAGTATTAAATTATAAATTATTTACACTATCCGTGAACATTTATTGACACGTTTGCGTGCGACACGCCCAAATATGTTATCGTGTTATGGGCTTTCAAATAAATATGTCATTCATATCATGTTTATATTATCGGTATAGTAAATTATTTTCAAATAAGTTTATAACTCTACGAGCAGGTACAAAAGTCCTACAAGATTATCTGTCGTACTAACATTTCCGATCGACAACGCCGATTGATAAGATGTAGGTAGATATGTGATTGATTACTGATAACCAAACATTATCTTATCAAAGAAAATATTCTGTACCATATAATTTTATACAATTTCTACAAAGAAGTTATCTTTAATTTGTAATAAAAAAAACATTGTAAAAATAAAAAACATAATGTAAAGATACAAAATATAGAAAATGTAGGGGTGTAAACTGGTTCCCAAGGTTCGGGAGAGACTATTCAAACTGTGAGTGGATAATAATAATCAATAATACATACATTGTCAATACATCTACTATAACTAAGTAATACTGATTTTGTCTATCAAAGTGTTGCTTCGCTATGTTTTTATAAATTAATTAGTATTTTATCACTATTGCACTAGAAACTGTAGGTGCATTGTTGGAGACAAGCCATCTTCCCTTCTTAAGTAAGCCCGTCTGAGATGGGCTAATTATATCTAGTTAAGCAACGTCCGCTACGGCACAGGCTACGGTCATGACTTGGATGGGTGACAGCTAGTGACATTACTACTGAGTGCTTCCGTACTTTCGGGGGGCACGTTAAGCCGTCGGCGTCGATGCCGGCTGTTGTCATGAGATGGCAGTCGATTTATCATGATGGTAGGGTATTTTGCGAATGCTCGCCTGGCTAGTCACCACCCTCAAATAGAAAATCTGTCGCGAAGCTCCTAACGGTGTGTGAAGACACCGTTGGATGCTAACTATTATATAATTAGGTGCTAATAATCTTGAGGATTATTATTTGGTTGGATTCAGAAAAATGTATAGGTGTTCGTATAATGTACGGACGTTTTGTAAACAAATCAGTGCTGAAGGTTTTGTAATAACTGCTTGATTTATAAATAAAAAAATATTGAGGGCAGCGTTATAAATTTATTTTCTGGAACTTTCGCTATAGGTACCGACGAAACTAAAGATATTCGAATACCGCTCGTTGTAATAAAATGTACTTTTTCTTTGTACATGTGTTAATGAAAATCTAAAATTACAATATTAGATTAAAATAGATTCGTCAATAGGTAGGTTTCTGCCTATAAATAAAAATCACTTTATTAGGGCTTCTAGAAATTCAACCATTAAGTGGTTAAAATAATAGAGCGTATATAGGTACTCGCAAAGCAGGTAACCCACACAATCCCGTACATTTGAGAAGAGTTGGATAGTTCCTGATATAATGGTGATGGTCCAGCTAGGGGTTAGGGTGGGGGTAACGGTAGGGGATACTCCCATCCAGGTAAGATGTCATGTAGGAGTGAGCTAGAAGTGAGGGCGGGAGTAAGGGTGAATAAGGGTAGGTGGAGGTAAAGGGTGCGAGCAAGTGTTAAGTAAGATGTACGGCAATGTTAGGGGAAGGGGTCATAAAAATTTCAATTCAAAAGAGAAAACAAAAAATGATGAAAATCCACAAGTCTACGCAAGCGACGCCGCGGGACTTAAGCTAGTTTTTTTTCATAATTCCATCTTCACGACTTTCACACTGCTTTTTATGGATAACTAATTTCAAGTAACATCCGTTGTCATGGAAATGCCCTACTTCTTATATATAGGTACCGACAATTTTTTTTTTTAATTATCCGCGAACTATATGTTTACATCACTACAGCTACTACAATAAAAGCATTTGGACAAGCTATAAGTCATTGAAATAATAAATATAAGTAGGTACTAGCAATATATAACTGCATTAAAATACACCTGTAGTCAGTAATATTGTTTTTTTTTATCGTGTATAGACAAGGCGTGTGGTGACAATATAACCTGACGGATGATTCACCTAACCTACTACCTAAGACATTATTTAAAGTTTATTTTCGCTCCGTTCACTATAGGATCCACCATCAAGTTCCACATGTTTTGTGTTTGATTGCCTGGAAGTATTGAAGCCAACAAATTGTAATTACTAGTAAGTACTTGTTTAATATTTTGTAAATTTGCTAAAGCACTTCAACTTTTGTAAACGTTTTGTAGATAACGTACCTAAATTCTCATAGGAAAGTACCTACTTAGTAAGTAAAAATAAGGTAGTTTGTACTGTACTGAAACTGTACTTAATTATTGAATGATGAAAAACTATATGAGGTAGGTACGCAGTTATTGGAATTCGTATGATCAAAAAACCGAACACGAATTAGCTTCGTAAATAGCTAACACTGATTCACCGGTATGAGGTCATTGAAGTTATGGCTTTGCTCAAATTGGTGTCAGGGTCTATTTAATAAGGCGCTACTGCTAGAGACTACCAACAGACTGTTAATGCGACGAATTAATTAATGGCTCACTCTAAAAGGCTGTACTAGGTAGCAACCATTATCTATTGTCAGGTCGGTAGATCTACCTATGTGGCGGTACTTGCCCGTGTAGCATAATTTTCAAAGCTTGGTCAACTTATTTATGGTTGTGTATAGTTTTGTACAAAACGGTTGCGTGCCTGGCTCAATCGATTACCTAACCAAGTGTATACCTTTGTACTTACTTTTCAGTTTTGTTGGCAGTTGGCACCGTGTCCCGTGTAGTTGCCCTACTGGCATTCTAGAGATCGATAAAGTTACGACTCCGGCGTGCTTTTAGTTTTATCGAAAAAGTTTGATCGTTGACATTACTTTTCGAGTCAAATGCGCTCGATATAGACGGAGGTAATCATAACAGAAGTATTTAACTTTCAAATTTAAGGTCTTAGATTTTCGTGATGTCGGGGAACGGTTCGTTTCTGTGTCATCTTTACTCGTAGGTTTTATGATAATTTCAGAAGACCTAATTCCCAGACATTACCTACCAGCCTCCACCTATTCACATTTATTCTATGTTCTATTATTGTAAGTACTTATATAATTCACATATTCAGTGACACCGAACTGTAATACTTATATTATGCTACCGAGTGATCAACTCCCGTATTTCAGGAAATTAAAAGCCGCTGATAATCTTCAAATTATGTGTTCAAGATCAAACCTATCTGCGGTGACATCACCTCCACATGAATTCTAACATTCGGGCGGTAGTAGAGCCGAAAATAAGATGTGTGTCGGTCATCCAGATATATATTCTTGCAACTGGGATAGGCATCGAATACTATTATATATTCTGTATCGGGATTAGGATATTTGTACTCAGATGCTGGGGCGTGTTTACGTTGCTGTTTGTTTACTAGGATTTTTTCTTTGATCTGCATCGTTGAATGAACGTTTTCAGGTTCCACAGTCAAACTAGGAACTCTTATAGTTTCGCCATGCCTTTCCTATAATGTCCGTCTGATTGTTGATACATTGTGTTCAGAAAATATAAACAATATACCTACAGATACAGAGCTATAATTTATATTAGTAGGTATGTAATAGCGCTACCAAGATTTCAAAAATGATATCGAAAACAGTTGAACGCGAAACTGTGGACGAGATCTTAGAACAGGTTGGTGAACTGCCCAAGCGGTGAGGTCTTAGTGTTTTTTCCCCCGTCGAAAATAACCTAAAAACTGTAAGGGTAAACCAATTTCATAGTAGAGAGAAATGAGATGAGACTGCAATCTTCACCTAATGTATGACGACGCCGACGGTAAGCTCAATAGAAGGATTTCGAAGGCACTATGACACTTGCATACCTTCAATACAAAACGTACGTAATCAAGCGTTTCCAAGGCATATCATAGGCAGAATCATCTGAGAACCGGAGATATTGAGAATTGAGAGATATTGAGAGAGCTTGAGAAGCTTGAAAAGCGATTTAAGACTTAGTAATTTAAGTTTTTTACTATGTTGTTTAATTACTATGTGTAATAATCGCGAAATACTAAGACAACATTAGAGCTAGAGAAGTTTTACGGACAGCTGTAGTATACACATCAACATGAAAACCCGTTACAAGTGCAGCTCAGGACCTGAGAGAAAATTATTTAATTCCGTCATCCAGGTAAAAGACTAAAAGCTAGGAGAAGTGTTCTTCAAAGGTTACAAGACTTTGTTGAAGCGGTACAGGCCCATCGCGCTTCTGAGCCATGTTTACAGAATGTTTTGTCTGAAGCGTTGAAGTTTTTGTACATTAAGTAACACCACCATAACGATGCAACTGCAGGACACAACCACAACGAGGCGTAAGACAGGGAGTTGTTGCTTCTCCAAAACTTTTGACGAAAGCGAACTAGAACTAATTCGGCATCCACGTCTACGGCGAAAAAATAACTCACCTTCGTTTGCCGATTACATAAACATTATGGTAGAGCATCGAGATAATACGTTACACATAGGTCAATGTGGTAGAGTCGCTTGAGGATCTTAGTACGGTACTCAGCGACCTCCGTAGAGTTACTGAGTACTAAATTCAGTTGGAGGACGGGGCCGTAGCCATTCCTCAGAGGAAAGAGAGAGAATCTTATGGACAAGTACAGAGCTAACTAGCTATGGAGTAAAAACACCTATGAGTTTCCTTGCGGAATAAAATCCGCAACAAGGAAATTTGCCAAAGAACCAAAATCATAGCTTTCAGAATTTGCAAGTGTCACCGGACATAGCTTTCAAAATTAGCGAGTTGTGGTAATGGGCAGGCCACTTTGCTCGATGTACCGATAACCGATGGGAAAGAAAGGTTCCCAAGTCGTTACCCCAATATACCGTATGAAATAGACTAGGTGGACTGCCGGATGCAGATTGATAAAAGTGGCTAATAACATTTCACAGTGGACGTTTTCGCTACAACAGTGGTTCTTCGGTACATGCTATCAATGTCAACACTTTCTACATATATTTTTAAGGCCTCGCAATTTTAATTTTTTATTTTATTGTGACGGAAGTTCGAGCCCCACCTGATATTAAGCGGACTAACCTCTGCACATAACAGATGCATTTCATCACAGGTCACGAATTGCACTGCGCCCGTCACTTTGAGACATAGTTGCTATGTCTCATGTGCCTGTAATTTCATTGGCTCTCATGGACTGCTGCCGGAACACTCCGTTAGGTGCTTGGCGACAGATTTTCTACTTGAAGGTGGTAGGCAGGCGGGCTAGCGAAAAATGCCCTTCCACCATGCGGTGAAGCTCAAGCCGGCTGTGGGGATCGCACTAGGGACCTGCGGCACGGCAGTCCATAGCTATTACCGCTCGGCCATCATTTCAATTTAAAATAAGATTAGGAGAATCTTTTAAAATGTAGCGGGACCAAACCGTTCTATACCAAAACACAGAATGAAAAGCACCTTTTTAGGGTTCCGTTGTCATAAGGATCAAGCATGCGGACTTAACACTGTTAAGCCTCACCGTGCATTCAATAGTTTTTAGTAGCAGGAACCCTTTCTGCGTGTTCGTCCGGGGAAGTACTGCCACCATACCTATTTCTACCGCCAAGCAATAAGCCAAGTTCACATCACTGTGTTCCGTTTGAAGGGGAGTATAGGTGTCGGTGAAATGACAGGCAAATGAGACTTACAACTTCATGTGTCAAGGTGATGGGCGCAGTGCAGTCCGCCACTTATGACGAACTGCAACTGTTATTCCTAGGCAGAGGTTACCACCCAATACCAGATGGAATTCGTACTAGTTCTACGCCGACAGCATAAAAAGGCTATTCAAATATTGGGGAATAAAATATAGATTAAAATAGAAACGAAATGAGTAAGTGTCCAAATGTTTTTGAAAAATGAATATAATACCTTCCTAAAATTTGACATAGTTATAGTTCTCAAAAGTCGGTAAACGCCTATTAGACCGATCTGAATTAGGCTTAATAATTAGGTAGGTATAATGTCTATATAATACTTTGAGAATACCTACATAATTATTTTTTTAATTATCTTATTCCCATATATATTATACGATAGTAGGTAGTTAACTACTTAACTGAGTTCGATATTTGATATGTTTTCACCACTGCAAGTTTCATAGCTACCACCATAGACTACCTAAGGCTTAACTTTGGTATAGTTTCAAAGCGCTCGAAGCGTAGTTTGTCTAGTCGTACTGAAGCTCCTAATGTCCGCTGCGGTCATGAGTTGGATGGGTGACCGCTAGTGACATTTAATATTGAGCGTTTCCGTTCTTCGCCGTTGGTCCCGGTTGTCATCTAAGGATGGCAGTCCTTACTGGTTGGGCATTATGCGATTGCCCGTCTGGCTAACTACCACCCTCAAGTAGAAAATCTGTCGCCAAACACATCTACCGGTTTCCGAGGTCCCAGTTGCTCTACGCTTCCAGCAGCTGTCCTTTAGGACCAGTAAATCTACTAATTCTGATCAACTGTGTGACAGTGGTCTAACTTTATCCTATCAGCAATAAAAAATAATAGATATATATATATATTTTTTGATAAATTACCAGAATAACTGTAGGGCTTTCTTCACTATCATTTTCTTTCTGTCGAGCGCGGCAAAACAGTCTGCGGCAGAAGGCACCGCACCCACATTTTCCACGCAAACACACCATGTTTCAAAAAACAAACAAATAGAAACACTGTCACAACACAAGCAGTTCAAGTTTATTCAATCCAGCGGTGTCACACGCCACTTCATATCCCGTAAATATCCGCTCGAATACGCGATCTAATTCCGCACCTCGACGTACGTCTATCTAGCCGCCTACCCACCTTTAAACTTCCGAAATCCGAACCGAACGAACACGAGCAATGCAAAAAGTAGTGAGCAATGTTTGTTTTGAATTCGTCACGAATATTGCGTCTCTTTCTGTCCGGTGGCAGTGACTCACAAGTCGTTGTACTTAGTACTGACACAAAGTAATTTTATATTGTGGTAAGATAAGTAAGTACTTACTGACTGTGGTGAGTAAGTTAACATAGTCTTATTATTAGGAGTTTATCTATTAGTAACACCTTTCTTTTCTATACTTCGTCATGTCGTTTACCTACATACTTTATGTGGTTTTATGACTGACTGACTTGGTTAGTTGTTACCAGGGTTTATGGATGATTTATCGTGATTGATCTGAGGCAAAGTAGGTCATTCATAAGTTCATAACTTAGAAAGGGCCAGTCCAAATGATATTCAATGTAAATCATTGGGTCAGGCATACGACTATTTACGTGCCTAGGAAGAACATCATTCTGAAATTGTTTTATAAGTACCGGCTATGACCTAAAACCTTAAACTAAGAATAAAGCTGTTTATTCATTTCGGCTACATAATCTTTTATACCTAATGAAATTATAAATGAGTTTTTTTATGCTTGATAGGTTATCCTTTGATCACAATCTCACCTGATGATGTGGTCGAAGGTGTTAACAGGCTTAACCTAGAATTACTGGCTCTCAAATACAGCTGCCGTAACACACTGTTAGTTGTTTGGCGACAGATTTTCTACTTGAAGGTGGTCGCTAGCCAAGCGGGCATTCGCAAAATGCCCTTTCACCATGCAAAGAAATAATATAAAAGAACGGCTGATAAAGCTTTTTTGCATGCAATAACACCCTGGGGATTTAAGAACGCGTCTTTGTAAATAGGATCAGCAGATAACAAGATTTAGAAGCTTCTGACACAGGACAGCTTCAAAGAGTTGAAAATAAAAAGAGTGAAATAAGTTCTAAAAATTAAATTTCTTGGAGGATATATAGGATATTTTGTAATACAACTTAGTTAACAGTAGTTGGCAGGTTTTCACAGAAAATAATAGTGCACAAAATCTCTTATTGGACCATTTTCAAAATTTGGTATATATATAACATATTAGCGTCTTTCATACAATAATTTTATTTACGTTTAGATCCCTGATAAAGATAAGGTGATAAAAATAATTTTATGTGCATAAACACGGGTAAATACACAGTAATGCATTATTGATGTTCAATAAAAATAAAAGATCCACATGTTTTGCCTTAAAAGGCGTACAAACATTTGAGTTACAAATGCATGCAGGTAGATTTAACAAGCAAACATAATTTGACGAAAAGTACAATTCACAAAAAACAAAACAAAAAAACTGTCCAAGTGCGAGTGGGACTCGCGCACGAAAGGTTCCGTACCACTATCTGTAACCTAATCTTGTTTAAAGCTATTAATATACTTAAATCTAAATATGTATTCTGTAAAAATTTCACCTGTGGTCTTTTTAATAACAAGAAAATCACGTTTATCGTAGGTATAAGGCCCTCCCTAAATAATTTAATTTATTTTTAAAGTAAATATACAACTAAATATACGGTGGATATTTCAAGTTTCTACCTGTTTTCATTATTATTATTTTTAGCAAATAAACGGCGAAAACCTCTTTTATTGTATGGGAGCCCCCTTAGTTATTTATTTTATTTTAAATAATTATATTTAAAGAGAACATAAAACTAAATGTTCTGTGAATAGTTAAAGCGTCTACCTGTCACCGTTATTAGTATCGATCAAGAAACGGTAAATAAACCAAGTTTGACGTAAGGGGGGCCCCTTAAATTTTTATTTTATTTTTAGTATTTGTTATTATAGCGGCTATAGAAATACATCATCTGTGAAAATTTCAACTGTCTAGCTATCACCGTTCGTGAAATACAGCCTGGTGACAGACGGACGGACGGACAGCGAAGTCTCAGTAATAGGGTCCCGCTTTTACCCTTTGGGTACGGAACCCTAAAAAGTAATACGTAGCCAGTAGGTCATGTCAGTGGTTATTCATAAAATTACAAGGATAAATTTACACTACAGATAAATTTATATTTTAGACCTATTACAGTGCTTATCTGATTTGTACCTAAGATGTCACAATGAAAAGGAACCTGAAATGCGAATAGGATAATAAAATATTTTATTAAAATATTTAAGAAGAATTTTTATTATCCTATTCGCATTTCATAAAATATAGAGCATAAATATTTTATTATTTATGGTCAGAATTTATATGTCAAAATGAATTGTGAATGGATAAAAATTTATCAGTTATGAAATCCTTAACACTATAACAACATTTATATGACAACAAAGATTTCAGCTCGCTTTTAAAGAAATGACTAGGTACTACTGTTTTTTATCCGTTTTGGGATTTTGTTGGCGCCATACACAATGCTGTATTATGATGCTGTGATGAAAGTTGGCTATTATCACGCCTATCCCGCCTTAGGCTGTCTGTTAATCGTAGAAAAAGTTCAGGATTGTTATGAACAAATATTACAAACTCTAAAATGTACAAAGATGGAAGTGCCAAGATTTTGAACTTTAAAAAGAAAGGTTTACAACTATCAGTAGTTTGTAGTCCAAATATGGACCGGATGCATCTCTTCTGTGCTTTGAAGATTTTTTTCAATATTAGTCCAGTTTCCCCAAAAGATAATGCCATATCTTAAAAGGGATGCTGCCAGCCCATGATAGAACGTAAGCAAGCCATCCGTATTAACTACCGGAGCAATTTTGTGTACAGCATAAGCAGTGCTACTGCTACTACATTTTTTTGCTTAATTCCTCTATATGAGCCTTCCAATTTAATTTATGATCAATTATTAAGCCAAGAAACTTAGCACAATCAACGATTTTTATAAAATTATTGTCATAATGAACATCATTTTCGAAGCGCTCGTAGCGAAGTTTACTTAGTTGTTCTCAACCGATCAGCAAAGTTAAGCAAAGTCGCGCGCGGTCATGAGTTGGATGGGTGACCGCTAGTGACATTACTACTGAGCGTTTCCGTGCTTCGGAGGGCACGTTAAGCCGTCGGTCCCGGTTGTTGTCTGAGGATGGCAGTCGTTATAGCATGGTGGTAGGGCATTTTGCGAATGCCCGCCTGGCTAGCTACCACCCTCAAGTAGAAAAAGAAAATCTGTCGCCAAGCACCTAACGGTGTGTTCCGGCAGCTGTCCTTGAGAGCCAGTACTTCCAGGTTAGCCTGAACAACATCTTCGAGCACATCATCACTTACTCACCATCAGGTGAGATAGTGGTCAAAGGCTATCCTATCAAGTATAAAAAAAAAAAAAAAAACAATGTTATCTATATGAAGTCTTTGACTGAAATGAAGGATCTTAGTTTTGCTTAAATACATTTTAAAACTATTATTGTCAAGCCATCGTACAGTTATTCTGCAGTGGGTAGGTACATTAAACATATACTTACGTATTATTAGTCCTTTCGAGAAAGTAATCTGAAATTGAAGTATTTTGTTCTGTCCTTATTCGTAAGTGAGTACCCGAAAGTATAATATACTATACTGTGTTCATTAGATAAGAAGGTATAATATACCTGTTATATCTGCGAGTACCTTTAAATAGGTGTGCTATTAACCAAATTATTAATTTTTACTTTAGACAAAATAAAATTATTCAGGACAAACCACTCCATAACAAGACAAAATCAAAAATAATAAAATACAAGTATTGCCTACCTATACTACACCTACCTGTATTTTACAACTTACGAAGTATTTTTAAATATTTTGAGGATGAGAGATGTCATGAATGAACTATGATACTCTGACTCAGTTTACGTCAGGGTTATACCCCAGAACGGGTTTTTAGTCAGAGCTCCTAACTGACATTACGACGGGAACGTACACAAGTAAAAAGAAAAAAAACACAAATAAAATGTGATACTGATGGATGAGTAATTAGTTGATGACGTATTTACTTAGATACCATGTACAATTATTGTGCACCATTCTTGGTACGAATCTATCATACGAGAGTTACTACTTTTCAGTATATAAAAACAACATTTTATAATTTAAATATAAGTACTGGTACCGATGGTAAATATTGCACATCGGCAATCATCATATTTCTGAATACAAATGAATGCTAATTTCCATATCTATCAATTACTACATTTGATTTTAAAGATAATTTAAAATTATTTTTTGTTTAAAACGAAAAAATAAAAATTATGTAAGTAAAGTATAAATAATTAAAAAATATTATAGTTACATGTTTTATTGTTTCCTTATAACTACTTAGTTATCTATTACATACACGTATGTGTGACACTTAGGCTTTGGCTGAAAACCAGCGCTGTAGGTTCGCCCATAGCATCATGCTGAGCCAGAACCGTGTACTGAAGTTACACGGCGGCAATGTTCTTAATATTTTTGTTTGTTTCTTATTGTATAGGTATGTTTAGCTATTATGTTCCTTATGTATAAAGGATACGCAATTACTGAACCAAATTTAATTTCCATCAGAAAATCTCAGAAGTTGTGGTGCGAATGTGATATAGGAGTTTCGTAATAAGGCTATTCCAATTTTTATTCACCATGGCGAATTCAAGAGCTTTCGCGATTGTGAAATGACAAGAGGAAGTAATTTTAAGACTTATGAGAACAACTTTCTTACTAATTACGGTATCAAACTCAATTTATGGTATTCAATTTTATAATTACACATCTACGTAAATATAAATTGGAATACCCATATGGATGGTATTGAAATTGTAGTTTTGCGAATCGATCTTTCGCAATTTATTTAAAATCCTTTATTTATTATAAAACCAACATACTCGTAATATAAATAGAAAATTGTTATAATTTATATAAGCCTTATGATTTTTAGTTAAAGCTCACAACAACACCAAAATATGAATTGGAATAAAACAAATTTTAATAAATGGGAATATTCAACATAATAGTCATCTTATTTAGGTATTCCAAACTAGCAGCAAGGCGTATCGGGCAAAAATTCCGTCATTCTATTTATAAATGAATATAGTCTTTAGGCATATAACTAAACGGAGTGGCAATATGTAGGATCTAAGTATTTAATAGTATATAGCAGACAAGCAAGACCCATTTTATATAAGCGATTTCCACGTATTTAAAACTAAGCCTGCCACTTTGAAAAAGTTTGGACGCCAAGCCGCCATATTATAGTATCAAATCAAGCTGGTGACAGAAGGTATTTTATTCAAAGATATGGAATACCGTTGTTCGGAATATCGATGGTTCTCAGAAATTAGCAGAATCATTTGTGTTTTCTGACCAGTTAGGTCAGATTAAGGTGAAATTAGCAGAGCCATCTGTGTTTTCTGCCCATTAAAAAAGATGGCTCTGGTCAGATTACACAGATGGCTCTACTTTCTGAGAAACGTCGATATTCTGAATTAAAAACAGTATTCTACCAGGTCAATAAATGCTTCCGCTCTTCTACTTTTAAGTATTCCAAAATACTTGCACGGTGCACCACATTCCAAAAACTAAATTCAATGTGTTCGCATTAAACCTATTTCGCACTATTAGAATCGTAGTTCCTCAGTAACTTTTAGTTAAGTTAAACCGTATTCTAATAGCTTGCAGAATGTTTATAAAATAAAATATCTATCGTCTAATTTAATAAATAAAAATACTAGTCGATAAGTAAAACCTTAAAAAAATGGTGCATTATTTATTAAAAAATTCTAATAGGCCAACTAAATCTATCTAACTATACGCACAAAATTAGAATAGTTAGGTAGGTAACTACCTGCTAACCACGTACGTAACTAATTAGGTGGGCGTTTTATTATTGCAAGTAAGTACCTATTGCATTGATAACAAAAACAATAGTCAAAACATAGGTAACTAACCTCAAAATCCAGGGCATCTTCGGCAAAGTCGAATTCAATAAAATCTCTCGGTATCAATCCATCTTCTGCGTCATATTCCATATTGACACAATTTACACATCCCATTGACTGGCCAGGCATAATCTAATTCACAGAATTGAGTCAAACACTTCGATAACACTTTGTGAACTCAGTTGACATTTCGTTTGCGCAAAATCAATACGTGTTCCAAAACAAAAGACTGGCATTATAATTCTTTGTAAGCATTAGCTACCAACTCGTTATCAAATCAAAACATTGCAGACATGTATGCAGTACAATTTAGTACTAAATACTGCTGGAAACAGGCCTATAATTATTGTCATATATAAGGCAAGTCTTGATTTAAAGGCACTGTCTCGCTTACTCGTACGGATAGCATCCTAGCAGAGCAGAACAAGACAAAAACAAGATTAGTTATCAGATCTATGAGTCACAAGACAGATTATCATAAACATTGCAAATTTTTTTGTTGTTTAGTATTGAAATAGCGATGCGGTCAAGTAGGTATATGTTAAGTCTTTTAATTTAACATTTCCTGTGCAATATTTATGTGTATAAAATGTAGGCCTTGCGAATTTTTTATCGGTTGTTTATTAAAATACATATTTCAATGCGAAATGATAAATTTCGCTTCGTTATAATTATAATAAGATTCGTTATAATAAGATTTATTCGTTTCGTTTTTAGATAATACGTAGGCATAGGTACATAACAATTAAAAAGAAATAGGAAAGTGAGTTTGTCTGATCGTTGTTACTTCATGATATGTAAACGACTGAACTGATTTCTATGAAATTTTGTACAGAGATAACATGCGCAGCACATAATTACAGTCAGTACCTAATACGCGAAGGCGAATTCCTGTTTTTCAAACCAGTTCTTTTTATAAGTCACATAAACTTTTTTTTAATAACTATTTCTGAATTATTAAAAATAAGTTTGTGACTTATAAAAATAACTGGTTTGAAAAACTATTCAGAAAGCATTAAAGAAAACTAATGATATATTTCAGTTATACTTATAGATAAATAAACGACATGCAGTCGTTATGTCACAAGTTCACAGCACTGACTGCCACCACTAAACTCGATGGTTCTATTCAAACATCGACGGAATTCACCGGATGTATTGAATGGAACCATCGAGCGTGTCGTTCCCCTATACAGTTCTATGTAATAGCAGCAAAAGCAATAGGATGAACTTGTAATTGAATTATGGACTTAGTAGCTATTTGCCCGTATCGAAATCACTTAGGTGCATCATCAGAGCAATAGCTTTATAGTTTGACAGAGGGTACATCGCACGGTTAAAGGGTAGGAACCCACTCCCTCAAGCAATATGTAAATTGTGATTAAAAGTATCCAGGTCCTAATTTTGAAGCGCTCGTAGCGAAGTTTACTCAGCTGTTCTCAACTGATCAGCAAAGTAATAAGCAACGTCGCGCGCGGTCATGAGTTGGATGGGTGACCGCTAGTGACATTAGGTACTACTGAGCGTTTCCGTGCTTCGGAGGGCACGTTAAGCCGTCGGTCCCGGTTGTCGTCTTAGGATGGCAGTCGTTATAGCATGGTGGTAGGGCATTTTGTGAATGCCCGCCTGGATAGCTAGAGCTACCACCATCATCAAGTAGAAAATCTGTCGCCATATACGCTTAACGGTGTGTTCCGGCAACTGCTTTGAGAGCCAGTAAGTCTAGGTTAGCCTGAACAACATCTTCGACCACATCGTCACTTGAAGCGCTCGTAGCGAAGTTAACTTAGCTGCTCTCAACCGATCAGCAAAGTTAAGCAACGTCGCGTGCGGTCATGAGTTGGATGGGTAAACGCTAGTGACATTACTACTGAGCGTTTCTGTGCTTCGGAGGGCACGTTAAGCCGTCGGTTCCGGTTGTTGTCTTAGGATGGCAGTTGTTATAGCATGGTGGTAGGGCATTTTGCGAATGCCCGCCTGGCTAGCTACCACCCTCAAGTAGAAAATCTGTCGCCGAACACATAACGGTGGGTTCCGGCAGCTGTCCTTGAGAGCCAGTACTTCTAGGTTAGCCTGAACAACATCTTCGACCACCTCATCACTTACCATCAGGTGAGATAGTGGTCAAAGGCTAACCAATCAAGCAAAAAAAAAAATAACCCACAATAACCATTTTTATCTTTTACTTTTTTAAGATAAATAATGGCTTATTTTCGAAGAGATTTTAAGCAATACCATTTTATTGTGGCAATACAGCATCAATTCTTATCCAATCAAGTACCTACCTTAAAACATTGCGCATTAATAAAGATCAATATGGCCATTAACAGCTTGTAATTGATATGAATATTTTCGAAGATATAACAGATTATTTAGTATCAGCATTAAACCCGTGCGAAGCCGGGGTGGATCGCTAGTTATTTTAATACTAGTCATCCAGGATGATTTCGGCTACGGCGACTTTGCTTCTGATATGATGATGAGCATGGATGTTTAGTTCTAAGGTGACTTATGTCAATTTTGGCACTAAATATGCGTGCACAATGTGGACACGTGGACAATGATGTAATTGTAAGTGATTTTTGAAGGTTGTCTTAATTTGAGTTGGTCGTGTTTTGAGTCAAGTTCACATTTTTGGTTTTCAAATTCGTGTACACTGCGTTTTACGATCTGTCGCCACTTCGAATTCTTGTCAGTGCAACCCAGCTTGGATTTTTTTTATCAACAAAGCTTCACGATGTACACTGTAAAAGTAAAAGCCTTCTCAAGGTCCACAAAACAAAGGTACATTGGCAGTCGTTGTTCTTTGCTTTTTTCTTTGAGATGTTGCAACGAAAATATTGCTTCCCAGGTACATACCTACCTCTTTTCGGACGGAAGCCAAACTGAGTCTCAGGTAATGAAGCTTCTGATAATTTCATGAGCCTGTTGAGAAGCACTCTGGCAAAGATTTTTTAGAATTACAATTTGCTAGGTCTCCTTTGTTTTTATATAGAAATAATTTTTAGCTGAACAGTCTATGTTCAGCAGATAATTGTTCAGCGCATCGTTTGGGAACATCTCCTCTCCTTTGTCAGTCATCAATGAACCGTCCGTGGACTTCAGAGGCACATTAGTCCGATGGAGAGATCCAACTAATTTACGAATTGCTCTGAAAAATTCTCCCAGCTGGTTCGTGTCAAAGCCACTGATCTAGCTGATTTTACGCTGCTACCATTCATATTTTATGCTACACGCGTATTAGAAAATCAGCCGGAGTTTTCTATTGGAGGTTTCTGTGTTGGGACATCGCTTCTGATAAGACTTTGTCATTGTCGTCGAACCGATTCTCCCCAGTTCACGGTCTCTGAAGCGACACTTGGTAGGGCTTTGAGAACACAAGATGTCAAAGGTTGCCATTTATTTTCTAGTTCACCTTCCTCTACATTAAATTACTCTATGAATTATTTAGGGCTTCACTGTATCTAGATTGGTTTACTATTGATTTAAGATTTGACAAATTTAGTGTATTAGGTTTAGGTCTGGTCGGCCTGCCTTGAAAATGGAGTCTTAGTTGTAGTTTTGTAATACGGAGCCTATTATCCGACCAGCAATTAACACCACGCATACCACACGTACATAGACTTCGGATATGTCTCATTGCCGCACAATAACGAAGTCAATTAAATGCCAGTGCTTTGACCTCGGGTGCATCCATGTGGATATTTTTTGGGAAGCCTACATGGTTTTAGTCATTGCAAGTTAAAATTTTGCACATAAACTTAATAAAAGTTGGCCGTAACTGTACATATTACCAACAGCATGTAAGGGCATTTTTATTCGAACGATTCAATGGTACCACGATTAAAAGAAATCAGCATTTTCGTGGTACTATTGAGTCAATGGTACCACGGCAAATGAACGTGTCTACCCAACACCCGAGGCCAAGCTTCATAATCTCGCCCGACGCGAGCATTAAAATCACCTAGCAGTAAGATCTTCTCACCAGGTTTAATTTTTCATAACACTGTGAACAGATCTTCATAAAAAAATTCTTTTATGTCGTCACTTTTGTCAAGAGTTGGTGCATATACACTTATCACATTCACATAAAATTATCCTTATTCAGAGATATGCGCAGAGTCATGACACGATCCGCAATACCAATCAGATGTTCTGTAAATTTTGTTGCTAAACTATTTTAAGAGCAAATCGTACGCCTGTCTTCCGAGGTTCAATGGAAGGAGTACCTTTCCAAAAGAATGTATATCCACTCCCCTGTTCTACACTTTCACCTTCGTCTGCCAGATGATTTTCACTTAAAGCTGCGACAACTACATCATAACGAACAAGTTCACGAGCTACGATGGCGGTCTTTCTTTCCGGGCAAACATTTCCAGCATGTGAAGGACTGCCATCTTATATCAAGCGTGGGGATTATGGCAAATCCCGCCCATTGGACTTTTGTTCACAGGGGACGTTCCGGTTGATGTTATGATGATGATTAGGTACTAATAAAAGATGCAACTTCAATTAAAGTTTTGTTAGGTAACTGGTATATTATTTTATTACCTTACTAAGTATACCTGTGTATTGATTATACCAATGACCTACACTTCATTGGATTATACAAGATGAAGAGGCAAATAAATGTGTACTTACCTATCTAACTAGAAAAAAAATAAAGAAATGGCCAATTGCGAGTCGAACTCCCACATCGAGGGTTCGTAACAAAATACAATGATAAATAAAATCGGTTTTTCAGTCGTTTTAGGAGTCCGACTCGCAATTGGCCAGTCTTTATAATTTCTTGTTATCTACCTTTCTTTTTAATATTTCTTGTTAGGTACCTAGAGCAAAAAAATCTTGAGAAAATATATGTTACCTGTGATGGACGCGGGTTCGAATCCCGCACATGACTTAAATTTTTCCTATCGTATATTTGTGATTTTGTTATGTTACCTGTACTTATGGCGACCCCTATTCATTTTCATCTTGCTGCTTACTACGTTTTAAAAGATATAATCATGTATAACCCTTAATAAGGTACAAGTTTTTAGCTTGTGGGTTAGAAAAAATACACTTGTTCATAAAGAATAAATGTATTTAATTTATTTTTATTGTGGTTTTAATATATTGGACATTGTCCGTTAAGGGATTATGGCACAATATGCAACTCTTCGTAGCATGGCACAAAAAAAAACTACAGCTTTTGTAATCTGTAATATTATCAAGGAATTATATAAAATAAAAAAAACCTCGCGAGTGGGACTCGCGGAAGAAGGGAAAAGAAAAAGGAAGGTTGAAGATAGGGTCTTGTTTTCAAGTGAAACAAAGCTCTATTGAACGCCACAATGAAAGGCTGTTGGCTATTTACCAGTTGGCTGGCCCCTTTAACAAGATTGCGTCTTAGTGGGTACGACCCCAATAGCAAATGTACTGCCTCAAACCAAGCGAGCACCCAGTAGGTAATACTGTATGCGTAAAGGGCACTTACAAATGTAATTACTGGCCGAACGAGACATAAACCTTATGTCTCTGATTGATGAGCGCAGTGCAGTATCACGAAGATCGGTGGCACTGCAACTGCATGTAATGGACAGGCGTGTCGCTAACCATCAGATGGGCGACTCACCACGAGCGTCATGAAGAGGCGGACCTATGTCCGCCGATATGTGCCATCAGTTTCAACTGAAGTAAAGAACTTTTCATACCGCACAAACTCCAATCTTCTGTATAGGTATTTCGGAGCGTATTAATATGATCTTTAGTTCCTACCTATTCGGAAAACGTGGAAGTCATATATAACTATGAGCGCATTGGTTCGCAAACGACTCTCGAAAATATCTTGAAGCGCTCGTAGCGGAGTTTACTTAGCTATTCTTAACCGATCAGCTTAGTTAAGCAACGTCCGCTGCGGTCATGACTTGGATGGGTGACCGCTAGCGACATTACTACTGAGCGCTTTCGTTTTTCGGAGGGCACGTTAAGCCTTCGGTCCCGGTTGTTGTCTTAGGATAGCAGTCGTTATAACATGATGGTAGTTATTTTGCGATTGCCCGCCTGGTTAATCCCACCCTCAAGTAGAAAATCTGTCACCAAGCACTTAACCAGCTGTTCTTGAGAGCCCGTAATTCTAGGGAAGCCTAAGCAACATCTTCGACCACATCATTACTTACCATCAGTTGAGGTAGTGGTCAAAGGCTAGCCTATCAGGTATAAAAATAAACCTGTACCTTTGGCTCAGAAACGCCTGTTATTCATCCTTAGTGCTGAATAGCGCTTAACACATAAATTGTGCACAAACTTCTTGTATAGTTGAATACATTTTAAAGGACTAATTCTGTGTTTCCCACTCGTTCTTATACGTCTTATCATGATGCCGTATGGTTACACGTCGCCCCAATGGATCGCAGGCTGTTAGAGAGCATGATTATATTGCATTTGTATGATTAAACACATTCTAGTTTCCGTTGTTTAGTCAATATTAACTCGACGAAATTAAAGATCTTAAATAAGGTGACTCATTAGTGCTCTAAGCGGCACTGTTGAGTTCATCACTCAAAATTAAAGTTGTTAAGTCTCGTGTGATAGTCAATGCTATAAGCGTCACTGTGTTGTATTCACCACCCAAAATTAGAGAAGTTCAATCTCCTAGGCTCGTCAGTGCTCTAAGAGACACTACTTTGAGTTCACCACGCAAACTAAAGATGTAAAACCTCGTGCGTTCGTCAGTGCTCTAAGCGACTCTGCATTGAGTTCACCACCCAAAACTTAAGAGGTCTCAGGTCAAATCTCGTGTGCTCGTCGGTGCTCTGAGTGTGTGTTGAGTTCCAAACCGAAACCCTGACAGATTCAATACTGAACAAAATTGGTTGTAATAGCTATATAGTATAGCAAAATAGCTGCTTACAAACCATTTTATCATACATCCAGTAATTTTTTATACACCCATCCGATCCATACGAAATCTTTAACATAGTGTCTAATTTGAAAATAGATAGTTCACCTGGACCTGACAAAATTACTGCTGTTATACTTCAGAAATCACTCGTTTATATACTCATTCCTCTGCATAATAAACTTAAGCATAATATCAGAGACATTCCCCGATTGCTGGAAAGTGACTGCTATATCACCAATTTATAAAAATGGATCAAAAACTGAGCCTGGAAACTATCGGCGTATCGGCCAATAGCTTTACTTAGTGTTGTCTCAAAAGTACTCGTATCATATCTGGAAAAGTTTAATATGCTATCTGAAAGGCAACTCGGTTTCCGACGAGGCAGGTCAACTGAAGATGCTACGTCACTTTTAAAACCTGGTGTCATCGCATATCGAAAAGGATGAACATTGCATAGCGGTGTTTCTGAATATGACAAAGGCGTTTGACACCGTATCAGTTGGCTTGCTTCTGAAGAAAATGGAATATCGGGGTATAAGAGGAGTTGCTTTGGAGAGTTTTTTTTTTTTATGTTATTGTGAAGGAACAAGCTCGAAACCCACCTGATGTTAAGCGGTATTCTCTGCCTATAACAGATGCATTTCATCAATAGTGACGAACTGCACTGCGCCCAACACCTTGAGACATACCTGTTAAGTCTAATTTTTGCCTGTTATTTCACTGGCTCTCAAGTACTGCTGCCGGAATACACTGTTAGGTACTTGGCGACAGGTTTTCTACTTGAGGGTGGTCGCTAGCCAAGCGGGCATTCGCAAAATGCCCTTCCACCATGCGGTGAAGCTCAAGCTCTGGGCTGGATTCGAACCATGGACCTGCTGCGCGGCAGTCCATAGCCAATGCCACCTAGCCATCACTGCTTCAAACTTCGTGGTTTAAGAGTTACTTAGAAGGTCGAAAGCAGTTTGAAAAAACAGGTTCTCTTTCCACACTCTACCTGTCAAATACGGCGTCCCACAGGGAAGGATTAATTCTGTGTTTCTCAGGGAAGCATTATCGGTCCGACGCTATTTACGACAAGAGAACAATTTACTATATCATCAATGTAGAGCTACATTGATGATCTAGTAAATTGTTCTCTTAAAAATGCAGAAATAGTCACATATGCATATGACACTGCCATTATATTCTACCATGAGATTGGGAGCGTGTATACAATCTTGCGGAGGAAGGCTTGGAACACATAGCCACCTGACTAGACAGAAACCTTGTAACGCTAAATGTAGATAAAACAAAATAGGTATGTCGCATTTTCAAAAACTTGCCCTACCTCTGAGCTCCCACTGAAAATGCGTTTCTGCCTCTGCGACAAAGCAATGCGCAATGTCAGCATCTGCTCATGTAGTATCATTAGTCGAACTAAAACAATAAAGTATCTAGGTATAAACATTGATGAAAACTTGAAATATAATAATCATATCAACGACTTGGCGGGCCGAGTGAGGAAACTAATTTTCATAATGAAGAAACTGAGAGACTGCACCATTAGATGTAATTAGGCAAGTATATGTAGCTTTATGTCAATCTGTGTTACAATACTGTGTGTCAGTTTGGGGTAGCGCTGGAAAAAGCAATTTTATAATTATAGAGAGAGCTCAGCGAGCACTCATAAAAGTTATCCTAAATGAGCCTCTCCGTTATCCAACTGATGATCTCTATAATAAATTTCAAGTTTTGCGTGTCCGTCAGCTATTCTAAGAGCAAAAGTGAAAACTCATAAAACCCTTCTAAATAGAATTGATTACAAAAGTCTCGTATCTAAACGAGAATATCGAATTCCTCTACCAAGTGCTACTTCTCTGCTAGTGCGTAGAAGTCCTAATTTTGACCATATCAATACGTATAATCATTCCCGTAGCGGCACCCGTGCGAGGTGGTCGTGTACGGTCGCATAGTTCGCAATCTACTGCAGGAGCTATTGTTTACACGCGCGATAAGCCCGGCGCGGGTCGCCTACCTGCCCGGTGCATTCTCGCGCTTGTTTACATCGACGAACAATGAGTTTAGATAATATTCAAGAAGTTTTAACTGAGGAAGAGATGGAATGTTCTGATATACAGGTATTACAAAGTGAGACTGAAGCGATGATACATAAGCCGACGAAGAGATTTAGAGAAGAAGAGAATAAGGATAAAGATGACGAAGAATGGGAATTAGTGAAAGGGAAAAAAAATAAGAAGATATGCCAGAGAGAAAGCAAGTCACAAACTGAAGAGAAAGTAACTAACAAGAATGCGGAGATTTATATTTCTAGCCAAAAAGAGCCTTTGCCAAAACAATTTGCCTTGGCACGGTTGTTAAAAGATTTGAATATAAGTGATATATCAGCTATAAAATATTTAAACCCATATAAGATAAGAGTCCGATTCAACGAGGAAAGTAGTCTTGAACAATTACTCTCCAATGAAACTTTGAAAAAAAATGACTGGAGATTTAATAAATCGTCAGAGGTGAGCTACTCCTTTGGAGTCATAAAGGATGTGGATTTGGATTTATCTGAAGAAGACATAATGAAAAATATAACAAGCCCTGAGTCTTCAGATCTTATTTCTTTGAAAAGACTTAACCGGCGTAATAAAAATAGTAAAACTGCTGGAGATAGATGGATTCCGTCAGAATCAGTCCGCCTGTGTTTCAAAGGCAGCTGCTTGCCTCCGTTTGTGTATGTACATGGCGTGAGGGTCTTGATAGAACCATACGTGTACCCTGTGACGCAATGTTTTCTTTGTTGGAAATTGGGGCATACAGTAAGAACATGCACAGTAAAGAAAGAGGTATGTCCAAAGTGTAGTGGTGACCATGCAAACTGCAATACTAAGATTTTCAAATGCACAAACTGCTATGGTAATCACATGGCTATGGCGAGGACTTGCCCCGCGTATCTAAAAGAAAAATCAATCAGAGATATTATGGCGGAACACAATTACGCTTACAGTAAGGCAGCACAAATATACGCATCGTCTCCTGTTATTGAACCGACTGAAGTGAAAAGAAATCACCTAGCCAAAACTTGTATTGTTGCTTCGACAACAGGTTTGGATAGCAATAATCAACACGAATGCTACATGCCTGGTTTATCGGATAATGCATCGGACGCGCAATCCGAAAAAAGTGTTATTTTACCCTCAACAACGCCGAAGAAAAAAATAAAGAAATGGTCACAGAAAAATGTTTCTAATGATACAACAGCATGGGACCTCCCCTGTTCTTTAGAAGAAAAGCTTGAAAGCGAAGTTAACGAAGAAAGTCAGAGCGAGGAAAAAAAACTAGAAAAAACAACTTTAAGTGAGCTATTACGCAGAATTAAGGAAGTAATATTTAGGAAAAATTATGATATTCAATCTAAGGTAAAGAGTGTTATTAAGTTGTGCGTTGAGTGGATCATAATAGTGGCGGTGGATAAACTTTCAGACTGGCCTATGGCAATATTAGTCAATGGATTAATTAACTGTAATGGATAGTAAAAAGTTAATTAAACTGAATATTGTACAGTGGAATGCCCAAAGTATTAGACCGAAACTAGCATCTTTTCAACCATTATTGATACAACAAAAAGTTCACATTGCAGCTATAAATGAAACGTGGTTGGAACCGGACAGCTCTTTCAAAGTAAGTCAATACAATGTTTACCGCGCAGACCGTAGTGACTCATGGGGGGGCGTGGCCCTTATTATGCATAGATCTATTAAGTGTCAAGTCGTACCGTTACAGCTATCTAATCCTAACATTGAATTGATTTGTGTCAAAGTAACTAATTGTAAATTAATAGATAACGTTATTGCTTTGTATTGTTCCCAATCTACAAAAACCAATCACAGCGATTGGCAGCAACTGTTTTCTATATTTAAAAGGCGATGCCTTATATTAGGAGATTTTAACGCTCATCATACCACGTGGTCGTATAAAACAGAGCGCAGGGGCTCTGCAATATTTGACTCCCTACTGGATAGCAATTACGTAGTACTTAACGATGGCCGCGATACGCGCATCAAACTAGTTAATGGAAAGCTACAAAAATCATCGCCAGATCTATCTTTAATCACTTCTGATATCGCACTGGATTTTGATTGGACTACTTTGCAGGAAACTCTAGGTAGTGATCTTTTTATAAAAATAGCCTCTAGTTATTCTCCATCTCAAAAACCTATTATTAAAAGAGACTTTAAGGCAGCTGATTGGAGTAGCTACACCAAATGCCTTGATGACGCATTTAGCGTCATTAACGTAATACCTGAAGAGAATCAAAGTTGTTATGATTTTTTTTTGAATAGTTTATATCATGCTGCTGACATTCACATTCCGTTGAAAAGGATAAATCAAAACCTTGAGTCTAATTTTAGAGCCAAATCTTACTGGAACAGTCAACTGTCAGAAGCGGTAGCTAAACGTAGATTGTCGTTAGCAGAGTTTAGAAGAAACCCTATCCCTGACAATTATGATATACTAAATAAAAATATTAGTGAAGCTCAAAAGTTGATCCGCCAAGCTAGAAGTAACAATTGGTATAACATCTGTTCATCAGTCAATGAAAAAACTACATCGTCAGAAATGTGGCAACGTTTGAGGTGGGTGAAAGGCTATAAATATAATCCCCACTACATTAGCAATTCACAAGCGTCCAATTTACTTAGTAGTCTGGCCCCAGACTACGTATTCCCTGAACAGCCAACTTTCTTCAATTCGAATGCACAATTAGAGATTGAAATCTCCATGCAGGAGCTAGATGCGTGTATCAAAACGAAGGATACATCTCCTGGATGTGATGGTGTTTCATATTCTATGATAAAGTACTTACCTGATAATGCTAAGAATTTTCTTCTTCTTTTATATAATCGGTTCTTATCTGATGGGTTTGTACCTAGACAATGGCGGCAAGTAGGCATAGTAGCTATTCAAAAACCAGGACGAGATCCAAACGAAATCTCCTCTTTACGACCTATCGCTTTAATGTCGTGTATATGTAAAACATTTCGTTCAATCATAAGTAAGCGTTTAGAGTGGTATTTAGAACATAATAAAATGTTTTCCACGAACACAATTGGATTTAGAAAATCTATGTCATGTTCCGATAATTTAAGTTTATTGGTAAGTAATATCCAGATGGGATTTTCAGAGTCTAAATCAACTATAAGTTGTTTTTTAGATGTAAATAATGCATACAATAATATCGACATAAAGGCTTTGGTATCCATCTTGAATAATATTAAAGTAAGCCCCAAGATATGTCTCTATTTATGGAATTTTTTAAAAGAACGAAATTTAAAAATTAATATAGGCGAAAACTGTATTACTAGAAGTACTGGTATGGGTTTAGCACAAGGAGATCTCCGCTCCTGTTTAATATCGCAACAATGGATATCTGTACACTATTAAAAAATGAAGTGTATATATCGCAATACGCAGATGATTTTGTTGTTTCTACACAATGTAAAAATATAAGACAGGGAGGTCAATATTTAGAATCTTCTCTTAAATTATTATCTTCACTATTAGCCAATTTAGGGTTAGAAATTTCACCTCATAAAAGTAAAGTGTGCATATTCAAACGGGGATACAAAACTGATATTATCGATATCAAGATAAACAATATTAGTTTAGAGTTGGTAAACTATTTTAAATATTTAGGATTATGGGTGGATCGAGGACTTCGATGGGCAAAACATATCAAAGAATTACGACAAAAATGTCTTAAATTTATAAATATATTCAAGGTATTAGTTGGTTCAAGTTGGGGCGTGCACCCTATACATATGAGACAGCTATATATAGCTATTGTTCGCAGTCGCCTGGATTACGGTAGCTTTTTATATGATACGTCATGCCGCACCAAGCTTGCTACGTTGGATACTTTACAAAATCAGTTTTTGAGACTAATAGGAGGATTCATTAAAAGTACCCCTATTCATGTTATGGAATCAGAACTTTGTATACCACCATTATTTGTACGTAGACAATACCTGGCAGGTAAATATTGGCTAAAGGCTAAATCCTTAAAAGATAGTGATATTATAAGTAGGCTGGAAGAGCTGTCTAGTTCAATGCACTTGCCTTTTTGGAGGAAAAAAAAGAATCCGCTTCTAGTATCTACTCATAATAGCCTAAAATACAATAGTATTTACTGTAGCAAACAATTAGAAATGTTTAGCTTAAAAACTTGGGTCAGTAATATTAAATTAAACGACGTTTTGGAACCTGAAATAGAAATTATCGACAAGCCTAAACGACGTTATAACTCATGTGAACTTAAAATTAAGTGTATATCATATTTACGCGCGAAGTATGGCGGATATTATAAGCTTTTTTCGGATGGTTCTATGACAAAAGACGGAAGAGGAGCCGCTTTCTTGGATGCAGAGAACGGTAACTTCACTAAAGTTTCAATAAGGACAAAAATTAATATTATGAATGTTGAACTTGTTGCGTTAACAGAGGCTTTATCATATGTAGAAAGTTTAAACTATAACAAATTTGTAATTCTTACTGACTCCAAGAGTGCCCTACTCCATCTTGCCCGTTGTGTCAGTGGCTCTAACTTTAGAGGCATTCCAATAGCATATAGTTTAATCGAAGGCTTAATGAAATTGAGAAGTATGAATAAAATAATTAAAATTCAATGGATACCTTCACATGTCGGCCTATTGGAAAACGAAGAAGTGGATCGACTTGCCAAGGAAGCTGTTGATGACGGAGTGAGAATCACCTGCCTTCCATATTATACAGATTTGATTTCGCTTATTAAAAAACGTGCATTTGAAAGTTGGTCAGAATATTTTGACGAAAGATCCCTTTCAAAAGGAATTTGGTACAGGACGATACAACCAAATCTTCTTCGTTTTCCTTGGTTTTTGGGGAGCGACATGGAAAGAAACGAAATAGTTACAGCAATGAGACTTCGATCCGGGCACATTCCTTTAAAAAAATTTGGGTACATGATGAAGAAAACGGACAGTCCAAATTGTGACGAATGTGACAAAATAGAAGATGTATACCATGTTTTAATGGAGTGTTCCCGTAACGATACTCTGCGTCGGCGATTATTTGTATACAGCCATGCTTTCTGGCAGGTAGGAGGGTGCAACGGAGTGCTGTCGCAGCCTGACTCCGAAGAAGCTAGAAAGCTTTATGACCTGTACCAGGTAGTCTTAAAGACACCTAGTACTGGGCAAGAGTAGGCTTAAATTATTAATAGATATAAGTTTCATGTTTAGCAATAAGGGTGGCATATTCTTTAAGAAAAAACCCTGTATAAAAAATTAAGAATAAAAAAAAAAAAAAAAAAAAAATACGTATAATAAAGTTTTAAAAGTTTGTAATATCAAAGAATGTTCTGCATTCACATGCAAAAAGTTGGTCAGAGAACTCATGTTAAACTTATCTTATGGTAATGAATAGATTCAGGCGTTACTTTGCGGAAATCCATTTTTAATAATAACAAATATTTTAAAAGTATTTTAAGAAAACATTTAATTAATTATTTAATAAAACATCGAGACTGTCTCGATCGTGCGCTCGTAGAGTCAAGACCTCCTGAGAATGCTTCGTTTAGAAGCGAAACGCGTCGAATACCCTTCCGGTTTGGCTGCGTGGCGTTTGTGACGTCACGTCGGCTTAATAGGAAATTAGGCGGAATTGTCACTAGATATATATCATTTTTATAAAGATTTTTTAAGTGTTTTATTAAATAATTAATTAAATGTTTTCTTAAAATACTTTTAAAATATTTGTTATTATTATCTTATGGTGAAACTGAAAATTTAATATACCTAACATTAGTTGGCGGGAACTTTACTGACACATGCATTCTAAGCCAAATACTACCATTTAATATGTCACAACACTACGTTTGAACTGGTAGCCGCGGGCCAAGTATATAACTATGTTTTTTAAATGTACCAGAATGGAAAACTTTATGGAAAATTTGGTACTGAAAGTCGACCTATAAAACGATTGTGATTTACGAGGCCAATTTAAAAAGATTAAAAAGAACCTATTTATATATGACACGTTACACGGTACCACCCAAAAACCGGTAACGGTTCCTGTGGGATAGTCTACGCGGGCGAATCCGTAGGAAAAAGCCAGTGTAATTTTTTTATGGGATAGGAGAGCACACGAGCAGGCGGCTCACATGGTGGTAAGTGAGCACCGTCGTCCACGAACATCCGTAACACCAGAGGTCTCCGGACCGGCCGACGGGAGAGAACTTGATCGTCGACGATTCGAGTCGCTCGGCGTGAATGCGGTCAAATGGAAGAAGCTGGTACTGGGGAGCTCCCGCCCAGAGGTGAGAGCAGTACTCCATGTGAGGCCGAACCTGAGCCTTATAAAGTTGCATGCGATGCGAAGTACTTACCGTCTCGCCCTTCCGAGCACGCCAAGTTTTTTAGAGGCTAATTTAGCATTATCTTCCAAGTGACTCATTGCGAACTTTCGATTTATGTATAACAGGTAGCTTATACCTACTTAAAATACATATCGACATAAACAAATGCACTTACTTTTAAAAATTCAATATGTCTTTATTGCATTTCGTTTACACATATAACTTACATAATACAAATCACAGATGTTGATTATTCAACATATTATACAGTGGGAATATCTCGGTGGGTACAATTATATAATAAGTTAAATTAAATACGTTGTTTTATACCAGAGACAGAATAAATAAGGGATCTAATAAAAATTGGACCTTTATATCAGAAATGATGTTTCATTCCGCCTTCCAGCTCAACAACACGTTGGTGGGATTTGTACTGTAGATAATTCTCTCCTGTGACGTGGTTCCGGCAGCTTCTTTATTCTGTAACCCATTAGTTTTATATGAGCGATTTTAATTTGCAACTCTATACGTATTCGTAGGTTCGTTTTGGTGGTGAAATCTAATTATAACGGAGAAAGTAAAACAAAAAAGTCGATAGTTTAATTTTTAGCAAAAATTTACTTTTTAATATTAAAGCAACACTTTATAAAAGTATCTAATATGCGTGGCATACTACATGCCCGAATTTGAGTAATATACAAGGTTTCATTAATAGTTCTATTTACCTCTCGCTTTTACTTGTGCAACTTAGTTATTAAAAAAGAGCAAAAAAAAGGAAGAGAATGTAAAAAATGGTTAAGAGCATTTCAAGCCGTGGTTCTCAAAATCTTAGTGAATAGCTCGCCTTTGGTATAACTTTAATGCGAATTGCTTGTGCAATACAATACAATTTGGTCTGCTATATCTCAATCTATCGCACTCTAGCCAGTCTTGATAATATTTGTGATAATTTAAAAACTGTGCTAGTAATAATTTCATTTTAATAGATTACTCGGAATAGATGTAAATTTTTCGGGTAAAATCTTGATGCACACGATATAAAATAAACGTAAAAGGCCACTTTGTACTTGAATATATAAATAATAATCAGTGATCGGAGTAGGAAGAATTATTTGGCCCTACGACCTCAAATGTATATATTAATATGGACATGACACCGGGATCCCGGGATTTTAAATGTATCAAGATATTTTATAAAGAACACGGGATGATTAAAAGCTTGTTAGATAATCAAAAAATATTATCGGACACATGGGCATACTTTTTGATGTCACTGATTGTATACAGTTTACTCGGGACTTTACCAAGCATTAGCTCAGTTGGGGCTTGTTTGACACTCAGAAACTATGAACATAAGTTTGTCAACCTTATTTACCCTAATTCTATGCGATTTTGCAAAATAGCAACTAAGTAAATATTTCGTGAAAATATGAAAGAAGACTATAGCGCAGAGCTTGCGACATTCTATTTTGTCTCTTTCTACAGAATCCTATTATCTCGTAACGATAGTATATCTCATTCAGTCGGGTGTGTAGAATGCGTTCCGTTGTGTTAACTATTGTATTGTGATTCTGAATAATTTTTAAAGGTACTCGTGTAGTTACAGGAATACCTTTAAAAATTATTACCAACCATAGCATGAAGTTTATTTTTGAAACCCAGTGAATCCTCGGACATACGTCCTATCCATATTGTGAAAACGTAAACTAAGAAAAGCTCTGCCTATACCGATCACTGATAATACACAATTTTGAACAGTGTCAACCTCAAAGTGCATTTAAATTCTCGTTGCATTGATATGATAAACTTTACTCGACGGGATGGGTTACAATATATTGTTTTCTTCTTCTAACCGTATGCTTAACATAACTTTCTTAATAAAGGGATGAAAATGTGCTTACTTGATAATCAGTCTTTGAAGTTTGCTTGTTCATTGCTTGCGTTTTTATCGTTTTAGCCTGCAAAAAGAAAAATGGTTTTTAATTTTCGAATAAGTACTTGTAAACGTCATGTTGTTACATTTGCCGGAAGTGCAAAATGTGATACATAAAGTTATCACCTACAATAACCAAAATAGTTATAGATACAAAGGCAAAAAAATGCTGTAGTATATTCATCCTTGCGTAGCTTAGATAATTAAAATCATAGATAATTGATATTGAATAGATACAGGCGTTACTTTGCGGAAATCTTTATTTAATAATAACATATATTTAAAAAATATTTTATGAAAACATTAAACTAATATTTTAATAAAACACTTAAAAAATATCTATCGTGACAATTTCGCCTAATTTTCCTGTTAAGCCGACCTAACGTCACAAACGCCACGCGGCCAAACTGGAAGAATTTTCGACGCGTTTCGATTCTACACGAAGCATCCTCAGGAGGTCTTGACTCTACGAGCTCACGATCACGATCGTGTTACTAGATATATTTTTTAAGAGTTTTATTAAAATATGAATTTAATGTTTTCTTAAAATATTTGTTATTATAGATGATTGAGTTTCATTAAAATGCCCAAATTCGGGCGCTTTTGATACTAACGAAGATACTTATATATACTTTACACTTCTTTTACCCGAACGTAGCGATTTGCGTCTGCGTTCCTCATACGAACCGCCAGGGAATGGAACACCCTCCCTGAATCTGTGTTCCCGGCTAAGTACAATATGGGAGTCTTCAAAAGGCGAGTGAATAGATACCTTCTGGGTAAGCGTGCTCCATAATCGATCGCCTCATCACTTAACATCAGGTGATATAGTGGTCAAGTGCTACCCAGTTCAAAATAAAAAATAACGCGAAATGGTACCGCATCCAAAAAAATGGCGTAGTAGGTACGTACCATCAAAGGACTGTCTAATGGTCCCTATTCAAATGAACGGCTGTTACCCATAAAATGATCTTTTACGTGAATAAATTGAGAGCAAGTACAAAGAGAAAAGAGGGATATTTACAGCAGCTATGAAATAATATATTACTTAAACGCGTGGACTCGCAATTTATAAACCTTATAAAAGATCTTAATACAATATCTTGTTATGATCCTCGGATTACCTTTTATGTATATACCTATTTCTATCAAAATCGTTTCAGTACTTTTAACGTTATGCGAGTGCAAACACATAGACATTTTTTTATTCTATATACGAGTACAGTAGGTTGTTTTAAGCAATATTTTATATTTTTTTCATGGCTAAACTTTTAAGCTGCTATCCCTTTATTATCAGTAATAGACGAAAAAACACTAGAGGGGATGTTCTTGGCGTACATAATGCAAGGGCTTTGCTCGCAAGGCGTACTAACTACTAACCTTGGGCATTCCGTGCAAAACTTTTCAACACTTTATCTCTTTATGTTACGGAACTTTGTATAGAATCTATATAAACTTTATATGACAAGTACTGACCAATAGCGGGTGTTGTTGGCGGACATGCTGCAACAGCTTGGCACGCGATGCGTACTGACGCGGACACTCAGTGCAAGACGCAGGCTGGCACGACTTCACACCACCCTCTATCCATTGGCCACGGAATTTATCTACACCTGTACCTGAACCATATCATCAATAATATTAGTTGGAACTAATTTTTTATTATGTTATTGTGACGGAACAAGCTCGAGGCCCACCTGATGTTAAGCGGACTAACCTCTGCCTATAACAGACGCATTTCATCACATGTTACGAATTGCACTTGTCACTTTGAGACATAGTTGTTAAGTCTAATGTGCCTGTTATTTTACTGGATCCTTCCACGTAAACTTTCGATGGAAAGGACTACAGGGAATATCACGGGGGTGTACAGTACATAATAGAGACAGACAATCAACAAGTTAAAGAAAATAAGGCTACGTTTTAAGTTCAATGCTAGAGTTCAATAAAATAAACAGCATTTAAATCGCTTAGGGCGTTTTAGAGCTACGATGCCACGAGACATACACGAACCCTCATGGACACAACGAAAAAGTTTACAAACACACAGGAAAAAGAGGTTTTGTTTGTAAAAAGTAATAAAATACCCTCAAAGTTGTGGTTTGGTATACCTGGATGGTGCGCCCGCACATGCCTATCGCGTTTGCTCGCGCTACGATATATTTTGGAGCACGCGACGCAAGGGTAATGGCGGACCTTCTTCTCGACCGGCATCGTCGATATCATCTTGTGGACTCGCCACAAGTGGTTCACTAGCATGCCGCGACGCTGGAATTTATCAAACGTTAGGAATCAGTATTGCATCGGAGGTATCACTCTCTCTCACTCACCATCAGTAAAACCGGATAAGTGAGAGTTGGACTCGTACTCGGATAAGAACCTACATAAAATGTACCATGTTTTAAATACGAATCGAGATCATTGCCAAGCTTACGTCCCGCAGTTAGCCAATTAGCTATTAAACTTTTTTATGTTATTGCTACGGAACAAGCCCGAGGCCCACCTGATTTTAAGTGGACTAACCTCTGCCTATAACAGATGCATTTTATCAACGACGAATTGCACTGTGCCCGTCATACTGAGACGTAAAGTTTTAAGTGTCATGTGCCTGTAATTCTACTGGCTCTCAAGGACTGCCGCCGGAACACACTGTTAGGTGCTTGGTGTCAGATTTTCTGTTGAGGGGGTAGCTAGCCAGGCGCGTCCATATCTATTACCGCTCGGCCATCATTGCTTTATAATATCTATTTAAGATAGAGAAAAAACAAAGAATAAAATTCTTTGTTTGTTTAAGAATAAAATTCTTTGTTTTTTCTCTATCTTAAATAGATATTATAAAGCAATGATGGCCGAGCGGTAATAGATATGGACGCGCCTGGCTAGCTACCACCCTCAACAGAAAATCTGACACCAAGCACCTAACAGTGTGTTCCGGCGGCAGTCCTTGAGAGCCAGTAGAATTACAGGCACATGGCACTTAAAACTTTACGTCTCAGTATGACGGGCACAGTGCAATTCGTCGTTGATAAAATGCATCTGTTATAGGCAGAGGTTAGTCCACTTAAAATCAGGTGGGCCTCGGGCTTGTTCCGTAGCAATAACATAAAAAAGTTTAATAGCTAATTGGCTAAATGCGGGACGTACGCATGGTAAGGATATCGAAACTTATTATATAACAACAAACTGTTCGTGTTATTGTTAAATTATTTTTGTAAGGTAATCGACACTAACCACATTAGTGAAAATTTCAAACGCACCACCTCTTAGGTTTTTCAAATTCAATTCAAATTGAAATAAATTTATTCATAAGAATATTGTATATAAGGTCTTATAATATAATCAGTCCAGTCCAATATTCAACCGCTGCCGGCGTACAAATATTTATAATATTGTAGCACATATTATGAATAACACTAAGGATTAAGCTAAACTACAAAAATATTTATAAAATTCAATAAATTGAATAAATATAAGTAAAAATGTAATAAAAAAAAATTTTGCTAATTGATAATGTCAAATATAATATAATGCAAAATGTCACCAATTACATAATCTTGAATAATACATTCATATATTCTGTTAAAATTTGTCAACTAACAAATCATCAATGGTATACTAGCATTTTTCGATTAAAAAGTGAAACAATTTTCTTTTAAATATACTAGGTGTCCTTGAAACTCTTTGGTTGTTAATTGTATAAGCGTATAGCTATACAGTGAACATTGTGACTAAATACGCTAAGGATCTGGTTCGGTACATAAATATTGTATTTATTTCTATTGTTGACTCTTAAGGATGCACTTGCCGACGGCTCAAACTTATCAGCGGGCGAGGCAACAAAGCATGCTATTTCACCTATACCTTTGTGGGAAAGGTAAGACTCCGTGATGAGTAGTAAGAAGATAGTGATCGCGCATCACACACCCGTATTGCATCTACGCTAATTACGCACACTTGTTTGCGATATATCAATGAAAGCCGAACCATGCCGAACGAATTACGATGTTTGACGACGGACGGAGATAGTGTTGCAAGCTACGTCACGACGTGTGTAGGTATTTCTTATAAAATAATATTATATATTCACAGAGGAATACATTTTGGTTCGGACAGTAGGTACCTGTTGTTATAATTTTCGTTCGTTTTATAATAAAATACCATACTGATGTTATTTCACCTATAGTAGGTAAATATTTAGTAAGTAGGTACAATGATTTGTAGGTACATAGTAAATGTATTAGTTTGTTCTTTTCATATTGATGTAGTAAATATTTACCTACAATAATTATTTATTACATAATTAGCAAGTTACTGCTTTTACTACAACATATTTTGTAAAGCAGTGACGGCTCAGTGACATAGGTTATGGACTTCCGCGCAGCAGGTCCATGGTTCGAATCCCGTCGCGGGCTTAATCTTCACCGCGTGGTAGAAGAGCATTATACGAATGCCCGCCTGGATAGCTACTACCCTCAAGTAAAAAATCGGTCGCCAAGCACCTAAAGGGAAGCAGTGATGGCTCAGTGGCATTGGTTATGGACTGCTGCGCATCAGGTCCATAGTTTGAATCCCGCCGCGATATTGAATTTCACCGCGTGGTGGAGAGTTCGTAGCGAAGTTTACTTAGCTGTTCTCAACCGGTCAGCAAAGTTTAGCACCATCGCGCGCGGTCATGAGTTGGATGGGTGACCGCTAGGACAATACTACTGAGCGCTTCCGTGCTTCGGAGGGCACGTTAAGCCGTTGGTCCCGGTTGTGGTCTTAGGATGGCAGTCGTTATAGCATGGTGGTAGGGCATTTTGCGAATACCCGCCTGTATAGCTACCACCCTCAAGTAGAAAATCTGTCGCCAAGCACCTAACGGTGTGTTCCGGCAGCTGTCCTTGAGAGCCAGTACTTCTAGGTTAGCCTGAACAACATCTTCGACCACATCATCACTTACCATCAGGTGAGATAGTGGTCAAAGGCTAACCTATCAGGCATAAAAAAAGAGCATTTTGCGAATGCTCGCCGGGATAGCTACCCAAGTAGAAAATCTGTCACCATGCAACTAACGTGAACTCAGTGGCATTAGCTATGGACTGCCTCACAGCATGTTTATGGTTCGAATCCCGCTGCGGGCTCGAGCTTCACCGCTTGGTGGAAGGGCATAGGGCATTTTGCGAATGTTCGCCTGGCTAGCCACCGTCATCAAGCAGAAAATCTGTCAGTAAGCGCCTAACGGGAAGCAGTGATGGGCCAGTGGCATTAGCTAGTGACTGCCGCGCAGCAGGTCCATGGTTCGAATCCAGCCGCGATATTGAGCTTCCCCGCGTTGGTGAAGAGCATTTTGCGAATGCTCGCCTGGATAGCTACCACCCTCAAGTAGAAAATCTGTCAGAAAGCACCTAACGGGAAGCAGTGATGGCTCAGTGGCATTGGTTATGGACTGCTGCGCAGCAGGTCTATGGTTCGAATCCCGCCGCGGGCTTGAAATTCACCGCTTGGTAGAAGGGCATTTTGCGAATGCTCGCTTGGCTAGCTACCACCCTCAAGTAGAAATTCTGTCACTAAACACTTAACGGGAATCAGTGATGGCTCTTAGCAATGGACTGCCGCGCAACAGGTCTATGGGTCGAATCCCGCGCGCGGGCATGAACTTCACCGCATGGTGGAAGGTTGTTTTGCGAATGCTCGCCCGGCTAGCGAGCTTTGAGATGAGAGTGTGTCGTACCGATTTCAAAATCTCTCTCGATTTCAAGTCTCTATAAGCGGTAATGTACGATGGCATCATGGATCTACCAATTCTGGTAGAACACATTTGGAATAAAAATTCTCTACCTACCCGTAACTGATTTAAATTATTTCCAATAAAAATCAATAACTAATCATAGGTTATTTTTGATTAGGTAAGTGCCTACAATCATCGCTAAGTTTACCATATAAACTTTCGTACTACCTTAGGTATAAGTACCTACTGCAAATATACATACTTATTCTACTAATTTACGTAGGTAGATACATAGTACTAACTTTATTATTTGTTGTGATCTTATAGCTATGTAGATAGGTATGCAATGTAATGCGCGCCCGCGAATGTCGATTTGATATCGCTGACAGTTGCTTGCCTAGGCAGGCCTATATGATAAATGATAATTATATCGTAGATAGATAGGTATCTTCCATTGAGCTTCTAATTCTAACCCTTTACTACTTTGTGTTAGGTAGGTACTTTCTCGAAGTTATATTACTGCTCAGACTATATTCTAAAAAGAATGCGGACTACCTACGTCCATACCATATCTAACCAAATGCAGCTTTTTATATTGTCTAAGTGTTGCTAAAATGATTAGGTACTCACCATAGCTATCATGACCTGCGTATTGACTAATACCTACTAGGTACTAACTTAGGTGAGAGTAGGTGAGTACCTAGACATAGTTACGTATTTATATTACCCAAGTACCTATCTACACTCGAGAGCAATGAATCCGGGTCACTTAAAGAATGTTAAAAATCTCGGAAACTAAAAATGCTAGGTTAATGCAATAAATTGTATTTAATAGACAATGTAATACTCCTTAAATGAAAGTAAAAAAAATATGAGTCACCATACATTTTACTAACACAAAATTACATAAAGAAAAAAACTGCTGATCTCTCCTTAAAACAAAAATAGGAAACATGAAATTTTTGAACTTTATTACGATTTTCTTGAATTTTAATACTTCGTATTGCCTCCTCGTGCTTCCATTACTGCGTTTACGCGGTTTGGCATGCTGTACACCAAGTTCCTTATACGATTTTGGGGAATATTCTCCCATTCCTCTGTGAGAGCAATTTTGAGCTCACGAAGCGTGATTGGGGGAGGGTTTCGTTGTTTTACGCATCTGCCTAGCTCGTCCCAAGCATGCTCGATCGGGTTGATATCCGGGCTGCGCGCTGGCCACTCCATACGAGTAATGTTCATCTCTTGAAGGTAGTCATTCACAATCCTACCTGTATGAGGTCGGGCATTGTCATGCATAAATATAGCATCCTCACCTAAATTGACCATAAATGGACCAACGTGATCATTGAGGATTTCTTCCACATATCTTACGCTAGTTAAAGAGCCGTTTTCTATGATCACCAGCTCTGTGCGACTTTCAGAAGAAATTCCGGCCCACACAAGTACAGACCCACCACCGTAGGCTACTTTTTCTTCGATGCATGCTTGCTTGAATCTTTCCCCTGGTCTTCGATACACTCTGTGTCTTCCATCGTGCTTGTAGAGCATAAATTTTGATTCGTCGGAGAACATAACTTTTGACCAATCTTCAATACTCCAATTTACGTGGCTCTGGGCATATCTTAGTCTCGAAATACGATGCCCACGCTCCAGTTTAGGGCCGTTTGCAGGTCTAAGGGGTTTTAAGTTAGATTCAGCAAGCCGACGTCTTACTGTCCATGCACTTGGGTTACTTCCTCCGAGGCGTCGAAACTGATTGGTGAGTTCAGTTCCTGTGAGAAAGCGATTTCGAAGCATGGTGTTCACCAAGTATCGGTCTTCTCGTGCTGTGGTACACCTGGTTCTGCCCGTTCCTGGTCTGCGTAGGTTAGAACCAGTTTCTTCGTAACGTCGGAGAACTCTTTGTACTATTGACAGCGACACACCGACAGTCCTGGCTGTATCGCGCTGACTCCGGCCGGTTTCCAGCATTGTAAGTATTCTGGTGCATTCTTCAGGCGTAAGCGACATAATTTCAGCTTGAATAATGAATATAGAGCACTATCAACATGGTTTATGTACCCACATAAATGACAGATTACAAACAAAAGCAAAACCAAATGCTGTAATTTCGTAGTTCCATCTTCGAAAGTGGCCCTTTTTCAAATTTGATTTTTTTATGATATAACTTTACAATAACTAAGAAGTTTTAATACCTTCATTTAAGGAGTATTACATTGTCTATTAAATACAATTTATTGCATTAACCTAGCATTTTTAGTTTCCGAGATTTTTAGGATTCTTTAAGTGACCCGGATTCATTGCTCTCGAGTGTATATGGATTATGGCGTCCGACACTTACTATCACGAACAAACTAATCAAATGCGAAAGAAAATCCGGTCCCCAACTCCCAACATATGTAAATATATATATATACATATATAAGTACGTAAGTAGGCATAGGCACTACATATTGGTAGTGTATACATACGTGCACACCAAAAAGCAACAGGGCATTCCTACAATATAATATTATGTTCTAAGATCGCGGCGCGGTGCACGTGACTTTTAGTAGTGTGCGTTTTGTTAATTATATATTAGTGTGCTGCGCATGAGACCCGCCCGCCCGCTTCCCTCACCGCGGAATGGAAGTATTGACATGAGATGCCCAATATTTTGAACGAAAAACTAGCGCGCAAAACTATGTGTGCCGACCTTTGGCTCTAGGATGTTTATGATTATACTACTGGATGTATTTGTTTTCCAAAATGTTATCTAAAATGATCATGAACTGAGCTATGCTTCTATGTAAATAATTTTAGGGATTTCATGCTCTATAAGTCGTTTATTTACGACTAAACATGCGCTAAAATTCGTGATATTACAGGGATGTTTCGAGGCTTATAACTATCATGTGAAGATTTTTTTTACAAATCGGTGCCAAGACAAGCCTAGATAATGAAGAGATAAATCGATATCATGCTTAGTTGTGGACCTAAAACCTCAAATAAGGGAGTGATCATCCTACGGCGTTTGTATGGAAAAGTTACCGGCCAGTTCAACCTTAATGTAACATCGTTATGCTTTTTAAAATAAAGTGGGTTATTATGTACAAATACACAGATTTCGTAAACGTAGAGACAAGGTAAAGGTAATATACGATTATTTTTAAACAGAGGTTTACAGGTGTCTAGTGGCTCAGCTTTACACAGTGATCTTACAATTTTTTTTTGCGAGGTAAAGACCTTAGATGCTTCAACTGTATCACCCCAGATTATGATACCATAGCGAAGAACTGAGGAAACATAGCCATGATAGGCACTCAGCGCAGCTTTTATGGAGGCTACATTCCTAAGACGTTTAAGGACGTACACAAACCTTTCGAGTTTTGTGCAGACCCTGCTTATGTGCTCTTTCCAGTTGCAATGGTTGTCTATTGTGATACCTAAAAAAAGGGTTGATTCAACTTCTTTTATTATATTGTGCCCACATTTTAATGTCAACTTTTCGGGATTACTGTTATAAGTCCTGAATTGAATCATGTGAGTTTTATTTAAATTGATTTGTAAATTATTATATGTCAGCCATTTAATTACACTATTTAATGCAGTATTACTAATAAATTCAAAACTATTTTTGTCATGTCCTTCTATGATGAGTGTCATGTCATCAGCATAGAGAACGCACTTATGATTAATAATGTTGGGCATGTCATTAATATATAGTAAGAATAAAAGAGGCCCCAATATACTCCCTTGAGGAACTCCGCATTTATTCTCAATATATTTAGATCTATAAGTTATTTTATCCAATCCTGAAAAGTTATATATTTTAAGATATATCCATTTAAATGTCAGACCGACGCGACGGACGGCCGGACAGCCAGGCTTACTAATAGGGTCCTGTTTTCTAGTACGGAACCGTAAAAATACATCACTGAGTAGGCAGAGGTATATAAACACCTACGCTTCACCAAACGTTTTCTTTGCTATATATATTTATTTTACTCACTTTGAAACCCAGTGGACACTCCTGACATTTATAGGCCATGTCTTTTTCATTTGCTTCCGGTTTCTCTTTAACCTGAAAACATCAAATTCAAAAATTATATAATGTTTTTTCATTTGTATATATTATATTATAATTGTTATCATTTTATATGTATATATACATAAAATTGACGTCACGCCTGATTCCCGAAGGTGTAGGCAGAGACTATGTATTTCTACTTGCTACGTCTAAAGCTTTGGACTGTTAAAAATATGATCAATTTACTAATAGTCAGTTCATTGTTTTGCCACGTTTTATAAACATAATGCTAATATAATGGACGACGAATAAAATGATTTATATATGTCAAAAAAAAGAACTTATCATAGGATTGCTTATGGATATTTTACGTAATGACATATGAGTTTAGTGCATCGAATTTATAAGACTAGTGTTAATTTACCGGTTTCTCCCGCTTGACGTAAGGATGATATTTATATATGTGCTGCGCCAAGCTTTTCTTGCGTCTAAACACGCGCCCACATTCACATATTAATCTCGAAGAGCATTGTCTGAAAGATAAAACAATAAACATGGATTACAATTAAGGTTTGGTTTTAGAAATAACTATAAAACTAGGAATTCCCCGCAACCATAGAACTTCGCATTGTACTTAATATTATAAAATATGGCTTGTACAAACAAATGGAGGTTTAAAAACGAACAATAATATTTTTGAAATGTACAAACCATAAGAAGCATTCCTTTCAGACAGAAAAATACAATAACGATTGGGAAGAAACATTCTCCAGTGCACGAACCAGAAGCGTAGCATCGGTAAGCATAGTAAAGGTGGACCGACGACAATGCGCGAACTACCCGATGGTAGCTTAGGCAAATAATACCTATATGATATCCGTATGATAGATTTACATTCTTTCGATTTCCAATTTTCCTAAAACCTAAGAAACTTCAATAATATTCGTGTTTTGATTAATTTCGTACCTCAAGTGCTTGGTTTTGTTTTCTCTCGCTACTACTTGACTGCAATATGTGCATATATCCAATAGCTGCTCATCTTGGTCTTGTTTTGTCTGTAATACCATATATATTATAAAAAAAACAACATTATTTAAATTTATTTCATATCATCACGCCTCGGTGTCACCCAAGGGATATGCATAGGGCTATTAACCTGTCATGATGAGAGAGTCATAGCTCAATGGCAGAGAATGTCCCGGCACTAGGGACGGATTATCGCGGGTTTAAATCTTGCTCGTTGTTAATAGTAGATTGTTATACAAGGGTCGAAAGGAATCAATTCCCATAGACGCCCGAGCGTAGCGAGGGTGGCTATAGTCCGAGTAAGAATGGATGACTTTCACCCGTGTTAAGCACTTTACTTTTCATTCCGAATATAAGGAAAGTAAAAAATAGGAGTATTTTTCTAAATTATTCATTAATAATAATGACATGAATAGCACCTATTTGAAATTAATTGAGATGTTAGAAATATTTGTGAAATTTTCAGTTAAATTTTGCTTGCCAAATTTATGTATGGCTATCGTTCGAATAGGAATTAATGACTTTCACCCTTGTTAAACACTCTACTTTTCACTACGAGTATGAGGTATATAAAAAATGTTTTTTCTGTAATATTTATTGATAGTAAGAACATGAGTAGAACCTATTTTAAAATAATGCAGTTATAGTCCAAGTAGGAGTCGACAACTTACATCTTTGTTAAACACTCTACTTTTCAATTAAAATATGAGTAATGTAAAATAAATAGTTTTCAAAAATATTTACTGAAAACGATAACATAAGTAGAAGAAACATATATAAAATTAATTGAGAGATATGAAACTTCAGTATTTTTTATTAATTTTAATAATTCCCTTATAAACTTAGTATCCTGCCAATCTATATATCAAGTCTTTTTTTAATTTTAAACATGGAACACAAAACGTCACCCGAGGGAGCTATTTTTTAAATTTTGATTATAATTCATGCTCTTAAACTGAATTAGTGAATACAATTTTCATATAAGATACACTAACTTGAGAGAGTTACATTAATTCTGTTATACACTAGTTCTTTTAGCCATAAAGACAAATGTAGTCGTTATTATTTTTTATAATACAGCAGAGTATTTTAGAACGAAATAACATAGACATCGCTGTTTGTTTACAACAACGGTTGCCATGGTTACAAGTCATTCCGGCCAAGAGAAGGAAGCATTTACTATGAGTTTTTCCCACCCTTAGGTGGGAAGCAGCGTCTTCCACCCGCTACTCAGATCAAATAAACACTACTTTAAGAGTATGATAAATAAAAAAATAAAAATTCGTTGTAATTGTGTAAGCTTATTTGCTGAGCAGACGTTAATGCAATAATTACAATGTTAGAATTATCGGGTTACCGTTAAAAAAGTTTCAAGTTAATAGAAAAAAAAATCTTGTTTGTAGTTCAATTTAGTTTGGCTGCAGATGTCGCTTCGTCCCCTTAAATCAGAAACAATAGAAAGGAAATTATAAATTGACTTTTGATTGAATTATGAATATGACTCACTCACCACGATACCTCAATTGGCAGAGCATGTCCCGGCTCTAGGGATGGATATTCGCAAGTTCGAAACCTGCTCGATGGTAAAAAACCTTTCGCTCTAATTTTGTAAGCGTATTCGCTTAGCAGTGGTGATAATACAAAGAATCACAATGTAAAACTACTACAGGAAAAGTTATAGTCATGTGCGGTATATAGAATGATTATTTTAATGTTTATTGAAGCATGGACCTGCGGCACGGCAGTCCATAGAGCTATTACCGTTCGGCTAACATTGCTCCAAAATTCTGCTAATTACTTTACACTAATAAAATTTTTTATACACCTAATATATATATTTTTGTCATAAAAGTGAAATATTTGTTTAGTTTGCTCTCACCTGAAGATTTTCAAGATCATTTGAAAATTTTGTGAAACCCAAATCATTACTCAACGCATTATCATCTTTAAATCCAATTGCATAAGGATTCAATTCACTGTCTGGTCTTGAATTGCTAGATATATCGAGACCAGCAATTCGGTCTGTATCAAAAAGGTTAGTGGAGAAATCAAGACTGTTTGTAAAATTCTGGAAGCTTTCGTCTGAGGGCATTCTGTTGTCTTCCAGTACAGAATTTATATCTGGTTCATTATCTTCGTTTGTTTCAGTTGGTTGTGGAATTTTCTCCCTGAAATATTGCAAGAATGATTGAGTATGTTATACTAACGCATCCGGGCAGTCGAGCGCAAGACGTGCCATTTTCCACAAAAAAATTAACACCGAAGCTGCCAAGACAATTGAAACACATTATCAAAATCAGCGTAGATAATGACTACGTTACTAAATAACACAAATACTTACAACGTAATATGGTAGTCTTTGTAATGCTAACTGTAAAATGTGTACACAGAGTATGTCTTTATAACTGAGAAGTTTCAAGAGTATAGGTAGAGCGAAATAACCGCTATCTGTCGGCCACGGCGTGATAAGATTCTAAATGGTGTAGGTCATTATTTAAACATTGGTTGATAATAAGGCATTTTGCGAACGCTTGCCTGGCTAGTTATACCACCCTCAAGTAAAAAATGGCGTGTCGCTATGCAACGGTATGTTCCGGCAGCTGTCCATGAGGGCCAGCAGCTCTAACCTCTCCTGAACTAAAACTTCGATCACATCATTACTTAATATCAGGTCAGGGTATTCAAAGGCTAGCTATAAATAAAAATAATTATAAGTAGTTTTTACTTTATTTCATACCCGCAGTTCTTAGTTATACAAATATGTTGTGCGGGCTGACATATGCAGAGATTCAGTCACCGAAGTACACATGAAGGTGAAAAGGCGATGATCAAATGACATAGTCGTTCAGAATAGTTCAGTTATAGAAAAAAACAAACATTATTTTTGCACAATAACTTCATATATCCTTACGATTTGAAGCATCCTTTTGAAGCGCTCGTAGCGAAGTTTACTTAGCTGTTCTCAACCGATCAGCAAAGTTAAGCAACGTCGCCCGCGGTCCTGAGTTGGATGTGTGACCGCTAGTGACATTACTACTGAGCGTTTCCGTGCTTCGGAGGGCACGTTAAGCCGTCGGTCCCGGTTGTTGTCTTAGGATGGCAGTCGTTATAGCATGGTGGTAGGGCATTTTGCGAATGCCCGCCTGGCTAGCTACCACCCTCAAGTAGAAAATCTGTCGCCAAACAGGCATAAAGGCATAAAAAAAAGATTGTATAAAATAAGGAAATGTACAAATCTCCATAAATCCCTTCAACGTTCCAATCTCACGAAAACTTCCCTTTGACGTTTTAGAAACACTCCGGTATTTAGTATCCCCTTAATCTGGCATCACGAAATGGCTCACTAACGCTTAACTCAACACAATACTTTATCAGAACCCATTCACTTCAGAGATAATATTATACTACACAGTTATTGTTTAGTGAAGTTGTAAATTACATTTGATAATTAAAATATATAGAAAAAATACTTACGGTGAATTTCCCGGCTTTTTCGAACAATTACTATGCACATGGCGTTTTAACCTGCAAACGAAGAACGTTAAATTTTAACCAATCATACATTTCATGATGGTAGGGCATTTCAAATATGGTATAGTACCTATGTACGTAAAAATGTACGTATTTCGTAAGTTCTGCATTAATAAAATTAACAATAAAAAAAATTAAACATATTTTTATGTAAGCTTATGTCTAAAAAGCAATCTCTTCGGGACATACCTTGATAGTATTTCAACAATTATGATTTATAATTAAATAATGTTTCCGTATTGAGTTAAAAATGCCATATATAATATTATTTCCAAAAGAATATTAGTAAAAAAAAATGTAGATTACTTACGTGAATAATCTTCCAAAAGAACGTTTGCAATATCGACAGCGGTAGGAAGACCGTGATGATCGTATGTAATCCTATACAGACAGAAAAAAAAATGTATTCATTGGTTCATAATGCTTGGGAGTTTTCTCATGCTCATATTGAGTTCCCCTACTGGTAGGGGTAAATACATACTACTCCTCGTGCTAAGGAACATAAATGACGCTAGGAAACACCAATCACAGTAGGCAGCACTAATCACGTTAGGGAACATCAATTACTTAAGGAAGCATTCATACTATTAGGCAGCACCAATCACACTAGGCAGCACTAACCACGCTAGAGGACATCAATTACTACGAAGCATTTATCACATTAGGCAGCAACAATCACGCTAGGAAGCTTCAATTACACTAGGCAGCACCCACCACAGTAGGGAACATCAATCATAGCGTGATTAATGTTCCCTACTGTAGGGAACATCAATCATAGCGTGATTAATGTTCCCTACTGTAGGGAACATCAATCATAGCGTGATTAATGTTCCCTACTGTGGTGGGTAAACATCAACATACTAGGAAGCATCAGTCACACTAAGCAGCATCAATTTCCCTAGAGTACAATGATCACGCTAGAGTACATCAATCACGTCGAGGTACACCAACTACGTTAAAAAACTACAAACACGCTAGGGTATCTATACAATATTTAGCATAACCACTCACTTTATGATAAACATCCATATGTCGATGCAGAAGGGCCGCCGACGACAAGGCGCGATTACATTCGTTGCAATGCCACTGCACAGGATTCACTTTAAAAAAAGTGTAGAAAATTATTCTAATTTGCTAAATAACAACAATGACAACTGAAAGGTCAATTCTAGTTGGTCGAAAAACTAAACATGTCTGCGGCACTCATCCAGATTTTTTAAGTAAATGTTTTACTAATTTTTTTATAAATCATATAAACAATTGTTAATATTATGCTAAAGAATAAACTTTGAAAACTGCGATATTATTTAAGCGGTTCTCTGAAGTCAGCGCGAAGAATATGTCTACAAATACTAGGAAACAACCTGAACAATGACATGGCTGCGTTGTGGACGTATTTAAGGGCCTTTGGCAGACCGAAGGATGCGCGGAAGAATTCCACACGATTGGTTGATCAGCATGAATGATATTATATCAATGAATATGAATGAATATGAACGATATATCATTGAATATGCATGATATTACGCTCTCGTTTACTTTTACAGAATTACGTGAATTCAACGTTCACTACAAAATTCGATTCAAAACGTTCACTGCCAATCATAATCAATACTGCCAATACACCACAAGCTGGTTTAGCTGGTTTGCTGGTTTAAGTTTCCCTATATCAATTTCATACTCTAACGTGCAAGAGTCAAAATATTACTGAGAATTTATTTTTATGCTATCCCAGATAAGATATAATAATAACTATACTGGGTAGATAACTGAATGACAATTAAAAAACGGCTCGGACTCGCTTGATATTTACCGGAAAGATTCCGACAAGCAGTTGCGGACAGTCTTGAAGACCTTCGTCTGGGAGTCATGATTGAGCGAAGAGGCGAACACGGGCCTCAGCGCGTAACTGAAGTTGCAAAGGCGCTGTCTGTCCCGGCTTTGCATTATTTGTGAAATCATCGTTAGAGCTTTCACTTGAAACACTGCTAGTTGAACATAACATTACACTGCTAACATGGTTGTTGACACATCACACTAACCACTTCACGCTTTCGTGACAGATAGATGAAGGACTTTAAAACGGACCTAACCTGGGAGCATTATGGTCTAATTAGAATAGCAATGGAGATTTATTTATTTATTTCGTCGTTAATTACTGTACCTCATTGCTTTACAATCTAGCCAACAATACGGACTAATGAGTAATTTTCGTAAGGCTTAAACTGCAATGTAGAGAAAAAATAAAAAATGTGTCCATTAACACCTATTTACTGTCTCTATTAAGGGAAAGACACTATGTACTTGTGTTTTTTTATATATTACTCACTACTTAGCACGTACACTCGTTTTATGAATTTATCTGGTATCGTGGCGCACGTCACTTATGAAGGTTTATGTGTGAGCCTTTATTCCTTCCATATGGGTTTTCTGACTTTCTACTGGGAAGGGTGAATAAAATTACTATATTTCGGTGATCAGGTGCAGGAACGTACTCCTGGTCGGAATCTTTCCGTTAAATATCACTTGAGTTCTAGGCAGTTCCTAATTAGCTTTCGAAGTGAAGTGGATAACTATACCTGTTTCAAGGTCCAATACAGGTGGCCCCGCTGGTATGTTGTGCTCTTCTACATATTTCTTGCTATATCCAAGTCTCAGCGGTTTTCGCGCACATACATACTGCGTCGTAAGGGCATACAATTCGTTGTTCTCTTCATATAGCCACAAGTTCGCTGTTGTTGGGACTGATGCATCGCCAAGGGGCAGTAAGCCCATCCAGTTCGACTTATCTGGGAATATATTGTTTTGTTTTAAATTTTTTAACGAGTTTTACTGGCGTAGCACGAGTAGGTTTGTGTGATCTTTATGAAATAGGGTGATAGGTACGGTTGATTTAAATATTGAAAATTCAATTATATACTATGGGAGCTAGATTTAATAAGGACAGTTGAAAAAATGAGAATGAAAGGCCAACAAATCAACCAGTCATTCAGATGTACATTTTAAATAATTCTGGGCGATATATATAAATGTGCACAACCACTTGCACTTAGGTGAAGAGTTCGTGGTCCTACCACTTAACGTCAACACATTGATAGTTGTTGACGATATGTTTTGCTATTAATTTCGTATATATTATGGTGTTTGCAGACATGGAAAAAGCATTTGACCGAGTATCTTCAGAAATTCATAGAATCTACTACACATAAAGGTATGTATCTTGTACAGAGTGCAAGTAATTTATTAATATTTCAAATCTGTGTGCATTCAAACTAGTACAAACTATTTTACAAAATTACAAATTTACGAGGGAAACAATTATAATCATGTGCTGCATTCGTACCCTCCTCCATCCATCCACCCCTTTAGCCGGGGTATGCTCTAACCAATTGAGCTAACATGGCACAAAGACTCATTATTCTAATTTTTGCTCTCGTCCTTCAACCATCGTATCGGGATGGAGCGACACCTATAGTTCAACTTGCGTGTACTACTTTCTCTCGTAAATTTGTAATTTTGTAATGCAATTCGCCAAGCAGGCGTTATTGCAAACATAACAATATTAATAGTACACATTATGTCCAAACCGAGGCTAAAGTTACCGAAGAGTTCAACAGCCATATTGATTATTATATTAACAGAGGTGAGAGCCAAAAAGTATACATACACAAGCTGTGCAAGTCTCGTAAGCAAACATTTTGCAGTTTTCACAATAATTACGCGTCATACGATTTACAATACAAAACACATGCACAGACTGGCTTAAATTATAAGTGATTTAACTAGTCTAAGAAAATACTACGATCTATATACAATACTACAGCTACCACATTAAATGCGTTTAGACAACCTATAAGGCATTGCAGACTCACAGGCAGTCCAAATGCTCAAGCCCACTACAAGTTGGCAGCGTGCCCAGCATGCTGGCAGCATTGCCTCGGTGAATTGCAATGCTTATTCGTTGAGCCGAATAGGTGCCAGCATTTTGATCACGCGTCGCGTCGACCAAGCACTCTGATAAGTTTTGGAAAATACGATGAGCTCCCGGTCCCCACGGACCCAACGTCTCTACACCAAACGGCTCAATTATGTAACCACTACCGAGGTATATAGCATATAGCTCCTACTAACTAGTTGGCCACATAGAAAAAATTATAAATAAAATGTTAAAATGCTCAGTTCAATACCTTTATCAGATACATCAATGTAAATAACGTGATCCTCGTCTTGTCGCAGTAGAAACACTGGTGATGTATTATTTGACTGTAACATTTGCGCTTCTAACCGTGTTATAGTTCGACGGATACCTGTAATATTTATAACAATAAACATACATTAAATTTATAAGTATTCAAAATAAATCGGAAAAGTATTAGTGATTAATTTATATGAAGTAGAAGTGAAAGTGTTGTCACCGTAGTCGCTCTCTGACCTATTTTATTATAAGACCAGATCTGTCCAGAACTAAAGGTTTACTACCAATTTATTAGTAGTAATTATTAGTAGTAGTTTATAAGAAGAGTTCCCAAAGCGGAACTAGTAATAAAAATTCTGAAGTTCGTAGATAACATTTTTTTTCATAGTTACGCCTTTGACTTCTATCTACTATCTTACCTAATGGTAAGTGATGATGCGGTAAAATGTGCTATTCATGCTATTCTTGAAATATTGGCTCTAAAAGACAGCTGCTGGAGCACAGCGTTAGGTGATCGGCGACAGATTTTCTACTTAAGGGTGGCAGTTAAGCATTCGCAAAATGCTCTACCACCATGCTTTAACGACTGTCATCATCAGACAACGACCGGGGCCGACGGCTAAACGTGCCTTCCGAAGCACGGAAGTGCACAGTAGTAAAGGCCACTTGCAGTCATCCATCCAAATAATGACCGCAGACTTTCATCAGTTAACAACGACTAGACAAGCTCTCTTAACGAACGCTTCACAAATTGACTAAATACACAGAACCGTAATGGTTTGGGGAAAGAGATTTCCACTTCCTACGATTCCACCATATTTCTCTTGCAAGCTTCACTGTTACAAGTTACAACACATTTCGTACACGGCCGTCTGTTAAGGGTTGGGCCGTCGTTGGCCGTTATTTTTATTTTAAAGGGTATATAATTTCAGCCAAAAGGCCACCGCGACTCCTCTGTAGGTGGTGTATCCTGGTGGATCAATTTCGGATGACATTTTCGCATAAATGGGGCTCAACTTCACGAAGATCGTGAGTTATGTTGGCCTTCAGGGCGACAATTGACTGTGGTTTGTCTGCATAGACTAGAGACTTCACGTAACCCCACAGAAAGTAGTCAAGCGGTGTTAAGTTACTCTATCCTGCATGGTGCCCAGTTTTTGTCGCCACCACGCGAGATGACGAAGCCTTCGAATTTCTCATTCAATAAATTTAATGTTTCCCGTGTTGTATGGCAAGGGCGCCGTCCTGTTAGAACCACATGTTTGTGAGATCCATACCATCTAAACTAGGCCATTAAAAATTGTTATCATCGTCCGATATCGGTCGCCATTGACAGTGAGCGATTTTTCGCAGAGGGTTTTCTTGCACATTGTCCCAAACAGCAACAATATTCTCCAACGATCTTGCGTTTCTATGAAGTACAGGCACTGCTTTGTCTCAAATTTCTTCATTAAACGACTGATTGTGGACTTTGCAGGACGGCCATGAACGCCATAAATTGGACGCAATGCACGGAACGTTAGGCGAATAGAGCACTGATTTTGATAATACATTTTAACAATTTCTACGCGTTGTTGAAGCGTATAGCGTTCCATGGTGAAATGTCACGACTAAATATAATATTTGATATGTTCATGGCAAATGTTACTGCTATCGCTTTACCAAGACGGCCGCTATACGCTGTCAAAGTTCGCGCGTCCCTATTGAAAAACCCTTTACAATCTATTAGTTATTCACTTTCTACTATAAGGTACAAAAATAAAGCATATTATTACCTTGCACAGGCCCAAAGCGAGCACGAATCGGTAAAGTCCTTCGTGGCGAGATGTAATTGCCCCTAATTTGTAAGGGGGCTGGTAACACTGCTATTGCTCGCGGTGGTGCTTTCACATCAGATATGTGAACTGGAAAAACAATGATTACTTTTTCTTCTTTTTACTGAAGCTGCCCGCAATTATTCGGCGTGAGATTGCATTCAACCTCGTTAATGACCTATATAACAACTAAATTTGTGTTATATTATAAATGATTGAAAGTCTCATCTCTACTATATCCTGCACCATGTCTCGCCATCTAGGTCAAAAGGTTGCTATACTGTTCAAATAAGGTGCAAGCTGCGTTCGATATAATCGGACCGCAGGTCGCCGGATATCCCTTATGAAGAGTACTTGAACCTAATAAATTATCCTGTATATTGTAAGCCACGCGCGTCATGTTAATACGAAAAAATAAATGCAGTCCATTACATTGAAAGAAAAATATATATACGCTTTATCGAATATTTCCCTTAACCACATTATATATAGAGAAACATTTCAAGATTCAAGAAAGATGGTATAAACCCTCTTAGGGAACGTGCAGCAACTCCCTATCAACAAATTGAAGTTAATAGTGAAATTGATTTCACGCTCCACAATTGGAAAGTTATGGAATAGTTATTATTCTGTATGTTGGGAACTTTATATACGGCTAATTATTTTGGCTTCTAGTCGCTGCAAAACGCTTTTGTCCAACGACTCCATCACCGAGAATGAGTATTTCGGGCCGAGTTCAAGATGTGACGGCAAGCGTGTATCCAGTGTCCACCGCTATCGATCTCGCGCGGATGGTGTAGTTCTAGCTGAAGAGCGCAACATTCGCGTTTTGTAAATTAAAAAAGGAGGATGGCTAGGTTGTATCTGACGACAACTCCTTAGTCTGTTTTTTTACGTTTGAAGGCATAAGTGATGCAAAGCATTTTGGATTCATCCGCACATACGTGAATGATATGTATCATTCACATGACCCGGTGAAGGACATAGGATGGTTTTTATCCAACTGCGCAAAAAGAGGTTAATGGTTTTCGCGATAACCGACACATACGCAGGCGAAGCCGCGGCCGGAAAGCTAGTTTAATATATAAATACCTTTTTTTATTTTGTAGAAATGTCGGGTACTCAGATCAAACACTTGATCCGAATATGGATTACTATATTGTACTTGATTATGGGACTTTTATTTGATCAGGTGATACGCGAAATTAGGAAAAATTTTTTTTTTTTTTTTTTTTTTTCATCAATAATAACATAACATTTAATTTTTAAAATGTCATTGTTTAAATTCAATTGATTACAGCTGTTTCGTACAAAGGTAAAAAAAAATAAAAAAACATTAGATTTTATTTTTATTTTATAATAGTTTTATGGTAACTTATGTAATCAATAATCATGTTAATTAATTTTAAAAAAAAGTTGATGTGAACAACACTCTTGTAGTGCCGCAAAATGTGCAAATTGAACTTTTGGCAGCTATTGCAAATAATGTGCAATAGCTGCCAAAAGTTCATTCAAGGCGACAGTACTGTTTAAATTTTGTTTTGATTTTCAACGTCACAGAGGTGCGTAAATCCCTCGTTTGGCGTCTCTACCATGTTAAAACACACTATGGCATTCTGAATTAAACAACGCAGAATAACATTAATAAATTCAGATGAAAATTATCGCGGTACAACCGCATGACTGAAACCCACACGGCGAACTGAGAGCGACGCACGGTACACTTTTTAAACCACGCCCGTCGCGGTAAGGTCTGCGTTCTACTGTTATTGAGCTTGAATTACAATTCTTCACATATTTATTAGTTGGTCACACCTTAGAGAAACTAATCGAGTATCTATGTTTGTTAGACATAGGAGCTGAGAATATTTTAAACTTACCGTAGTTTTTTATCTTCTGTTTTGGTACAGATGTTTTTTCAACTCCGATATCATTTATATTACTTTGCGCTCTTTCAGCTTTAGCGCAATAGCTACCTTCCGTATCTGTATTTTTACACTTTATCAAGTGGTTTATAACTATTATGTTATTGACACGCTCTTTGGCACTATTTTGTATTTGCACATAATCTTCCATTTGATTTGTCTCACATCTTTCCGTTTTGGAGTCTGGCAGAGTAATGTGTGGACTAATACCATTGCGTTCTTTTTCTTGAGCATATGTAATATTGGTCGATTCTGTCAATGGTTCTGTAAGTTAGAAGTACATCATAACCATAATCACTGATTAAGTAGTCGTCAAAGGACTATAAGATAGAGAAGAAGAGAAGCTTATTTGTGGCTCACGGGTTAACTGGATCAACTCTGAAACCTTTGCTATTATTTATATTTTACATGAGTCTTTAGTCGACAACAATAGACTAATTTTTAAAATATTTACACACCAGGCCCTGATCACTTCTTTGTATGAGAAATGAACGCAAATGCTCCCAGTGTGTGTAATATTACAATTTACAACAATAATCAAACTAAATTGCACAACCCACCAAAAATAGACATCAATCGGAGAGTCGGGAGGCAAGACGAGGGTGCCGACTACACTCCCGCACTCGCATCGCCTCATCTTGCCTCCTGGAATGTGGATTGGTTATTATACTCAAAATCACTGAATGGTATTCGATATGGCCGTTACATACTTGGGACCCACGGGTGGTTAGGCTTATAAGCTTAAAGGTTATATGAGGAGATATAGCCATACATAAGGCCTCAAAGCAAAATTAGGCAAACCAATACCAGGAGATGGGACTGGGGTCATTTGAATATGGGCAGCGGAACCAGCGAGGTCGGTTAACATCAAAGACTTTATGCGATTACCTCCATCTTGGAGAAGCACGAAAATTGATAGAGTTATGCCCTGATATTATTATTTTGACGATCATAAATCGGTAGCGATCGTCAAGCGCACATTGAATATCAATGTCAAGCTAATGACGACTTTGTTTTAGCCTTACCAAAATTCCAATAGCTTTCAACTCGAACTATACACCCACTCGACAGCGTAAAAGCGAAACCATGTATAATGTAGATTGAAATTGTAAATGCAGTTGGGTCACAGTCCTTAAATACCTCACGCTGAAATATATCTAAGAAGCTCAGACGTAACCATTAAGATACTAAAACGGACTGTGAAAAAAACTACAATCTTCAGTTGATTTAACCCTTGATTACTCGCGTGGGGTCAGATTGACCCCAGAGCGAATTTAAACGTTCATATTTTTGTAGTTTTTGTGTCTATCCTCTTTGTTTTCCATGTAGCTTCCTAAGTTGTAGTTAACTACATAATAACTAGTAACGGGCACGTCGCTGTCTAGAACGGTTGTAGCAGGAGAGTGCTTTTGGGGTCAATCTGACCTCACGCGAGCAATAACGTAGTAGACTTTTTTGGTAAGTATTTGTTCCATATCTTCTCCGCAGGTTGGTACCACAATTCGTATCAGATACCACATGTGTCCAAGATGCAAAGATGAAAAAACAAAGATTGTATGTAACTAATTCAATAATTATGTATGCAATGAACACTAAAGCGTAATATGCCATAATTGCTGTTAGGAAAATAGCTCCTAAATAAAAAGGTGTTTTCTATTTAGTGTTGATTATTTAATATACAGTCAAATTACAATGTCATAGTAATTAGTATAAATAACTATTAAATTTAATAAAATGTCACATATTTTATGCAGTCATTGTTTTATTGGCGATTTAATTTTGGGGTCAAATTGACCCCAAGCGTGCAGTAGTGAAAGTTTATCAACGCGAGTAACTAAGGGTTAAGATCAAAATACTGAATTTCGAAGGCAATGCGACATGACCTATAAAGCAGCACATGTTAAAGTTTACAATAAAACGAAACCAACGCAGCTTAACCAAACAAAAATCTAACTTGATGTCTTCCAAGATATCTTCCTGCTACCCGAAAGGTGTACCTATGGCATGCTGTAGTTATGACAAACTAATAACTTAATTTGTCACAACTACAGCAAATAAAATAAATTTTAATTAAAACTAACTGTACTGTATCAGCCGGATTGTCCACTGCTGAACCCAGCCTCCCCCATTAAGGGGGGGTTTGCCATAATCCCTACGCTTGGCAGACGTCTTGGAGATCGCAGTTTATAATATCAATGTTAGGTAGGCTGAGGCAGCAACGTTTTCTAAGGGAAAACGTTGCTGCCTCCTTCCGGTATTTTACCTTTAGTCGCCTTTTACGACACCGAGCACCGACAGGTAGCAATGGGGGCTGACATTCTAGCTCGGCACCCCACGGGGATGCTAACTAAAGAAAGATAAAATATGTCAGTATTTACCAATCAGAAGAAGATGCTGGCCATGTTTTTGTTGATATAATGGTAATATTAGATTATCCATACCCTTTAACAAACAGAAAATGCTTTGTGAATACATAAAAATAACAAATGCTGAAGTGTAGGTTGAATTTGTCAGCATATTGCCTGCACAGCTAGTACAATTCACTTCAGTGCTCCAGTAAAGTGTAACACTTGTAAAATGTTTCATAGGAATTGGCATTTCAGTGATGTCATACCACTTCTACTTTTGATATTCCTTCCTTTTAATAACGTTATCAAAGGCCTACTACATTTGAATGGATTATTATAGTATAATTTTTGCATGGTGGAAGGGCATTGTGCGATTGCTCGCGTGGCCTGTGGTCTGGCTAGCTACCACCCTCAAGTACAAAGTCTGTCGCCAAGCAACTAACGGTGAGTTCCGGTAGCAGTCCTTGAGAGCCAGTAAAATTACAGGCACATGAGACAGGGCAATTCGTGACTTGTGATGAAACACATCTGTTACAGGCAGAGATTAGTCCACTTAACATCAGGTGGGCCTCATAACATTTAAAAAAGGTATTGGTATGAACAGGCTCGCCCTTTATTACATTGTTGGGGCCCATGTATGTCAGCAATAGTCAATACCTAAGATTATATGATATATAACAAAATGGGTATATAAAATAACAACACTACACTTACACTTAAATTTTCTAATCTATGCATTGGAGCAACCTGTGGATCTGAATGAACATTGGGATTCACTTGTATAATGTATATTGGTTGAGTTGTAACCTCATTTCGTTGTGCATTCATGTTGTCATGTAAATCTGGAAGAGAACATAAAAAGTTCATAACATAAGTAAGCATTTTATATTTATTTATTCGGATAACATACAGTGATATATATAGGGTACAGGTACAGCACGGCACTTATTGGTAGGTTGCAAGGTGCTCCTTGATAGGGGTCATTATTCCCGTCGCCACGATAGAGTCCTCGAAATCATACGTGAAGCGGCGAGTCTCGCGGTAGCTAGAGCAAAAAAGGTTTGACCACGAACAAGCGACACGTTGCTTTTGTAAAAGAAGGGTCATCTACAAAAACTAAATCCATGCCTTACTCCATCTTAGGCGCAGCTCCCGATTGGACTCTTTTGATGGACACGTATGAAAAACATTACAAAATCCCTGAGGATGTTGGTGTTTCGTCATCCAGACAAGACATATTTCTATACTCAAAGAATCTAAAACGCATAGTACTTATAGAACTTACTGTGCCGTGGGAAACAAACATACCTAAAGACCACACAATAAAAAGTAACAAATATTATGACCTAACAAATGAATTAATCAAAAACGGTTATGTGGTTAGTTTATATGCTGTAGAAGTCGGAGCAAGGGGTATACCAGCAAAATCCCTATACAACCTACTAAAAGACCTTGGCCTGTCAAGAACAACCGTAACTTCCATCCTAGAATGTGTATCCAAGGCGGCATTAGTAGGATCTTACCAAATTTGGTTGGGCAGGGGAGGAGGCCCGAGCGGTGAAAGGGAGCATTGATGCATCATAAAGGGGCTCCTTAACCTTACTCACTGGGTTGCAAGTCCCAGGCACCTTGACTGGAGCCTCTTCCTCTGCAACGCTATGGACCCGGCACCCGCACGGGGAATCCATGGAATGCTAAGTAAATTCGTCTCTAGAGTTTCGAAGTGCTCATAGCGAAGTTAACTCCCCTTTTCTCAACCAATCAGGAAAGTTAAGCAACGTCGCCCGCAGTCATGAGTTGGATGGACCGCTAGTGACATTAATACTGAGCGTTTCCGTGCTTCGGAGGGCACGTTAAGCTGTAGGTCCTGGTTGTCGTCTTAGGAAGGCAGTCGTTATAGCATTGTGGTAGGGCATTTTGCCCGCCTGGCTAGCTACCACCCTCAAGTAGAAAATCTGTCGCCAAGCACCTAACGGTGTGTTCCGGCAGCTGTCCTTGAGAGCCAGTACTTCTAGGTTAGCCTGAACAACATCTTCGACCACACCATCAGGTGAGATAGTGGTCAAAGGCTAACATATCAGGCATAAAAAAAAAAAGTTATTTCTATATATACATAGCATAGCACCATTTAAAGGTTTTCACATATTTACACTCAATGGTTACTTATTACATTACAAAATCTAAGTACCATAAAATCCATATTTTAACAAGTCTAAATATAGTCGTAGTAGTAGCATAGTTTATAAAATAGTAATAGTCAAAACATTCAAAAATATTTAAAAAGTAAACAATAAACAAGATATATACAAAATAAATACACATAATAAACTATATTTAGTACAGCTGTGTGGAACTTGAAGCGGGATTGGTTGTCTCCTTGGCCTTGTAGGAACTCTTAGACCTTATACAGAGAAATGTAGGAATCTAGGAATCTTGTTGGTTAAATAATATAATGACTTTTTGGTAGGTTGGTATATCCTGTAATGGTACTGAGACTTAAGTGTGGGAGTCCAACTCGCATATGTTGTTAAGATAAGTTTTCAGAGGCATTGTATAGGTATTGCATAGTACAGTTTCTTTTCAGTACAGTACAGATAAGAAGTTGATTTTTAAGGTTCTGTAGACAATGGGAACCTATTACTAAGTCTTGGGTGTCCGTCAATCTGTCTGTGTGACCTGTTAGAACTTTGGAACCTTATTATTGTTAGCTGAAGAGTATTTATGTTTGGCTATGAGAGTTGTTATGTTGATAATATATATCAAATATCTATCAGAAAAATAAACTATTATGATGGGCATTATTTAGACAATGTTTTATTAAATAAATCGAACCCCAAGCCACCTGCCAAGTGTGGGTGTTATGGCAAATACCCCTTTAATAGCGTAGGCTGTATTCAGCAGTGGATGATCCGGCTGATACAGTAGTTTATTAAATAAATCATTAATATGTTGACTTCTTTGTGGAATAGCGTGTAGTTCGGGTTTCAAAAGTAGCCGGTTGGAATTCTCAATTCTCATAGAATGCCTTAGTGTGGCGGATAGTCAATAATTAATAATAATTACAAAAAAAAAAGAAATTTTAGGAAATTACATACAAGCGTTAAACTGTGCGTGAATATGTTAATAGCTCAATATCTAACTAATAACATCAAATATTAAATACAGGCTATGTGCAGGTCGGATTCGAGATAAGGAACTCAAAAACATACATAAAAACTAGTGCTGCACAGAATGAAACAATCCTTTATGGTCTGATATAAGAAATCCTTCAGACAACTAGTCTTTCTGATCAGTGATAGGTAGGTAAATATTGTAAATACATAAGGTGTAATAGCAAAAATTTTTTTTTCATAAAATTACCAACCATTGCATAACCGTAGCCAAATCACAGTACCATACAAATAAACAATGAGAGCGTATGTGTAATCTGATCACAACGTTTTACAATAATAACATTTCTGACACCGAATCACAACAAAACAGAGGTTAGTAACAAAGATTACTAACCTCTTGTTTGTTAGTAATCTTTGAACAAAACTGAAGTCTGAACAAAAGCAAAACAAAACCACCAAACCAAAGATCACCAAACCACTAAAGAGCGTATTCCACTTGACCCATTAGGGTAAATTCAATTTGCGCTAATAACGTTATTTTCGATAATTTTGTTCACATTCTACGTCTATGGTTGTCATCACTGTGATCGTTTGTAACTCTTCCATGAGCGGGATGCTTTCCTGAAAAGTCAGATTTTCCGTGATTTTTGGCTAATAGCGCCCTCTAAAAACACCGTCTCAAAAGATTTATCTAATGCCGTACATGACCACGAGATGACAGAACAATCAACTACATCAAAAACGTGCGAAGCCAAATGCAGTGGGATTAAAAAAAACCAACATCAACTTCTGTGTAAGTAGGTATTAAGTAAAAGGTTTATTGTTTATATATTACTTGCTCAGTGTAAGTTACTTTATGGCATGGAAGTAAAAAGTATTGTTGAGGTGATATACTAACCTACCTAGCATCAGTATAAAGAGGTTGGACTACTACCATAGTGTAGTGGTTGCTTTCAGTATATACAAAGTTACTTTATGGTGGTTGCTAGGGAACCAATGTTTGTTAGTTTTATAATGTCATCGAATAAAAAACTTCTCTTGACAAGTTCCTTATAGTGTGTTATATTTTTCTTTGTAAAAATTGGTATCTTATATATATTTGTATCTTATACAAAATTGGTCAACATGGAAGTATAAGGTTACCATCATGCATGGGGAGGCACAGAAGGTGCCACAGAAGCAGTAGAAGGTAAACTCCAGAAGCCAATTCTTGTCGAAGGAGCAGGTGACGCCGAAATCAGCAAATACGACAAAGCGATGGCTAGTATTAGGAAGGCTGAAACAGGTACTTTGCTCATGCTTACGACAAATATGTCTGAAGACACACTAAAGAAGGTGATACGTTACAAAAAAATAAAGGAAACTATTTTAATATATTGACTGGTAGGTAAATTAATATTTGAAGGCAAGGATGTAATTAACAATGGAGCCAAATATATTATAATAAGCATAAGCAAATATACATATATATATAATTCATTTTTAATTTGACACTGTAAAATTTAATGACTTTTATCAACTGTAATTATACCTAATTCTAACACAAAATAAAATAATCGTAATCATTTCAAAACCAACTTTTACAAAATTATGTTTCTTAGGAATTATTTTGAAATGGTGCCAATGCAGGGCTACCTCTTCGGCGAAGAGTAAATCTGCGTGACGTGTATGCCACTGGTATATTTATGTTCCTTCTAATATTGGACGCGTTTATAATAAATAGTTTTCCCAGCAGAAAATGTTTGTTAGCTAAACATGTTACATTTTAGAAACAAAATATATTATATCTGCGTCATACACGACGCCGCCGGCGTAGCAGGTAGGTATTATATGAATGTATGTGTAAGTAATACTAATCTAATCACACACTCATAGTCGTGCATGTGTGCGTAAATTTTAGTTCCGGATTTTGATACCAGAGTAGTCTCTTGACATAACGGGTCGGCATAAAAAATCGTAAAGGGCCTCTCTATTCCCAGTATATTACTTTTATAATACTTTTCTCTATGAACTCTTCTCCCCTGGGGGTCGTTCGGAACCTCGGTTAGAGCGCACTCGGAGTGCACTCGGTGTGCAACTTTTCACACTAACGTCGTTCACAACCTTCGAGTAGAGCGCAACTTTTTAACTATCAAAAACGGTCGTCAAAAGGTTGAATCTTTTACTGCATGACCTTGACATTTCTTGATGAGAGAATTATAGGCACTCTTTTGTATTTTGCAGGTAACGGTAGTTATTGCTTTTCAAACATCATAAAACTTCTATATATTTTGCTAGTTCCCCGCCAAAAATCGATATTTGAGATTATAAAACAACCGAGTCGTTCCAAACCTTTGAGTAAGTTAAAGCAACCGACAACTACACTCTGAGCCTTGGAACGCGGCCCTGTTCCATTTAGGATAAGAACGCTAAGAATGCCACAAAAATGTGTCACTTTTGACATTAGATGTAGCGTTTATGGCGAAAATAACGCCAAGACCCATGTGGAACAACTTTTTGGGAGTGTGATCGTTTTTACCGTTTTTGGCGAATTTAACTTCAAATGGTCCGCACCCTGACTTGCTTAGTGACTTGACCGTTGACACCCATTTCGTTATTTTCGATACATTTGACCACATTTTGCGTCTATGGATGTTATCACTGGGAGCCGTTCCGAACCTTGGTTAGAGCGGAGTGCAACTTTTCACTCTAACGTCGTCGTTCACAGCCTTTGAGTAGAGTGTTCGGTTGTTGCAACTTTTTAACTATCAAGATTGGTCGTCAAGATGTTGTATATTTAACTAACATGACCTTGACATTTCTTAATGAGAGAATTTTAGGCACTCTTTTGTAGTTATTGCATTATATTATGCATTACATTAAACGTCTATATTTTTTGCTAGATCCCCACCAAAAATCGATATTTGAGGTTTTAAAACAACCGTGTCGTTCCGAATCTTTGAGTAAGTTAAAACAACTACACTCTGAGTCATGCAACGGCCCCCTGTGATCGTTTGTAACTGTATTCCATTTAGAATAAGAACGCTAATAATGTCTCTTATATTTTCCACTTATGTCCATCCCAGGTTGATGGGGAAAAGTTTGAAACTGTCAGTTTAGACAGTTCTCATCATATTACAAAATAAAACTAAATTTTCAGCAGCTTTTCTGTCACCATTTTTCATACGTTTCATAATTTTTATTAGCTTAAAATACAAAGCTGTAACTTTTAGAAGAGTAGGTATGCTTTGTTTTGTAGGTATGTAGTGCAATTGCTTAGCACATAACAATTTATGTGCTAAGCAATTGCAGCTTTAGAATCTGTATCCACTGTCTCTAGACGTGAGTAGTATTCGTAATATGCAAAAGTAACTCCACAACCTAAAAAAAATGATCCATGATACTCAATGACATTTGTTTGACATTGACATTAGATGTAGGTACTAAACTGTTCCAATAGCTTTATAGCGTTTATAGCGAAAATTATGCTAAGACCCAAGTGGAACAACTTTTTAGGAGTGTGATCGTTTTTATCGTTCTTTATAATATAACTCCAAGTTACCACTTGGAGTTAAATTATAAAGAACGATCGCACCCATGGAATATCAGTTATCACAAGCGTGGAAGGGCATTTTGCGAATACCCGCCTGGCTAGCAACCACCCTCAAGTAGAAAATCTGTCGCCAAGCACCCAACGGTGTGTTCCGGCAGCAGTCCTTGAGAGCCAGTGAAATTACATGCACCTAACAACTGTACGTCTCATTGTGACGGGCACACTGCAATTGGTTGTTGACGAAATGCTTCTGTTAAGGGTAGATTTATATTAGACCGGGCCGTGCCCGTGGCGTGCCGTGTACGTGGCCCGAACGGGGCATTTTGTATGAAGCAGTTTATATTAGACAGTGCCTGATCCGTGTCCCGTCTGGGCCCGCCTACTAACGTACGCTCCGGCCCGCCCCGGCCCGGACACGGCCCGGTCTAATATAAATCATCCCTAAAGGCAGACGTTAGTCCGCCTAACATCAGGTGGCCTCGAGCTTGTTATGTCACAATAAAATAAAATAAAATTACTTGCTCAGTCTTTGTGATCACAGGGGCCCATTCAGAAACTTGGTTATAACGCACTCGCAGTGCAACTTTTCACTCTAACGTCCGCGTCGTTCACAACCTTCGAGTAGAGCGCAACTTTTTCATTATCAAAATCAAGCAATAAAAGGTTGCATCTTCAACTGACATGACCTTGACTTTTCTTGATGAGAAAATTATAAATACTCTTTTGTATGGTAACGCTAGTTAATGGTTTTCAAAATAAAACGTCTATATAGTCTATATATTTTACTTGTTCATCGCTAAAAATTGACATTTCAGGTTATAAAACAACCGAGTCGTTCCGAACCTTAGAGTAAGTTAAAACAAATACAAATACAAATATCTTTATTGTATAAAAATTTGGTACAATTTAAAGATGAAATCCCTGCCCGCTGCTGTAGTTTTCACTGTGTTGCAGAAGGCAGTTCTTTTCCCACAATGATGTATATTTAAACAATATAGACATATAATTTAGAATAGGTATCAGTATCGGAGATATAAGAAATAAAAAAAAAAGGATAACTTTTATAAAATATTGTGTATGTGTATGGCTTTGTGTGTGTGTGAGTGTGTGTGTGTGTGTGTGAGTGAGTGTGTGAGTATGTGTGTGTGTGCGTGTGTGTGTGTGTGTGTGTGTGTGTGTGTGTGTGAGTGAGTGTATCATATCAACGTACATGTGTTTATTCCACTCTTTCAAGTAGTTTTTCAGTCTTGTCATAACCATATTCTTTAAACCATTCCATTATTATTGATTTAATTTTGTAGAGACTGAGTGATTTAATTTTTTCCTTACTGTTAAGTGCATTATATATTTTTGCAGATAAATGGTCATATTGTCTCCTGGCAAAAATACTCTTGCACCTAGGGACAGGGCATATATCTACCCTCTTGTTAGTAACCGGTAAGAAAGGAACACTTTTAATATGATACCTTTTGACACAGTTGTATATATATATTTTTCTGACAGATAGTTGATTGCACTTCTCATACAGCTCTGTAGTAGGGTGCGTGAATGGTAAGGACATTATAACTTTAAGGAGGGCACGTTGGGCTCTCTCAACTTCAATCATATGTGTCTTCGCAGCACCCCCCCATGAACAAATGCAGTAACTAATTATACACTCGCCTAGAGCCTTATAGGTTTGCAGCATAAGATTTTGATCTGCTACTGGGCGAAGTTGTTTAAAAATGTGGATGAGTCTTCTTATCCGCTTTGACACTGCTTGGATATGTGGAAGCCATGATAGTTTGTGGTCTATATGGACACCAAGATATTTAATAGTTTCCACATTGTCCAGTGCATTACATGTACAATTTTTGTGGTTGCGGTTGCATGAGAAGGTATGGGCAAGTATTTTGAAGTCCGCTGGTGGTCTATTTGCATTCGTTTTTTTAAAGCAGATATATTTAGTTTTCGATATATATAAACAAACAAACAACTATACTCTGAGGCTTGGAACGGCCCCCTGTAAATGCTAGGAACTCTGTAATCTTTGCTTTTTTAATACTTGTCTGTGGTGGACACTGACTGAGAGTTTCATTATTTCCAAAATATTGCATTGCTGGGATTTGCGGAGTATAAAAAGATTTACATTCAGAGTTTCTCACGTGAACGAACCGAACATCTAATCTAATTATTAGGTACATATCTGCCTATCGTATCGATAACTCTTCTGAGTTTTCTACATACATCTATGAACAGAATGTAAATTACTTACTATTACGTTTGCAGTGCACCATCCTATGAGGAGAGCTTACAAATAGGTGTAGTTCTTCAAATTATCTGCAAGGGACTTTTAAATTATACTGTGCCTGAATATTGTTTATATCACACAATCATGATAACAGTGTCCAGTAGCTGTGCTTGTAAAGTCCTCTTTGTGGATTACAGATAAAACAGGTAAAATAGACTATACAAAATAATGCCATGTACGCTCCAGACAACAGAAGAAAGGAACCCAGAGATGTTATTTACCGTAGCAACTCTAGTCTTGACTTGATATATGCTGAGCAACCATCTGGGAACGGGTTGCGTCGGGAGTATGGGAGCCACGGATCAATAGACGTGATCGGCAGTGGCAGCGAGCGGCTGCCCGCAATGGTCCATACCTACAACGGCGTCCCGACGCCGGAGAAGGCATCGGGGCTGGGCCGCGCCGGCGAGCGCTTTGTGGATGTAATTAACAGTGATCACGCTGATGGGCCACTCCCTCGCGCTAGTGCCAGCCCTAAGCCTCGCCTCAAACTCAATAAACTCTGGGGTGGCGCAGCGAATGCGCTTACGCGTCAACATCTAGACGATTCTTCATTCTCCATGATGAGTGACATATCTAAGAGAAAGCAGTTTGCTCATTATGACTGTCAGTCCCTGATGGCTAACTTGAGCTATGCAGCTGAAATTCGAGGAGCACTTCTGAGCCGTCGTCGTAACACCACTACAGGAGCCTCTGCTGCATCTCTGGCGACTAGAGGTATGCCTCCAGGAGATGATGCCATACCTGACACTGGAGATGGGAGGTCAAATGAGCTCCTTGAAAGCTGTCCATTCTTTAGAAATGAAATTGGTGGTAAGTTTTCAATGATTTTTATAAAGATATTTGAATTGCTGTGTGTTGATGATATTGAGGCAGTTCACATGTGCACTGTTGTGGGTCATCTACATTTACATGGAATGTAACAGCACACAACATCCACAACCAAATTGACAAAAAAAATCAAATGGAGCTTAGGATCATGTCCCATGAAATAAATGATATAATCCACTACAATAAATACTAAAATTAACATACATCATTACCATTTTATGACTCTTATCCCTTGAACTAAATTACCTGCAACAGGGTTATTATTCTCTGAGTTTGGTACATTAAATACAAAAGGAACCTGTTTAATAGCAGCTAATGTAGGTAGGTAACCACTTATTATAGGTATTTTTTGCTAATGAGCTGTTCTTTACAAGTTCCTACATGAGTATTGTGTCATCTGTGAATCAGGTGACACACAAATACCACTCTGACTTGGCATTGTTCTCACAGCATTGAGTTATTTATTACTTGTATGCCTAAAGCACACTACATATGTAAATTTTTGCCTATGTCTTTTTAGGTAGTATTTCAAATTCTCTGTACATGAACCATAACTTTGAAAGGATTTGTCAAGACACTTATTCTAGGGTTCCATACTCAAGGGGCAAAGTGGAGTTTTATTAATGAGACTCAGCTTTCTGTCTGAATGTATGCCTGTCTATCCTATGTCACGGGTCTCTAGCTTACAAATGGATTGAGTAACATATATATATATCTGAAATGTTATGTTTTATGTAGAATGTTCTCCCAAAGATTGGACTAGAAATTCAATCGTTTTTATGCCTATCATAGATAATGATAAGAACTGAATATCATTTATAAATGGACGTTATTGGTTTCACATGATACATAAGAGTTAAGCGGGCTCTGATACATTAGAATGTCGCTGAGAAAAATATTTTATTGTATGCTAGATTGAGAGTAGTGTAGAGCTTATGGACTAAAGATTGAATTACTTGGGGAAGAAGATGTACATGCAGCATGTGTTAAATTTGCATGCTCTATCTTTTAGAGGTTAATAATTTTTATATATTTTATTTGTACAATAAATTTGTGGATGCCAACAATATTGTCAAAATTACGATATTGTTATGGGGTCTATCACTATAACTAAAGTACATAGTTATGAATCTGAGATTTCGGTATATTATGGATATAGTATATTTTACAAATTTCAGATTCCTTCCCCTCTATGTAACTATAGATTGATTACAACTGAAATTATAGAAATTGATTGTTATTCTGTGGATATAGTCACCGACAATGATAGCTAGTATAAATAATGTAATAAAAAATATTGTTAAATAATGCTAATATTAAACAACAAATATGTACTGAAAATGATGATTTTAGAAGCTGGTATTAAGTTGTGATTTGATCAACAATTTTTTTAGAGCTGTGCAATGCATTATGCTAATAGGGTGAGGCCCATCTTGCACTTAACCAGTTTTTTATTTTCTTTGTAAATCTGTAATAAGCCATCAGGATAGGAACAAGTAGATTCTCCTTGCTGGTTTTTGCATGCTGTGCTCCTGTGAGCATGGCACATAAGACATTGCTGATAAGTATGAAGCATTGCTAAGGACAACAATAAAAATTCGTTCATAAATGGCCCATATCACTATGCTCATGCTTATGGGTTTAATGTTGTCCAGGATATTACGCTTTTGAAGCAGTTAATAGCCATGTACTGCTGTGGTGCAGGTCCATGGTTTGATCCCCACTGCGGGCTTATAATTGCTTAGTTGCATTTGATTGCAGTTATTGTAAAGCTAGTTTGTTTGGGTGTACTGTAATCTTTCTCTGTAGGTATTTTCCATTGTCTGTATGATTTCTTCACAATGGTTTTTTATGGTGTTTATGAGTTTCTGGATTTGTTATGAACTATAGATTATTTCAAAGGGACTTCTATGTGCAGTCTTTGTACTATGGTGATAATAACTCCATACAAACACTTCCCAAAATTTAAAATCCATAAGTCCAATTTAGTCTTATTACAGCCTTATATATTAACTTACTTTCAGCTTAATTTTAATAATCATTTTTGATCTTCTACCCAAAAGACAATAAAAGAAATTTCATCTATAATTGGCCTCATTTTTTTTTTGCTTTGATGTGTTTGTGCCATGTAAACATAAGTCTTCTGTCCTAATCATGATGTGGCAAGTTAATATTGCCTAATTTTGCGGTGAATAATGAAATTAGTATACCGTAGCTGATGAACACAGCCTCTTACATCAAGGGGGGGGGGGGGTTTGCTTTAATCTCCACGCTTGGCAGGCGTCTTTGGCGATCGCAGTTTCTCAAAAGGCGCTGCTGCCCACCATCTGGTATTTTTCTCTTTGTCTCATCTTATAAAACCCATGGGAAGAGATGGGGGGATGACATTCTAGCCCGGCACCCCATGGAACTGGAGGAACTGTATGGTTGCAAACAAATAAAGTGTGATTTCAAGTATTAATTCTTATCATCAAATTGTATCCTACAAAAACTGCTCAAGCATTGTGAAAAATGTATGCATCCATTGAAAAATAGTCTTAATGAATGCAATAATTACAACAGTGTTTGCTTGTGAAGTCATGCGTTAACATTGTACACTCAGCTGCAATTACTCTGTTATGTACAAATACCAAGTTTTTTTCATGCATTTCAATATGTTCACAGTCAAAGACCAGGTTTGCTTAAGGTAATTGTTTGATTGTTTTCTTATATTTGTTAAACATGTGAACTATTTAGTATGTTTCCTGATTTGATGTTGTTGTATTTGCATGAAAAGTTGCAATAACAGGAATAAATTGCAATACCCAAGTGACTGGTTATCTAGATAAAAACCATTTTTAAATCCCATGCTCTTCAGTATTTTTTTCATGTATTATGTATGTGTAGGTATCTTAAAACACATATATGTAAGTGCATTATCTGCCTACTATTTTTTTCAGTGTATTGTTAATTTAATTGTACCCTATTTATAAAATGTTATATTCTAAGTAGCAGATAAAGATTTGTAATCTTATTTTTTAGTTGTAGAAGATGTTGAAGCTAGTCTTGATATTTTATTACATATCCCATTAGATTCTTGTTACGCAGTGGTGTTTTTGGTCTCTGTTGCATCCCATGATTGTTTCTTGTGCTTATATGATATGATGTTGCAAGTCTTTATGGTACATTTGTTTTACTTAGGAAATGCTGGTAAGATCATAGAATAATAAATACTATAGCACAGAATACAAAGAACCAAAAGGATTACTCGGCAAAGCCATTCCAATAAATAAGCAACTCTAGATACGAAGCAATAAAGTGCACTTCAGCTCGCAAAGCACGGAATACCTAATATTTATATTCACCTACAAGGCGTCTCCCTTTCTATCGCATAGCCACGGCATGCAACGTAGAATAATTCCGTCCGGACGAATACGCCGATGTACCTGTAGCTTTTTACCTGAAGTGCGGAGTGAGCCAGGTCAACAAAATAGTCTAGTCGACAAGTTCAAAAACGTGTTAAATAGAAATAAAGCTCTTAAAAATATGTGCGATAGCTCATTCGATTCGGAATGACGTCTAGAAAAATGATTTTTAAGGGTATATATAACACATAAAAAATTGCGATTGTTATTAACAAAATAAGATTTAAAAAAAATGGTTTGTAGTTTTTCTTTAATAATTTCGAAAATAATGATATTTAAGGAATTTTAAGAAAGATCCTGAGAGAAAAGGAAATTTCCAATAAAAAAGTCCGCACTCCCGGAACTCTACCTCTATTATTTATAATTTTTTTAATGCTGAAAATAGGGCTCCACGATGTCGTTACGACATAGGCGCGCCGTCTAAAAAGCCGGTATATCACCAAAATTTTTTTTTATCTTATAAAATAACAATATAAACATTTTAATGAATTATGGTGTAATCTAGACACTTGAACGAGAAAAATCTCGGTGAAAATAAAAATATTGTCGATTTTTCAAAAAGTTACACCATTGTTTATTAACAAATTTTTTTCCAATATCTGTTTTTATAAATTACGGCATAAAAGTTTAAATAATTGGTCTATAAATTTTTCGCTTCGTGGAGCTCTTCGCATTTAGGTACTTAATAAAGTAATGCAAAATATTAATAATAGTATAAATTTAAACTAGTAGATTATTAAAATAAAAATATATATTACTATAATTTATACGTAATTAGGACAATTTTTTATTTTTTTCAAAAATCATTATTTCACCTATACAATAAGAAGGTATTTTTTTTTAAATCTCAAAATAATCAGTTTGTTTATAAAAAAATTCTTAACAAATGACGTAAATTTTTTTTTTCAAATGGTAATTAATACCTATATAAAATGTCAAAACAGCGATACTAAGACATTACTGAAAAAAAAAAATACATTTATTAGAAATTTCATTTTTTGTTAATTGAAAAAAATAATAATTAACAATTTTTTTTTTTGCATTACTTTATTAAGTATTTAAATGCGAAGAGCTCCATGAAGCGAAAAATGTATAGACCAATTATTTAAACTTTTATGCCGTAATTTATAAAAACAGAGATTGGAAAAAAAATTAGTTAATTAGAGTTACGGGAGTACGGACTTTTTCATTAGGTAATTTCCTCATCTTTCAGGATCTTTTGTCAAAATTGCCTAAATATCATTATTTTCGAAATCCTTTTTTCTAGACTACATTCCGAATCGAATGAGCTATCGCACATATTTTTAGGAGCTTTATTTCTATTTAACACGTTTTTGAACTTGTTGACTAGACTAAAAGGTAAAAATGGTATCTACATATTGCTAAAAGCGCTAAAAAGATACACATCATTATGTTGATCATAATGTCATTATGTTGAGTAGCAAATGTCAAGCGAAACTGTAATACAGCGAAAAACCACTTCTGTTCCTATAAGCAATGGTATGGTATTTCTAAAACTTTCGCGAACAAATTCTTGTTTAAATTACTCTTTTCGACGTTTCATCCAGTTACAACAGTCGTGGTCGCGAGCTGACTCATGTTATATATATATATGTAGTATATATAGTATGGTCGCACATTACTAGCTGCTGTTTTATCTGTTTAAGATGCTTTATCTGCGTAAGTTTTTTTTCATATCGCACTTCATCTGTCCGTTCTACAGGTTAACTGTATGCCAAATTCATTGAAATCGTCACGATACAGATGGGACACGAAAGTAAACACAAACTTTACTATCTTTATGTTTAATTATTTAGATATAGATAAATTACTTCTCTTTGTAAATATATACTATTTAAGCCTATTTGTTATAGTTTTTGATATTTAATATTGTGTTATATTTCCAGGCGAGGAAGAGCGCTGCGTATCACTATGTTGGCGAACAGCTCGCGGTGCCATCGGTGGGCAAACCGGTGGGTGGCACAAGCCACGCGCTGCCTACGGTATATCCATGCTTGAGTTTCCACCTGGTCAGACACACTGGAGGAATGGCTGCCCCTTTGCACGCTCTCTGGCACCACTGCCCATCGAGAGCCAGGATCTGGGCGCATCTTACTATAGGACTTATTTTTATAAACAAGGTTGGTTACTTATTTGCGACGCCTTTGGCGGATAAGCTAGGGAGTGGAACAATCCTCGTACATATACAAAGACAGACATGCCATTGTAATTTTGGTTCTTTGTGTACTTTTTTATTTTTTTGTGACGTAACCAGCCCGAGGCCCACCTGATGTTAAGTGGACTAACCCCTGCCTATAACAGATGCATTTCGTCAACGACGAATTACACTGTGTCCGTCACAATGAGACGTGCAGTTGTTAGGTCTCATGTGCATGTAATTTTGCTGGCTCTCAAGGACTGCAGCCGGAACACACTGTTAGGTGCTTGGCGACAGATTTTCTACTTGAGGGTGGTAGCTAGCCAGGAGGGCATTCGCAAAATGCAAAATACCCTACCACCATGCTGTAACGACTGCCATCGTAAGACAACAACCGGGACCCACGGCTTAACGTGCCCTTCGAAGTTGCAGCAAGCAAATTATATTAAGCATGACGATATTCTGTTGTTTCCGTTAACACATTCCTCTAAAATTTTCTCAATATAATATAATGTCAAAGTTCATTCTAAAATATGTATCAAACTAATATATTTTTGATGTGCCTTGACAGTTTTGTGTGATTGAGCTTTTTTACATTTTGCACCCAAACATATTGCGATTTTACCTTTGCTGTCTCTCATTCACCCTTTGAAGTCCGATGGTGATAAAGTTTTAGCGCTGGCCAGCACCTTAGTAAATACTGAAACGATGCACTCGACCCGCAAGCTGTCAGTATAATGTAATCACTAAAGTAAGAATATCAAAATTATAAGAAATCATTTATAGCATAGTTGAGCCCAAACGCATTTTGCAAAAAGAAAATATCCAAAGAAAGTTAAAACCCATCAAGGGCTTACTTTCTTGTGGTTATTACATGCTTAATCGTGACTTAAGTTAGTAGTATATTAATGAACGGCAATTAGCAAAACTCGTCGCTAACTTTACCTCGTGTGTTAATGGTCTTCATAAGTCACACAAAGCGAAGACTAAGATTGTGGGTTTATGTCTTACGGGCTATACAATAATCTTTCACATCCTCACTCAATCACTTACAAAAATTGTTCTCGTTAGGAAATTTAACTGATTACTACTACTAATGCATAGAATATAAACGGGATTTATCTAGCTAGGTGTCATCATTGGAAAAACTCTTCTACATACGATAAACAAGCTGCGCCTCGTAGTTCCACCTCCATAGACAATGTTGAAAAATGATGATCATAAAAGTAATCTATGTGTTAATCCAGGACCTGATTCTTCTATTTTCCAAAATTCATCCCAATCCTTTCAGACGGGCTTACAAATATACACACTCAAGTCCTCATTCACTCACTCACAAACTTTCGCATTCGTAATAATAGTGTGATAAGATAACTTATACCTAACAATATTGTCTGTTGCGTTTTTCAGATCATCACAATTGGTTCGGAATGGATGAGAATCTCGGTCCAGTCGCGATATCGATAAAAAAGGAGCGTGTTGAACTAAGGCGAGGTGGCGGTGGCGATGCTTCAGTGCCGGCGTCACAGCTCGCTTGGCAATTCCGTCTTATAGTGCGAACATCAGAACTTCTCACGTTGCGTGGATCTGTTTTAGAAGAAGCTTTGCCCACTGTCAAACCTTCCAACAACAGTTCTACTTACAATACTAAAGATGTATTGGAGTATGTGGCGCCTGAAGTGCAGCTCAGTTGTTTGAGGTAAGAATACAGAGATGCTTAGTAATAAAAACAAAGTTGAAATGTGTCAAAGAAAAGTTACTCAGTCTTCTGTTTGACTGTTTTGTCGTGTAGAAATTTTGTGGAACACATGTTTTAATATATGAGGGTTTAATGTCCAATGAAGCTATAGTTAATTAGTTTCTAATATCCATAGTTTTTTTACAGATTTGTTTTATATTTTTTTATGTTATGCCTGATAGGTTAGCATTTGACCGCTATTTCACTTGTTGGTAAGTGATGGTAAATAGACTAAACCTTATATTACTGGCTCTTGAGGGAGGCTATTGGAACACACCGTTATATGCTTGGCGTCAGATTTTCTTCTTGAGGGTCTGTTTGCCAAGGCGAGCATTCGCAAAATGCCTGAACATCGTGTGGTGAAGCTCAAGTTCGCGGTGGGATTCGACCCCCTGCGCACCAGTCTATAGTTATGGTCACTCCGCCATCACTTCTTCAAAGAAGAGTTTAATAAGCATACTCATTTCACCAGATGTTTTTTGTTTAGCGTTTTACATTTCATTGGTTATTAGACTGAATAGGCATAGGAATACAAGGATTTCTCCAAGGGCAGCCTTTTTCAGGTTGAAATGAAATAAATTCACCAAAGGTTGCTATTTTGACGGGCAGGGGTTATCCTTCTCAAAATAAACTCTAAGAAATATCATGAATATCCTTTACTTCCAGACTTGGAATACCAAATAGCGGTGCCGAAGAACAATTACTACGCCTGGATGAGCAATGTGTTACTCGACACTACAAAGTCGGCGTTATGTACTGCAAGAGTGGCCAATCCACAGAAGAAGAAATGTACAACAATCAAGAAGCCGGGCCTGCGTTTGTGGAATTCCTTCAAATGCTCGGCCACACTGTCAGATTAAAGGACTTCGATAAATACAAGGCTGGGTTGGACAACAAGACGGATTCTACGGGGTTGTATTCTGTGTTCGCAACGCATCAAGGCTGCGAGATTATGTTTCACGTGTCTACTATGCTTCCGTACACGCCTAATAACAGACAACAGTTGTTAAGGAAGCGGCATATCGGCAACGATATAGTGACCGTAGTGTTCCAAGAACCTGGAGCGGCGCCGTTTACACCACGGAACATTCGTTCACAGTTCCAACACGTGTTCGTTGTTGTGCGGGCTATAGACCCGTGCACGGAGAACACTCATTACAGTATAGCCGTCAGTCGTGCCAAAGAAGTGCCCTTGTTCGGACCGCCTATCAAAGATGGTGCAATCTATCCCAAGGGTGAAGCGTTTACTGATTTACTTTTAAGCAAGGTATGTCATAATGTTAAATGTCATGTGCCCGATGGCTGATACCCCGAAGCCTTTAGCTCAAGCGTCCGAATTGCCGAAATTCCATATCGTCTATGTACCACAATTTCGACTAGCCATTATACACTTCTGGACTCATCTATTGGCCCACCTTGTATTTTCAGTTTCGTTTGGTCCTAGCTAAAATTTTATATTAGGTCGAGCAAAAAGTTTTTATGCAGTTTTGAACCTGGCACATTTTACCATCTTTTTCGATCGTATTGTTTTAAATTTGAATTCAGAATACCATACGACATGGAGCTACGCCTAACAAGTCGGATATGCGCCTTGTTAAAGGCAATTGATTTTTGAATAAAAAACATGTTTTATCAAATAAAGGTTTAATTTAACAACGCGTGTTGCCTCCATGGGCATCTACCACAGCTCTCATACGATTAGGCATAGAGTTTATCAACCGCTCTATGAAATTTTGAGGGATCATCTCCCATTCCTCTTCTATGGCAGTTTTCAACTCCTGCATCGTCTGGGCAACTGGCTGACGAGCCCTAACACGTCTTTTTAGCTCGTCCCACATGTGTTCAATAGGGTTCATGTCTGGGCTTCTGGCTGGCCAGTCCATAACTGTGATGTTCACATCCCGAAGATATTCCCTGACGATGCTGGCCGCATGGGCTCTTGCGTTATCATGCATAAAAAGGAAATTTGGGCCCACATAGTCCGCGTATGGTATCACGTGAGGTACTAAGCACTCACGAATGTACCTTTCAGCATTTAATGTTGGCAGCCGTGGTCCTGTAACAACCTCAAGTTGAGTTTTGCCGCTCGCGGATATACCGCCCCAGACAGTCCATGAGCCACCGCCATAAGCAACCCTCTCTTCAAAGCAGCATTGTGCGAAACGCTCTCCCTTACGTCGGTAGACCTTCTTCCTTCCATCATTGCCATGTAACACAATTTTAGACTCATCAGAAAAGAGTACACGGCTCCAATCTTGCTGTGTCCAATTTAAATGACTGCGTGCGAAATGAAGGCGCGCTGTTCGGTGGGCTCGCGTTAGTTTGGGCCCATTAGCTGGCTTGAGTGGTACCATATCGCGTTCTTTTAACCTTCTCCGAACAGTTCGAGCGCTCACAGATACTCCGTGGAAGTCGCGAAGTTGGTTTTGTATCTCAATGGAGGTGACGATTTCTCAAGCTGGTCGTCACGATGAATCGATCCTGCCTTTCAGTTGTGACCCGAGATCGTGGCCTTCCTTGGAGACGAACAAAGCCGCCAGTCTCTAGGTACCTCCGATAAACATTTCGGACCGCAGATCGACTTAAATTAAGTTGAGCACTCACGTTTCTTTGGCTGTGTCCGGCCTGAATAAGTGCCACAGCTTGGGCGGCGACTTCAGGTGAAGTATCCATAGATTATTGATAGAACCTCACCTTAATGTTAAGAATAAGTAATGTTTGTTGCAAAACCAAAGATATCAATCACTTTTTCAAGAATTAAATCCAAGTAAACCAATAAAACCAAGTTTTCTTAGTATTCGATTGTTTGATATCAACAAACAGGCTCCAAATTGTCTTTTGTTTCTTTAAATTCTGTGTTCGAAATTCAAAAAAAGACTATTGAATGAAATTGTGAATGTGCCAGGTTCAAAACTGCATAAAAACTTTTTGCTCGACCTAATATAAAATTTTAGCTAGGACCAAACGAAACTGAAAATACAAGGTGGGCCAATAGATGAGTCCAGAAGTGTATATAATATTTCAGGCATAATTTTATTGATAGTAATTAAACAACTTTGAACTGTTTAAAGTTGTTTAATTACTATGTGTAATAATCGCGAAAACCTAAGACAACATAATTTTATTGAATTTGAACCTGCCTGGTTATATTTTTTTAGTAATATTACTAATAATATTTTATTTTATAGGTAATAAACGGCGAGAATGCAGCGATACAATCACCAAAGTTTAGTACAATGGCGACGCGGACGCGACAAGAGTACCTGAAGGATTTAGCTAAAAACTATGTCACCGCTACCACTGTCGAGACCGGACAGAAATTTTGTAAGCATTTCCTTATGTAAACCTTATATGAACGACAATACTATTAGAGAATACAGAGTAGTTGAACTGATGGTCCTAAGGTCGAATAGTGGAAAAGGAAAAAGTTTTACCACCGGCATGGCTTAACTGCATAGTGTGAAGGGTATTTTGGGAATACTCGCCTAGTAATCGCCAAGTACCATTTATAGCCGTAGCCTTTAGTTTAATCTAGGTTCGGAATGCTTACCGTCTTCGATGTCATCTTATTCTATATTTGGAGGCGATAAGTCTAGCACTAACATCCCACGTTTGTTTTGTGCAAATTTTCCCTGCTGATTACACATGTCATTTCAAATCTCAATTGAAGCTTACGAGGACTTAAAATTGCTGGAATAACTGATCCAATGCTGTTTGTGTTGTTGGTGTCCATGTTGCCAATTGAAATCTCTTACAGTTACATAATTCCCATTTGTTCCATAGCTTTGCCACGTTAATTTGAACTCTCGATTTGCAGAAAACCGGGGCAACAGCTAGTCCTTTATGAAATTACGGAGCAGGTGCAACAATAGTCAAGTGTAACTTTTGTTGTATATTCTATTAGGTCCTTACATATGAAATTGGCGTTTTTCGTACTGGCCACTTTAATCACGAATTTCTCCTCTTTGGTAAGGAATTCCAAATTCAAATTTGTACAGCTATAGACTCATGTATTTGTGCTTCGATGATCGTCATTCATTTGTTTTTTTTCTTCTGTTTTTTTCTGTTTGCGTCACTCATTTTACAAAATGGAAAACCTTAAATATCGCATTATTTACGAGTACGAGTTCCGCCGTGGCACTAGTGCTGCGGAAACAACTCGAAGGGTGAATGATGTGTATGGCGGTCGTGTTGCAAAAGAAAACACAGTTCGTTTTTGGTTCCAACGTTTTCGTTCTGGAAATTTCGACCTGCAGAACAAGCCCCGTGGACGGCCTGAGACTCAAGTTGATAATGAAGAGTTGAAGGCTATTGTGGAAGCGGATCCATCGCAAACCACGTCCGGGTTAGCTGCAGGCTGCGATGTTAGTGATAAAACTGTTTTAATTCACTTGAAGCAAATTGGGAAGATTAAAAAGCTTGAAAGGTGGGTACCTCACGAATTGACTGAAACAAACCGGCAAACGCGCGTCGACTGCTGCGTTACATTACTAAACCGGCACAATAATGAAGGTATTTTAAACCGAATCATTACCTGTGATGAAAAATGGGTTCTTTACGATAATCGGAAGCGCTCAGCGCAATGGTTAGATCCTGGCCAGCCAGCCAAATCCTGCCCCAAGCGAAAATTAACCCCAAAAAAGTTACTTGTAAGCGTTTGGTGGACTAGTGCCGGTATTGTTCATTACAGTTTTTTCAAATCTGGCCAGACTATTACGGCTGATGTCTATTGTCAGGAATTGCAAACCATGATGGAAAAGCTAGCGGCTAAACAACCTAGGCTGGTCAATCGCTCCACGCCGCTGCTGCTTCACGACAACGCTAGACCACACACTGCGCTACAGACGGCTACTAAATTAGAAGAGCTTCAATTGGAAAGTCTAAGACATCCTCCGTACTCCCCGGACCTTGCTCCAACAGATTACCATTTTTTTCGAAATTCGGATAACTTCTTGCAAGGGAAAAAATTCAATTCCGATGGGGCAGTCCAAATCGCCTTCAAAGATTTTATTGATTCCCGTCCGACTGGTTTTTTTAGTAAAGGGATCAATGAACTACCTATGAGATGGCAAAAGTGCATAGAAAATAATGGTTCATACTTTAATTAATTAAATATATTATATTAAAAAATATTCGACTTTTTGTTCCTCCCATACAAAACGCCAATTTCATATGTAAGGACCTAATATATTCACTCAGCAGTCTCAACGTAAAGGACTATCTGTTGCCCCGATTTTCTGCAAATCGAGATTTCAAATTAACGTTTCAGATCTTTTCTACATATCGAACAAATACGTAGTAATAGCGAATTTTAATGAGAAAAACGGAATTACTTTATTTCTAAATTTAGTTTCAAGCACTATCCCATGCTACGCGAACTATTCAATCGATTCGAACCCACGTCTCTATATCTCAATGACCAAGCAGTTAAGGCACCCGGTGCGAGGGGGATGCAGGTTCGAAACCGCTTGTGCAGCGAAAATTTTATGCTCTAAAAATTAGCATTTACTTTGTTAGGCATTGTAAGATTTTGGTGAAAATGAGCATAAAAGTGTATAGAATGGTGTATTAAAATATTCATACATTTTCAGCAATATTTTCGTCGCTGCTAATGAAAAGCGGCAACAGTTCCACCAACAACAACACGGTGATAGCACGTGTCGACAACTGTACGATCGACGTGCTAGTCGGCGGAGCTTTGTGTTTTCACGTGAGTACTTGAAACATTCACTTTCGTTGCTATGTAAAACTAGTATCATAATATCAAAGGTTGTTTTCTTAGGCTGCTCATCCAGGCGTTGGCAGTCGTTATAGCATGGTGGTAGGGCATTTTGCAAATGCCCGCCTGGCAAACTACCACCCTCAAGTAGAAAATATGTCGCCAAGCACCTAACGGTGTGTTCCGGCAGCTGTCCTTGAGAGCCAGTCATTCTAGTTTAGCCTGAACAACATCTTCGGCCACATCATCACTTACCATTGAGATAGTGGTCAAAGAAATAGAAAAAATATATATTGCTATAATATGACAAAGTCCAAAAGACTATCTGCTATGCGCTTTAGGCTCTCTCTATGTCTAATATATGAATGATTTGGCAGTACATAAATCTTTAATTAATATGTATTGGCTCCTATATCAGGACAAGTTAGTGCATTCAGTCACAAGGCACAACAACAAAAGCTCCTTCTGTCTAAATATCTCCTCACCTTGGGCTTGTTATATTTGTAATTATCCAATATAGATTTCCGCAAAGTAATATTTTAATCTAATAATCATTAAAACTTAGATTAACATATAGTTACCGCATTGATTTCGTACTCATATCAAGTTCACAAACACAAGTATAAATTAATTAAAAAAAACTAAATTTGTTTTCGTTATACGTTTTATCATTTCATTGCAATTAAAACTGCACGTTATATATATTTATAGAATTGTTACTTAAAGCCCTTCATTTTGAAACCCTGTTTTGGTTTCGAAGAAATATTGTTTTTTATCTCTTACGATATGGCGTCTAACCAGCCAGTTTATTTTATTTTATTTTTATATTTACATAGTGTCACTTGCGCTATCAAGACATGTACTCGTATCTAACGATATCACATACACTACAATCAGTTAAGCCGTTTAGAAGTTATTGTGGAATAAAGAAACTCACAAAATACATACCTGAACCATGAAAACATAACACTCCTGTTTTTAGGCAGTCGTGTAAAAACACGCACTATTGGATTGCAAAGTTGGATTGTTTAAGTGATTTGGCGTTTAGAAATGATCGCGTCCGATTGGTCGCGTGAAGTGATGTTGTTGCACCGTAAGGTACACTTTTTAAACCACACCCGCCGCGGTAAGGTTTGCGTTCTGCTGTTTTCATGCTCGAAGTTTCTTTCTTTACATAATATTTATTTATAATATCTATAATCTGCTGTTTTCGTGCTCGACGTTTCTTTCTTTACATAATGCTTTATTTTCATATGAAATAAGTATATTGATTTGATTACATAGTAAATAGTAATTAGAATTTGATATGAACATTCAATTCAAAAATAAACAAACAAAGAAAATCGTTATATTCGTATAATTACAGGTGCAAGTACAAGACGAAGGCGCGGGAGGCACTCTTTTTGACTGCATCATGGGTGTATCTGCGGACAGTATCGTGCTGGTCGAAGACAGTACACGGCAAATAGTCCTGGTCCTACCTACGAACTCTATGCTTGGTAAGTTATGTATCAGGATTGAAATAATATGTCTAAATTATAAAACAGACTATGTCCTACCCTAAAAAGCATTAAATCATATATTTTATTTTAGATATGAGCTATTAAAATATTTCAATAATCAACACACTAGCTCGTATAGGGCCTTTAAATGCACCGATTTTAGTGTCATAGTACCTATAGTCTATTAAGCACTCGTGCTTTTTTTTTACTTTACCGCACTAGTATTTTAAATAGAACAAAAAAACAAACGTTTCCACACTGCTGACCAAGGAGATTGTAGTTTGTTTCGTTCGTTTTTTATATAAAAACAAACCTAAGAGTTTTGTACCTACTGAAGTAGAACTTTAGAAGATTTAATTATAAACCTTCTTAATCAGATTATTATTGCTATCATAAAGATCAAGGAAATAATTTCCCATTCGTTCCTTGCACGTGTGTTGAAAAACGTCGTATGAAACTCGTGCGTTGTTTATTACAATCTCTACTCCATTTAGGCTAAAACCCGTCTCGATTGTAATAAACAACTTCGCGCACTTGTTGCATAATGTACTATTTTAATATACATATAATATAACAATGTATGAAAATATGGACAACCCTGTGAATTCAGTCTAGATTAGGCATTTAAATCTATCAGCCTCCAGATATCGTACTTTTCTTGTTTAGGTACGAGTATGGTACTAAGGATGGTTGTTGTTGCAGGTTGGGTGGCAGGTGGGAGCAGCGGATGGACGCGCGTGTACTACCACAGGGGGGAGTCGGTGCGGGTGCGGGGCGCGGGGGAGGCGATGCTGCGGCGGCTCGCGGCTGTCGCGCCGCCGCACGCCGCCGCGCTGCATGAGATCACGCTCGAGCGGGGCGCCGCCTCGCAACTAGGTATATAACTACGGCCCCTATTCATTAACCGATGTTACAAACAGATTGCGAGTCTACCGTCTAACTTGGTTTATTTACCAAAATGGCGCTAATCCGAATGCACCTCGCTGATAAAAAAAGTTTGGTACTGATTTTTCGTTGAAGGCTTGCACAGCCAAATATCACCGTAATTTGGATATCCTCGCCTTTTGATCGGCTTGTAAACCGCCGCGAGTGTAGACTAAATTGTTGTTTTGTTGACAATTGATGCTAAAGTTTGCATGGTGGTAGGGCATTTTGCTAATGCCCGCCTGGCTAGCTACCACCCTCAAGTAGAAAGTCTGTCGCCAAGCACCTAACGGTGTGTTCCGGCAGCTATCCTTGAGAGCCAGTACTTCTGGTTAGCCTGAACAACATCTTCGACCACATCATCACTTACCATCAGGTGAGATAGTGGTCTAAGGCTTATCTATCAGGCATAAAAAAAAAAAAAAAGTTCGTTATGCCCTCACCAATTGAATGGTCTGTGTCGGCTAACGCGAGTGCTAGATATACAATGAGGGAATCACTGTTCCTGAGCTTCGGGATCCGACCCTTGACCTGACTTTGACTTCACTTTCCTCACGCCTCGAATCCCGAAGAGGCATCGCCGAAGACCATTTTTGTAAGTGCTCGAAGTATCATTTGGTATTTAAGTTTCAGTATATTTATAAGTATATATTAGACTATTATTATATTATTATTAACCCATTGGCATCGTCAATACTGATAACAATAGATTTCATTCATAACTAGGATGCCGGGGTCTAATTTGATAACAACGGATTAAGTAATGTCTCTTTACAGCCAGTTCTCGTGTAGACGAGGGTTTCTTACACCCAGAATTCCTGCAGGAGTCAGGCACGGACGCTTACAACCAATCATAGCGTTGTTTTTTAAATTGACTATTTTAGTATTTGGTGTGCCGGGCGAGAATCGCCCTCTCCGTACCTTCCTGTGGGATACGTAAGAGGCGTCGAAGGCAAAAATAACAGAAATTGGGCAGCAGCGTTTTCGGAAGAACTGCCATCTTACACTTAGATACCCGATTCGATTTTAAACCTACCCAAGGAAGGAGGTCTTTGCTCAACGGTGGACGTCAGGGCTGTTGAGGACTTCTTGACTACCAGAACATGCACATCGTCGATGAAAAAAATCTGTGTTCCCGTCCTGACTTGCAAATCGTGACCATTGAGCTTCTTTGGGCTACTATTGACACTTTTGATGTTCAATATTGTATGTGTAGGTTTCCACGTGCAGCCGGACGGACTAGTGACGGGCGTGGAGGGCGGTGGGTGCGCGGCACGTGCCGGCATGCGGCGCGGCGCGCGGCTGCTGGAGGTGTGCCGCGCGGCTGTTGTCGCGTTGCATCACGAACATCTCGTCGATCTGCTCAAGACCTCCGACCCTGTCACGGTAATCTAGCACCTACGAACCTCACCTCTAAGATCTGTCTAGCCCCGGGGGTACATCAACCAGATTGTGCTTGTCAGGAAGTATACACCTGTGCGTGTTCACTCACGCAGGCGCGCCCTATACTTCGACATTAGCTGAGGAGTAAGTATATCAAATCGAAAACTTTAACCAATAAGACGAAGCAACCCCCTTGGTTTAATCTCCGGCTTAAGAAAATGTTAGCTGAAAAATATAAACACATTCACAAAATATACAGAATATATGGCAATAGGTCTGATTATGTGGCTTTTTCGATACCGCGACCGTGTTAAAGACTATGAAAACATTTGTTTTAATAATTACATTGAAAAAGTAGAGAGTTCAATTGTGACCTCGCCTAAATCCTTCTGGTCGTTCGTGAAAAGTAAAACGAAAAGCTCATCTCTTCCTTCGACTATGACCTATGGTAGTAATAGTGCTAGTACTGGTGAAGGTATCTGTGAACTATTTTCAAACTTTTTTAAATCTACGTTTCTTCAGCCGGCTTCTAATGCGCACTTGACGGTGCTTGGCCATTCTGGATGGCCCATTGACAGTTCTATTGGTATTGGTTCTATAGAGGTTTCGCTCGAGTTTCTGGAAAAAATGTTAAAATCTTTGGATATAAATAAATCGGCCGGACCCGATGACATTTCACCAGTTTTTATTGTTAAATGCTCACGTAGCCTAACTTTCCCCCTTGGTGTTATCTTCAAAAGGTCAGTGGATGAAGGTGTAGTTCCCACTCTATGGAAATCTGCGTTAGTATCGCCTATTCACAAGAAGGGGTCAAAATCTGAAGTTAAAAACTACCGCCCTATCTCCAAGTTGAGCATCTTTTCCAAACTGCTAGAGAAGATAGTCTATAATCAAACGTATGCCGCTATTAGGACTTTACTTATACCCCAGCAGCATGGCTACCTTAAGAACCGGTCCACAACTTCCAATGTTCTTCTTACTAACGAATATATTAATGACCAGATGGCTGCGGGCTTCCAGGTAGATGGTATATTTACAGATTATAGTAAAGCGTTCGACAGACTTGATCATACTGTGCTTTTATGTAAACTGCGGTCTATGGGCATTCACGGTGATCTCTTCAGGTGGTATAGTTCTTATATTGAGCGTCGAACTCAAGCTGTTGCTCTTAACGGCTTTAGGTCGGCGTGGATAGATATCCCATCTGGGGTTCCCCAGGGATCTCTATTGGGCCCTTTACTTTTTGTAATTTTTATATATGACATCAGTTCCTGTTTTATACTCTCAAGGTTTTATCTATTTGCTGATGATTTAAAGATTCTGACTCATATCAATTCTCTTATAGACTGCCAGAACTTGCAAGAGGATCTCAATAGATTTACGAACTATTGTTATCTAAATAAACTGGATCTGAATGTAGATAAATGCTTTATTTTAACATTCTCAAGAAAATTAATAAATATCAATTATAATTATGTAATTAAAACTAGTAACTTGAACCGTGTAGAGGTCATAAGTGATCTGGGTATAATCCAGGACTCTAAGGGTGCATACCATTTGAGTGAGATTCGCTAAAAACGCTAATAACGATCACACTCCCAAAAAGTTTTCCACATGAGTCTTGGCGTTATTTTCGCCTCAAACGCTACATCTAATGTCAAAAGTGACAGAAGTGGTAAATTTTAGTGGCATTCTTAGCGTTCTTATCCAAAAATGGAACAGAGATGACAGTTACAAACGATCACGTGATCACAACCACAGACGCTGAATGTGATCAAAATTATCGAAAATAACGTTCTTAGCGACTAATGGAACATACTCTAAGCTAACCTTCGTACATCATATTGATAGTATAGTTACTAAAGCGCTCAATACTCTTGGCTTTATTATGCGAGTATCTGTACCTTTTAATAACATCAAGACGCTTAAGATCCTGTATTGTGCTTATGTTCGTACTGTGCTTGAGTATTGCTCACAGGTCTGGAGCCCTCACTATGCATGTCATATAGACCGCATCGAAAAGGTTCAAAAGAAATTCGTAAGATTCTTACAACACCGCTCGCGATGTTATGATGATACTTATGAAAAGCGCTGTAGACGGCATCATTTACTGCCGCTCCAAACAAGGCGAAATGTTCCAGATGTCATGTATTACTTAAAAATTTTGAACTCACAAGTTGATAGTGCTGAATTGCTGGAAAAAAATCTATCTTCGAGTGCCAACATTTAATTGGCGTTTTACGCCTCTTCTAGCTATTCCACCTGTTACGACGAAATATAAACAAAACACTTTCTTTTGCAGAACCCCAACATTGATAAACGAATTCATGAAAAGTAATAGTAAACTAGATATATCCTCAGATGGTGTGCGTTCAATTAGTCGTAGTTTTGCTTCTGAATTTTTTGGCTCTCAAACTTAATACACAATTTCAACACAATTTCCCGACACATATTAACATATGTTGTCAATATTGTTAACTATTTACTTGTTATTTTGACAACATTCTGTATCCAAATATGCTACAATGTGTTGATGATTATTTAGTACTACTTTATATTCTCATGTAAAGGTGAAAACATGTAATTGGCCCAGTTTTCAACTTCTTAGATTAATTTTAATTTGTTTGTAATAATTAGGCTGTAAGTTTTCCGATGAAAATAAAATAAAATAAATAAAATTACATTATTGATACGCCTGTGTACGGGTACGCCTTGTTTAAACACGATCACTATGTCTAAGTGTGTCTGTAAATGTGACAGGAAAACTATGAATATGATCATTTGGGTAGCCAGTAGCGCAGAATAAAAAGTACCAGAAGGATCACTCCGCAAAGCGATTCCATTAAATAAGTGACTAGCTATGAAGCAACAAATTACTCTTCAGCTCGTAAAGCACGGAGTGCCTATTTATCACCTACAACGCGTCTCTCTATCGCATAGTCACGCATGGCTCTGATCTCTTCTGACGCGGCACGCACCTTATAATATTCCTCTCCGGACGGGTACGCCGATGTACCTGTAGCTTTGTACCTAAAGTGCGGAGTGGACCAGGTCTGGCAGTAGTAGTTGCAACTACATTCAAAAATGGGCTGGCTGACGGGGATTCAAAAAAAGGCGCCGTCGGGAGTGGAAATATCTGTAGAAGCCTCTTTATTAAGTAATACAACACAGTTGTTATTTGTCACTCGCACTTATCACTATCGGCCCTCAAGAACTAAGCAGTAAACACTAGTCAACTACAATAATTGTTACTAATCTATATATAAATTAGGCCCAATGTCTTTTGAGGTGTGACGCGCTACAGTTGCGTCGTAGCGTTGCACAATAAACATCTCGTCGACTTGCACAGACCTAAACTATCACCAAGCCAATGCCTTGCCTCTAAAAATAAAGAGATTCCCATCCATATATTTTGCAGAACCGCGACATTCAACGCTAGACCTATTTTTAATCCCTTATAGTATAAGTGGAAACCTTATTATGCCCCATCACAGATTTACAGTCTTCTTCATATTTATACGAACAAGACTGTAAATCGAGCTTGTTTTTTAGTCCGCTTTTGCAATATTTTATGTGTAATTGACGCAGGGTTTAATATGTAGCCGGAAACTTGGTGTCTCCGGCAAAATGTGCGTATGTATGACGTACTTGCTCGTATTGAAGTGTGAGTGAAACCGGTGGAAGAGACGCGGTGGCAGTTTTATCTCAACAAACAGTTTCTCTGATCTGTGGTTTCTATGTTCGATGTTTGTTTCCCAGGTGACCGTGACGTTCGCGTCGAGCTCCAAATGCCAATGCGACGCGGTATTGGAAGAGTGGGCGCCGCTGGGACGTGCGGACGCGCAGCACCCGGGCCGGCCGCGGCGAGCTTACGAACGCGGACACTCGCCGCCGCGCTCCGATAGCTCTGGTTACGGCACTGGTCAGTTACTGCACTCTTCTGCTTTCTGATTATAATCATACACTTGTGTGGCATAAAATTATGAATGAGTATTTAGCTTTTGTTACTACTTGAATTAAACGTATCCTTACGATTAAACCTATTAGATCACTCACTGGCATTCAAACCGTGTTTTAATTTTCAACTATACGAGTAGGTATTATTACACTGAGAAAAATCTAGTCAAAAGCGCCCTAATGACGGCCAATTTATATGGTATGAAGGCAAAAAACCGACCAAACGTAAATACGTACAAAAACGTCTTCCAACTAGAAGGCGTTAAACGAGGTCAGTGAAGGCGAATGTTTCTTTTCGTCTTCATTTAAGGTGTATTTTGTGGTCTTGCTTACATATTGACTTTTCGATGAGGCTGATTAAGTCGTACGTTATAGTGATAATCACCGTATATAAACCGCCGTAAAAGTAAGGTATATTTTATGGTCAATACTGCAATTATTATCGTATAACAAGTTCAATTCTGAAAATACTTTACGGAAGGCGATTTTTGACGGTATTGTTCATTATAAAAAATGGTACATTTTTATTGATTCGTGAAAATCATCTTAAGACTTGTGAATTCACCTTGCGTAGTTACAATTCAACGGTAAAAGGTCAAATTTGATTTAAGCTCCAAAGTAGTTTTTCTCAGTGTATTGCATGCAGCAACATATTGATGTAAATTGTGTAAAAATTATATGTCAATACTTCTTTATAACAGAAAGACAAACCACCAAGCACTCAGTACTAATACTACAACACTAAATACGAACATTATATCTTAAGTTTTTTAGAAGTTTTACATATTTTTATTTGTCATAAAATCTTAAGTTATATATTTAGGCTCTAAATTACCGAATTTGGAAAGGTTTGTTTATGCAAAAAGCTTTTTATGCGTTGTTGTTTTTTAATTTGCATTAAGATAATGAATAGATTCAGGCGTTACTTTGCGGAAATCCATATTTAATAATAACAAATATATTTAAAATATATTACGAAAACATCAAATTAATATTTTAATAAAACACTTAAAAATAGATCGAGCATCGAGCTCGATCGTGCGCTCGAAGAGTCAAGACCTCCTGAGGATGCTTCGTGTAGAAGCGAAACGCGTCGAAGGTTCTTCCGGTTTGGCTGCGTGGCGTTTGTGACGTCACGTCGGCTTAGCAGGAAAATTGGGCGGAATTGTCACTAGATATATTTTTATATTTTTAAGTGTTTTATTAAAATATTAATTTGATGTTTTCGTAAAATATTTTAAAAATATTTGTTATTATTAAATTTGCATTAACCTGAATGTGTTGTTGAATAGTTGAGAAGTTTGGTGTATTGTTGTCAGGCGGGTCTGGTCGCAGCGCGCGCCGCTCCCCGCAGGCGTCCCCGGTGAGTGATGCCGTAGTGCGGCGGCGCAGCTCGCACGATGACGTCACTCCCTCGCCGAGACACTCGCGCACCAAGCGAGCCTCCGCCAACACTACCTCACTCACGGTCAGTATCTACTGTACCTACACACACGAATACTATACCTGTAAGCTTTTCTTCTACACTTCTATCTACTACAGTAGGGAAAACAGGAATATTTTTTCTTGAAATCCAACTATGTTATGGAACAAACTTACTTATATGATTAAAAAACAAGTGTTGCTCTCATTTATTATAAATAATCATCAAATTTACAACCCGTGCCCAAGAAGGGCAGACCTGCTTACTACAGACTTATATCAATCACATCAATACTTTTGTGCAAAGCTTCGAGCTGTATATATATACCAGCCGAATCGTCTTAGATCCAACTGCATTATTCCACTCAAGATCGGACTTGGACTTAACACAGGTTGATCAGCTGTCCCGATGTAAAATACCGCCGCACATTCCAAAGAACCACTGTTTGTTGCTCTCATTTATCATAAATAATGAACACATGTACAACCCGCGCCCAAGAAGACCCTGCTTACTACAGACCTATATTAATCACTTCAATGCTTTGTAAAATTGTGCAAAGCTTCGAGCTGCATATACCAGCCGTATCGTCTTAGAGCCAACTGAAATATTCCATTCAAGATCGGACTTGGACTTAACACAGGTTCACTATACATCAGCTGTCCCGATGTAAAATACCTCCGCACATTTGAAGAACCCCCAGTTTTTTCGCAGCTGAAGTGCACAAGCTTTGTGCCCTGGACTGAAGCATTGATTATTACATTCATGTTCATTGTTCAAATTAGTGAAGCTTATGGGAAAATATATAATCCTTGGAAGTCGGTTTGGTTTTATTATATATTTGTGGATTTTTCCACTTACACCGCTCATTTTACTAGCATATCTCTGGTGGATACGCAGCCTTAAGCCGAGGTTAAACATGCCTGTAGAATGGATCAGTAGCTTGCATGCTTGTTAACGGCATATAGAAGTTACTAGCACAATGTGGCTAGATTTGCAAGTTAAACTTGCATGGAATTTGCGTGTGCACAAACCAGTTCACGAGACAGCCCCCAGCTATTGCTCCTTCACGTTGCATGCCAGTAAATCAAATGTTGTGCTATCTTCTTGCGCGGCAGATACAGGCATGCCAGTTATCGTATACGCTTGAAAGTAGGCGGCATGTTCAAGGAGCTTTTATGCAAGTATGCCAGCTACAGTAATGTGTATTTCCGCCTTAATGCTATATTTTCCCTACTTCCAACTCAATTGCATTTATTGTTTTGACATACCCATTCGGTACTGACAGGAAGAGCTGATGCGGCTAATGGACGCGGAACTGGGGCAGACGGCGACGCGAGCTAACCCGGTGACGGTCCCTCCCCCCGGCGGGGGCGGAGTGGGGGGAGGCGGAAGCGTGACTCCTCCCGCACCCCTCCCCTTGCCTGATGCCTCTGCGCTAGACTGGGCCACGCTAGTACACACCGCTACTAGGGCGATGCTACAGGTAACTGAGACTTCTTATACTAGCGTATACTGTAAATCTCCATTGACTATAGATTGTGCTATAGACAGTGTATATTTCTTTCTCTTTGTGGTTTTTTAAATAATTTTTAATAATCATTAAAGTAAAAACATAAACATTATGAACTACTTCGAGTAATTACTACGATTAAATGTCGTGGTCAGTAACTTAGTATAATAAAAGCTTGTTATAAATATATATATACACAAATACATATAATCACGCCTGTATTCCCCGAAGGGGTAGGCAGTGGTGTGTTAACACCCAAGTTCCGCCAATTCGGTTTTGGTCCCAAGTAATAGAGGGCCAGCCTATTGCCATTCACCGGGCACAATTTCAGGTTCATATAAAATGTTTTCTCTAACACACTGGACTAAACACAAGAACATATTGTACGAAACCCTGGCAGGGCACTGAGATTTTATACAGGCATCTATGTTGGGCGTCTAATGCACACAACACCCTACTTACATCCACGTGAGTGGCATGCTGCTCATTTGGCGCACTTTTCCCTTAGTCGCCTCTTACGACACTCACTGGAAGTAAAGGGGAGGTGACATTCTAACCCGGCACCTCACGGGTTATAAATACCATATATATAATATGTTTGAGAAACTACAGTTGAGCGCGCCGCGTTCTGTGCCGTTACTAAATTATTTTATATTTTACTGCATATAATACAATTTATTATAAATACACTTTCAGCGATCGTCATGACCACAGGAGTAAACAAATCTACTGTGACCTGGAATGAATAAATTTTAATATTGTTATGAAAGAAAGAAAGAAAGAAACAGTTTATTTTGAACATAAAGAACACAATAGCAAAACACTATACATATAAAATAATAAACAAACTAAAAAAATATTTTGAGAACATTGCCGTCGTGTACCTTCAGTCCAAAAAAGGTCCTGGCTCAGCATGATGCTGTGGGCGAACCTACAGCGCTGGTTTTCAGCCAAGGCCTAAACAGACATGTAATAACTAAGTACTTATATGGAAACAAACAATAAATGTACGACATACATAGATATATATTAAAATAAATACACACATATCATATATATATATATTAAATAAATTTTAATAGAGACACAATAAATATAAAATGTAGATATAAAATATAAATGCAGTGAAAGATTGAGAACCAGACCAACCAAGAAAGAAACAGCCAAAATATAGTCAATGTGGAATGTTTCAATTTTATAATTTGTATCAATCAAATTAAATTACAATAAGTAAATTAAAAACTCTGCCTACCAAAAGATACTCTGCTTACAAAAAAAATAAATATAAGTAGGTATATATACTTCATAAAATATATTACTTTTCCATTAAATGAAAATTAAAATAAAAATTTACAAAAAAATATATATTTGTGGTTAATATATTGATATTCACATAGTTAATAATTAATTTAAATGAATATCAATATAGATAATAATTAAATTGATAAAATAATAATAATAATAAAAAAATAATTAATGACCTTTAGCCAACAAGTTCGGCGGAACAGAGGGGCTCTCTCTGTTGCCTGGATTGACTACAAGAAGGCCTATGATTCAGTGCCTCATTCATGGCTGGAAAGGATATTAGAGTTGTATAAAATTGATGCAACCCTAAAATCCTTTTTAGCTGCGTGTATGAGACAGTGGACCACAGTCCTTCGTCAACCAGGTAGTAGCAACACTTCCTCTGACCCGCAGGACTTTATAAGGATTGAGCGGGGCATCTTCCAGGGTGATAGTCTAAGTCCATTATGGTTTTGCCTAGCGTTAAATCCTCTCAGCACTTTACTGAAGGATTCAGGGCTAGGCTTTCGGCTTCGAAGAGGAGGTGAGGTCATTAGTCATCTGCTGTACATGGACGATCTCAAGCTGTTTACTCCGAAACGCCAAGAATTGATGGAGCTACTAAAAACTACACAGGTTTTCAGTAGTGCCATTAGGATGGAGTTTGGTGTAGATAAGTGTGCAGTCTTGCATGTACAGCAGGGGAACGTTGTAAATTCTCCGAATTCGCAGCTTTCTGAGACAATGACTTTCAGATCTCTCTCCGAAGTCGAGACCTACAAGTACCTCGGTATGTCAGAGTCGTTGGGTATTTCGGTAGAGGACATCAAAAAATCGGTAAAGGAGCGCTTCTTTTTCCGCCTGACAAAAGTACTTAAAAGTCTTTTGTCTGGAGGCAACAGGGCGCGCGCCTTTAACGGTTGGGTGATGCCTCTACTGATATACTCTTTTGGCATACTGAAGTGGACACAGACTGAGCTGGACGCCCTGGATAGAAAGGTCCGTCAACTGCTCACTTCACATCGCATGCTACACCCGCGCTCGTCCGTTATGAGACTGTACATTCCACGGAAATGGGGAGGTCGCGGCTTTTTAAATGCCAAGACCCTTCACAACCGTGAAGTGTGCAATCTCAGGGATTATTTCCGTAACCACGAGTGCGGGATGCATCGCGATGTCGTGGCGGTTGACAAGGGCCTCACACCGCTCTCCTTGGCGAACGATAACTGGCGCAAACCAACGATGCTGAGCACCGATGACCGCAAGGCAGTATGGAAAGGCAAGGAGCTGCACGGTAGGTTTTTCCGGGCCCTAACAGGGCCTGATGTGGATTTACCAGCTTCGGTGAATTGGCTACGCTTCGGAGACCTCTTTGGGGAAACCGAGGGTTTTGCCTGTGCAATTGCAGACGAAGTAATGATGACGAACAACTATCGGAAATATATCTTGAAGGACGGTACGGTCGACATTTGTCGAGCATGCCGCCGACCCGGAGAGTCACTCAGGCATATCATTTCCGGTTGTTCGCATCTTGCTAACGGCGAGGTGCACAGGCACAACCAAGTGGCCAAGATCATCCACCAGCAACTTGCCCTTCAATACGGCCTTGTTGAGTCAGAGGTGCCGTACTACCAGTACGCACCGGCGCCAGTTCTCGAGAATGGTCGTGCATTGCTCTACTGGGACCGCTCTATCATCACGGACAGAACTATTGTTTGCAATAAATCTGATATCGTGGTGGTCGACCGATCCCAGCGCCGGGCAGTGCTCGTAGATATCACCATCCCACATGACGAGAATCTCGTTAAGGCCGAAAAGGATAAAGTCAGCAAGTACCTTGACTTGGCTCACGAGGTAACCGCCATGTGGGATGTTGACTCGACGATCATTGTCCCGATAGTCGTTTCGGCGAACGGCCTTATAGCGAAGAGCCTCGACCAACACCTTAAGAGGCTCTCGCTAGATGGTTGGATCAAGGGTCTGATGTAGAAGGCAGTGATACTGGACACAACACGCATTGTCCGGAGATTCCTCTCTCTGCAGCCCTAACCACTGGTCGCTTGGGCTCTGCCCCGCTACCAGCGGCACCCTAGTTTTAAGTTTTTTATAATATTTATTTTTGTAATAATGTTGTAAAAAATTTAAAATTATGTTGGATAATAAATAAAAAAATAAAGAATTATAATAATAATATTAAAGAGAAGTAAATTTATTGGGATATTTTCTGTAATTCTAGTAAATAATGTTTGTATTTATTTCGAAAATTAGACTTTGACCTAAGTAACCTTAGGGGTGGGGGGAGCGAATTCCAGCATTTAGTGGCAGAGAATCGAAAACTTCCACGAAATGCGACAGTTCGAAAACGAGCGGTGATTAATAAGTAGGATGATGCTCGAGTCGCGTATGCATTATGTTCCCTGGACCAAATGAGTTTTTGAAACAGATAAGGCGGCTGTTGGGATTTGATCACACCGAACATCAAAATCGCAAGGTGAAGTTCTCTTCTATGCTTCATGTTGAGTATATTGTGATGGTTTAGAAAAGGAGATACGTGACTTCGAGGGGGTATTCTAAAAACAAAAACGAGCACAAGCGTTTTGAACTCTTTGAATTTGACGTGAGGTTTTGGCTAATAGACGAGGACCGTAGACAGTATCAACATAATTGAATTTGGAAAGAACAAGGGAGTCTACAAGTGATATTCGAAGATCTGTATTTAAGTAGTTACGAATTTTATACAAAATTTTCAAACGGTAGAAGCAGTTACTGACACATGCAGAAACATGACGATCAAACCGTAAATGTTCATCAATAGTAAGACCAAGATTTTTAGTCTCGGATACCCGCTCTATTTTGTCACCATCAATATATAACAGCGGCTTCAATATGGATACATGTTCTATTTGATGCTTTGTACCTAAAATCATGTATTTTGTCTTTTTTGCATTTAATAATAATGAATTAGATGTGGCCCAGGCATTAATTCTCTCTAGATCTTCATTTAACTTGACCTCTGCGTCTCTTAATTCGTCAGGTTTAAAAGACAAGTATATTTGAATATCATCAGCATATATATGATATTTACAGTGTAGAATTGTTGTAGTTACGTCTGCGCTGTATATAATGAATAATAATGGGCCGAGAATCGAACCTTGTGGTACACCACGGGAAACCTTATGATTATTTGAACGAGAGGCCTGACCATTATCCTTTGTCAACTCTACTAGTTGGACGCGATCTATCAAATAACTGTTGAACCATTGAATCACATGCGAATCAAAGCCATAATAACTTAGCTTAGCCAGAAGCAATGTTGTATTAATGGAATCAAAAGCGCGAAAAATCTAGTAGCACTAATATAGTACCCATACCTTGATCCTGCGCTGCAATTATATAATATACAAATATAAAAAACAACAAACACGAACAGTATTTATATTGATCGTGGGTAAATATGTACAGTGTAGACGTGAAAAAATACAGTAATACTTTAATATTTTGAAAATAATATCGCGTTTTTAATGCACAGGTATAATATGCAATAACCCGTATAAAAAACTTAATAAAAAAATAAATGCACCATATATTATAAGACACTGTTCTACTCCGCAGATACACATAGATTGTTGCAATGAAATAAAATGATATTGCGTTTTTTTATATTGTTATGATTGCAATAACGCCTGCTAAGCGGATTACATTTCAAAATCGCAAATATACTATAGGTGTTATGATATTGCGTTTATTTTAGTAAACAAATAAGGTGGCAATAAAATATATAATTTGTTGTATTCTTATACCAATATGAATTCTGCTATTAAATATTTGTAAGGGTATTATTAAAATAATGAATAACACAATACACATATCAAATAATGATCGTTCATTTAAAACTATTAAATTAAAACAAAAGTCTAGCAATTCCATTTCAACAACAGCGTTATAAAAATGTTTTAAATAAAAATTGTGATTTGACATATGTGAGATAAAGAATTGATAATAATATTCTACGTAACAAGTAAATAAGTTGGGTTTAAACACGTAGTTTTGATTATTGTTACGGATGGTGCCATTAGAAGCGCCACATAGTATTAAAAGACGTAAAGACGTACATATCAAACATATCAATGAATAAACATTTTCTCTATGTCCTTTTCTTGACGAATGCGGGAATAAGGGGTACCGTGCTCCTTACGAACATATATTCGTCCGTCTCTTGACCAACAGTATTTCCATTTATATTCACGACATTTTTCTCTAGCATTTGCGAAAAGTTGACTGTTCAATCTGGTGAGGCGTTCATTAACGTATATGCGAGCTGTCGCCCCTTCCACGCCGAGGTCAGTAGTAGTCAGACCACAGCGGACGCGCGCCGCTCGGAGATAGTCATCTCGAGTGGAACGCCGAGAGAAGCGTACTGCGATGCGGCGCGAGCGCACCTGCGCCGGTGAGTCATCCTGCGTGCGGCGAAGGGCACCCTCTCTCTCGGCAATGATGACGTCACGCTCGTCCAGCTCCATACCCATTTTCGAACTCAAGAGCAAAGCAAAATGTACCAGATTCTCTCCTTTTTTTTCTGGGATGCCTGTTATCAATACATCATTTAGTAAATATTCTTGTTCCCGTTCATTCATTTGTAACTTCATGTCAACAAGAGCTTGTTCCAAGCAACTAACATCCTGTGGCTTAGGTGAGTTGTCACGGGCCAGTTCCAAAGCCACAATTCGCGCATCAATCATATCCATTCGTTCATTGAAAGCTGTACGCGTTGCACTTATTTCTTTCTTAAGGTCCCGAATTTCATCACATACTGTCCTAACACTATCTTTTGACAATTGAAATTCAGAGGTCATAAGATTATTTATTTTTGCAAACTGTGATCGCATTTCATCTCTCAGTGCACGAACCGCTTCAGCATTTATTTGGTTTGTTGCATCAGACACAGGGGTTAATGATTCCTCACATCCCGTAAGATAGGTGTCCTGCATGCCGCGAACCGGCGTGGAAGGGTCGCGTCCCTTAGGTATTTTAGATTGGCAGTCACCGCATCTCCAATTGTCATCTACAGTAACGCCGGCAGGGACCCTAACGCACTCGTTGTGACTTTTAGAGCCGCATTTCGGACAAGTAACGCCACCTCTCGTGCCCATAAATTTGCCGCAAGCTGCACACTGCTTCATGATTGAGTAAGGTAACCTTGAGACTCAGAAACGCAGATCAGAATCAGTGATTAGCAATGGTAGCGGGGACGTAGTGCATCCACTCACGTACAGGTGGCAGTGTTGTACAATTTACAATTTGTATTGATATTTAAACTTTGCTTTGATCCAAAATAAATATTGTTATCTGCTGAGTAGGTACTTACTTCACTTAAGGATTACACTCAACACAGATACGATCCGTGCAGACTGACTCTAAGCAGAAACAAACTTTGATTCACACCACCAAAAACATATTCCAATAGCGGGTAGATTAAACATAATCATTGCGTTATTTTAGTAAACATTTCACTATCACAAAGCCATTAACATAGATAACAGCCTCACTATTGAATCACAATACTTCCTACTGATTTAATAAACTTTTACTGATAGTAAACAACTATTTATACCTATTTTTATGAATAAAAAACGTAAGGTCCTAGAAGTATATGACAAGGCGTCCGTGATGTCACTCATCACATTATGTTGGCAATAACGCCTGCTTGGCTGGCGAATTACATTACAAAATTAAAAATTTATGAGCGAAAAAATTATAGTCACGTGCGGGATTCGAACCCGCTTCGATTTTCTCTCGTAAATTTGTAATTTTGTAATGAATAAATTGTTTACGAAATCTCAATATTACTTTTAGATTTGTGAAGAGACTCAGTACCCATCGATAGAAAATGCCGACCCCGCTCTGGATGTGATCCCCGCTGAACCCACCAATGATTGCTGGTCCGAAGTTACTACGGTATGACTTACATTTCAGTTTTTTAGTTTAATTAAACTTCACTTTATACTAGAAGCAGCTTCCCTCCCAAAACTTTGTTTAAAGGTCGTTTCGGTAAAGAATAGAACTGCAATTTTTTTAAATGTTATTGTGACGGGACTAGCACGAGCCCCACCTGATGTTAAGTGAACTAACCTCTGCCTATAACAGATGCATTTCATCATACGAATTGCATTGCGCGCGTCACTTTGAGACATAGTTGTGTTAAGACTCATGTGTCTGTAATTTCACTGGCTCTCAAGGACTGCTGCCGGAACACACCGTTAGATGCTTGGCGACAGATTTTCTACTTGAGGGTGGTAGCAAGTCAGGCGGGCAATCATAAAATGCCCTTCCACCATGCGGTGAAGCTCAAGCCCAGCGGTGGGGATCGAACCAGGGACATGCGGCACGGCATGGCTATTACCGCTCGGCCATGGTTGCTTCAAAAGGAATGAAGCTAATTTGTTAATATATAATTGCTAATAAAGAAGCCAAGGTGGCATGAGCAGCAACAGCTTACTAACTCCTGAATATGAGCTGGGGCATGCTGCTCATTCAGCGCATTATTTTCCTTTAACCATATTTAGGGTTTTGTAGTAGAAAACGGGTCCCTTTTGCTAAACCTTCGTTGTCTGTCATTCTATTCGTCGTATTTTAAGTAAGTACTCGATATTGACTAGAAAGCTAAATCATATAGGACACAATACATAAACCAGAGGCTTTATTGTCTAACTAGCGGCCTGCCCCGGCTTCGCACGGGTATTTACCAAAAATTATAAATTGAAACACATAATAAAGTAGTTATTGTGACATAACTGTAATAGTTACCAATAATACCATATTTGCGGACTTTTTTGTAGATATAGATGTCCTCTATAAAATTGTAGCACATCCCTTTGCTCTATTGTCAACAATTTCCGCAGCGTACGCGGTATATATTTTTTTTTTGATTTTTTTTGCCCTTTGCTTTGGGTTACATTATTGATGTTTTCATACGGCTCCCTTAGTGTTTGTAAATATTCTATAGCTTATGTTTATCAAGCATAGTGTAGGATTCTAATGGTGTAAGACATTTTCAAATCGGTTAGTAGTTTTTTTAGTTTATTCGTTACATACAAATCTTCCTCTTTATAATATTAGTATAGATTGGAATGGTAATGAAAATTTACTTCATTTTAACATTTGATCTCTATAGTGGACTTCTTTTTTAAAGCAATATATAAAACCAGTTATTTACCATTCTTATTAGACAGAAAAGCTCGCACACCAACGTAGGAGCGGTCGTTTTACTGTCAAACCATTTTTTTACTTTGTCTTTATCATCGCAATGCACAGTATCGCTCGACATGCATAAGACGCGCGGCCGCTCGCGGCCTATTACCGACAATTATTTGTCTGTGTCGTAGTCTAGTGTAGAATACACTAGACATTATAGTGGTAGAGATAGAGTTGAAAATGGTTCCAAAGTGTAACAGCCGCTGCCATTTCAGTCTCAATTGAGCCTAAGGCTGCATATCGATTGCTGTGCACCGCGACCCTATTGCTAGATTTTTTCTTCTTACAACGCTCATCTTCCTCGCACATTTCGGGTGTATGCGCAGCCTATGGTCCCAGATCAGAAAAAAAAACGCACATTGTTAAAAATTCAATAATGGCTTACTCAATAAATAGAGATGTGGTATGCCTGTAAACAGACGACAGAAGCGGTCCAAGCAACGAGTCCACCTAACGGCAACTCTGGTAGCACCTTGACGACGACCAACAGCGCGGCGACGAGTTGCGTATGCGGACTGGGGGCGCGAGTTGCGGCGCTTGAGGCGGACGCACTCTCCGCCTCGAGGCATCGGCATCAGCTTGAAGAAGAGGTCAGTATCTCACACGTCCACTCGTTAAACTGATTTGGAAACTTGTGTGGTACGGTACGCAATAGAAAACCCAAATAGGTAATTAAGTGCCAAACTCTAAACCGCATCGTCACAAATAGTACGTTCGATTAGAGACGATAGTGATTGTAGCATTTGCAAAATCGGTATTCGTATGGAAGCATGGTAGAAGGACATTTTGCGAATGTCCGCCTGGCTAGCGACCACCCTCAAGTAGAAAGTCGCCAAGCGCCTAACGGTGTGTTCCGGCAGCTGTCCTTGAGAGCCAGTAATTCTAGGTTAAGCCTTTTAACACCTTCGACCACATCATCACTTACCATCAGATGAGATTGTGGTCAAAGGCTTAACTATCAGCAATAAAAAAAGCGTTTGAAAGGCAATCTTTGATTATTTGCTATATATGCTCACCAATGATTTGCCTCAAATCGAACGACAGATAATAACTTCTTGCCAATAGCTTTCTATAATACTGAAAGAATGAAAAACGCGCCTTGATTTGATTTGGACCTTATAATTCAGTCTTCCTTGCCAACAAAGCTATTACAAATAACATGCGGCATAAAAGACTAGGATACATTTAACTGCGAACAACATTACGTTATGTGATACAATTCTTTCAGTCAAAAACCGAGCACTGAAGTCTTCGGACATGGGTCAAAAATAGCGATGTAATTTGTAGCTGTTTTTAAAATTTTCCGGACGGTGTAAGAAAACGTTATTGCCTAGAACTTCCCAAAACGAACCCCAATCTGATCATATTTAGGATTTGTGGGTGTTATTTTTGCTAGCAATACAAGAACAAACGCTGACCGCCCTATAAATCTTTTATAGGCCAAGTATGCTTACTATCTTCGACCAAACTATCACTTGGCTGGGTTGAGATTGTGGTCAATCGTTCAAAACTTTTATATTTTGGTTAGTAATGGTAATAACCCCCAAAATCAGAATTGCTTTATTCATGGTATACGTACATAACGTACAAAAATATAAGAAAAATAGGTTTTATTACTAGCCATCTGTGAGATTTTGATGAAATAAGGAACACTTTAGCGTGAAAATGAAGTCAGTCTACGTCTATAGCTTACAATGCGATTAAAATAAGAATAGGACGGGCTCTCGGCTAACTTCCCTCATATTCACTCTAATAAGTACGATAAGCAGAACAAACTTAAAAATAAAGCAGTGCCATATATTTATAGGTAATTTTACTCGAAATTGTTAATTTTAATAAATTCATATTTTTAAGGTTGACAGCACAGACGCCATTTTGGTTTGATGAAAACTCGGGCATCAGGGTCTTATTTCTCCGACAGTGTACACGTTATTATTACGCGACACGTTTCCGAGTGTTTATTAATCTTCGCGTTTTTTTTGTTGACTTGTTTAATTTGTTCTTGTTGACTGTTTAATATGTTTTTGGTGATTCAATTGTTATATTTGTTTTTGTTACCCGTTTTGTTACGATAATAACGATGAGTCTGACTCAGTGGGCCATCAGGACATGCGGCATCGAAGAGCTAAGCGATTCAAATTTAGATACCTAAGTACAAAATATTGCTAACAAATAAAATCAGTTCACATTATTTCTCGGTTTGCTGTACCTACAGTTACCTACAACTTCCTTTACCTACCTATGACTTCATGTTTTTTTTACACGACTGCTCACATAAACGTGTGTTATGTTTACAGGTTTCATGTATGTATGTATGTTTTCTTTATTTCACCATATCTTCTAAACGGCTTAACCGATTTTAATGTACGAGATATCGTTAGATATATCTTGATAGCTCAAGTGACACTATGTACATAAAAATAAAAAAACAAACTGGTGGATTTTAGACGCCATATAGTGAGAAAAACAATTAATTTTTTCTTCCAAAGCCATCGTGTTGGGTATCAAAATGATTGGCTTTAAAAAAAGAATTCCATATATGTATTAACTGGCAGTTTTAATTTCAATTGATCGATAAAAGATTTAACGAAAATAAATTATTTGCAGTCGGGTTTTTTATTTTGTTTGTTAATTTATACATGTTTTATCATTTCTTTTTTTGCACAATGTACCAAGTTCTAGTTTTGACGTCACAACATGGAGCTAGGCCGATCCTATTCTTATTTAAATCGCATTGTACATGAGAAAAAGCATGATATTATGATTACAGCAAAATGTCTTGTCTTAACATGCTGATTTTTAACAGGTTCATAACAAATGTGTTGTAGAAGATATGAAACAGAGTTTTCGGTGCAAGGTGCTGCGTCGACCATGGGCTATTGCACACTTTAACTACCCACTTGTTAGTACTGAGCGTAAACTAACTCATAAATTACTTAAAGTATATATATATATATATATTTTTTTTTTTTTTTTTTTTTTTTTTTTTTTATGCCTGATAGGTTAGCCTTTGACCACTATCTCACCTGATGGTAAGTGATGATGTGGTCGAAGATGTTGTTCAGGCTAACCTAGAAATTATTATATTATTATTTAGTATATTATTTTGTCCTCTTATATACTTATATATAATTAGCTTCCTCGCGGCGAGATGAGCGGAGTTTGGTTGAGGTAAAGTCTTAAGACATTGGATTGTTGAATTAAAACACCAGAGTCGCGTCTACCATACGTATCAACATGTGTTACATCCAAAACACCATGTCAATTTTCAATATACCAAACATTTTCATACTAATAATTTTATATTAATATGAAGGTTCAATTCTGAACGACGCTGCCAACTGCAGGCTGCAAGTGCTGCGCGCTGTGCGACCGCAGCTGTATCCTTACTTGAGTTTCATAGAACCTTCCACTCTATATATATAATCACTTTGCTCTCAGTAACTATTGTATTTGTCCATTCTCAATCCATTTTAATTGTGAAATATTCCTTTAAAATTATTGTAAAATATTGTATCAAAACGTTTTAAATGGAATTGAATGTTAAAGAAATTAAAATTTTAACTTTAGCTCTGGTATTATATTTAACTCTAACTCGAATATTATCCAAATTCATATCATTTTAGAATATTATTTATATTAGATTTTGACCTAGGATTGAAACACAAATTTGTTTGAAGCAATGATGGCTGAGCGGTAACACCTATGGACTGCCGCGCCGCAGGTCCCTGGTTCGATTCCCACCACCGGCTTAAGCTTCACCGCATGGTGGAAGGACATTTTGCGATTGCTCGCCTGGCTAGCTACCACCCTCAAGTAGAAAATCTGTCGCCAAGCACCTAACGGTGTGTTCCGGCAGCAGTCCTTGAGAGCCAGTGAAGTTAAAGGCACATGAGACAGACCAACTGTGCCTCGAAGTGAAAGGCGCAGTGCAATTCATGACTTGTGATGAAATGCATCTGTTATAGGCAGAGGTTAGTCCACTTAACATCAGGTGGGCCACGAGCATGTTGCGTCACAATAATATAAAAAAAATAATTTCAATTAAAACCAAATTTAATAATAAACACCTAATTTACTTTTGGGTCCGTGGGGACCGGGAGCTCATCGTATTTTCCAAAATTTATCAGAGCGCTTGGTCCATGCGACGCGTGATGAATTGGTAACCTTAAATTAGGTATTTGTATATCTAATGGCCATTCAGAAAAAAAAACAGAACAAAAAAAAAAATAATTAAATAATTAAACAATTGCCGGCTTTTTTGGCGTCGGTGCATGGGGTTGCAAGTCTTGTCACTACTATTCTCCCCAACGGTGACAGGGTTAGTATTCCTCATGTGTCCGGTGCTCTAGCAGCATGGTCGGCTCTCAATCCTGGCGAGTCTGCTCCCTCAGGTCCCTCTTCCCAGTACCAGCGTGTATGGGACGAGGTTGGTTCGAAAGCCACTGCTGCTAAACTTTTGAGCACAGCGGAGGGTGTGGATCTAGCAAGATTGCGGGCGGTGTCGCAACCTGAATCCGGAGCGTGGTTGCAAGCAATTCCGTCACCTAGTCTTGGCACGCACTTAGACAGCGACTCTTTGCTTGTGGCGGCAGCTCTTCGGCTAGGCTGTGATGTGTGCGAGCCTCACCGCTGCATCTGCGGTACCACGGTGGAAGCCAATGGTCACCACGCTCTTAGCTGCCGTCGCTGCGCTGGTAGGTTTCCACGGCACCACGCTCTTAATGATATTGTCCGTAGAGCACTTGTTTCGGCAAATGTTCCCTGCGTTTTGGAGCCTCCAGGACTGAGCCGTGCGGATGGCAAAAGACCAGACGGTCTGACGCTTGTCCCTTGGCAGAATGGTAGGTGCTTGCTATGGGACGCAACCTGCGTCAGCACCTTTGCCTCCTGTCACCTGGGCCAGACAGTCCGTGCAGCTGGGGGCGCCGCAGAATCTGCAGCTCTTAAAAAGAAATCTAAATATGCTGACCTCGCCCACAGGTACGAGTTTGTCCCTCTGGCGGTAGAGACGGCGGGTAGTTGGGGAGCGGAGGCGGAGACCTTTGTGCGACAAATTGGGCGTCGTCTAAGAGAGAGGGGTCATGACCAACGCTCTGGGTCGTACCTCGTGCAAAGGCTGGCCATCGCCATACAGCGTGGTAATGCATCCAACGTGATGGGCACCTTTGGACCGGGTGCGACCGGGGGCGGTCTTTTTTGATAGATATAGTTGACATTTACTGACGTATATAATATTGCATTATTAATTTAATTGACTTAAAATATTATATAATTTAATGGTATTTATTGAATAAAACAAATACCATTTTGAAACCGGCTTTAGGCACACCTTATTTTAAAATGATTGGTCACATGTGTATTCATACTTTTTTTTTACGCTATGGATGCTTAAACTTTGGCAAAATGAATATGTTTGTTTATTAAAAAGACCATAACTTTGGTACTACTTGATTTTTTTTTGTTCTGTTTTTTTTTCTGAATGGCCATTAGATATACAAACACCTAATTTAAGGTTATCCATTCATTACCGGGCACCCTGTATAATAGGAGATTTATATGCCTACTCTAGTCAGAGTTGTCCATTAGGTATCTATATTATATTTATAGATATACTAACTGCAAATCAATTTCCAGCTACCTACAGGTACGGCATTGATGGGTTAATAATTATTATTATGTTTCAATATATCAACGCACTCTGGACACGCTGGATGTTTGCCGCAGTGTGCATGCCGTGGCACGTGCGTACGTGCGCGTACATACACTGAGAAAAATCTAAAGTCAAAAGCGCCCTAATGACGGCCATATTATATGGTATAAGGCGAAAAACCGACCAAACGTAAATACGTACAAAAACGCCTTCCAACTAGAAGGCGTTAAACGAGGTCAGTGAAGGCAAATGTTTCTTTTCGTCTTCATTTAAGGTGTATTTTGTGGTCTTTCTTAAATATTGACTTTCGATGATGCTGATTTAGTCGTACGTTATAGTGATAATCACCGTGTATAAACCGCCGTAAAAGTAAGGTATATTTTATGGTTAATACTGCAAATATTATCGTATAACAAGTTCAATTCTGAAAATACTTTACGGAAGGCGTTTTTGACGGTTGTTTTTATTATAAAACATGGTACATTTTTATTGATTGGTGAAAATCATCTTAAGAGTCGTGAATTCTTACGTATTTACAATTCAACGGTAAAAGGTCAAATTTGATTTAAGCCTTTAAGTCGTTTTTCTCAGTGTATACTATCCGCGTTTGGTAATGCTCTATGAAGGCAAATTACTTGTCTGATTATACTAAGATATAACGCTATCTCGGTGTTTGAATAGGGTCTATTCGATACCTCTCGACATAAAAAGTTCTTAACGCATATCCTGTTGCATACCCCCAAAATATCTTTGATTTTTGAAGTGTACATCAGAAATAGTTATGATTATTCTGTGTGATGTTGAATGTGAGGGGGTTTTAATGCTACTATAAATACTGAAAATAGCGATTTTCAAAAGCCTCCGAATGTCCATGTATATACTGCTTCTACTCCTATTTATATTGCAAATGCGAAAGTTGTATGTGTTTGTTACCACTCACCACCGAAATCCGTGTACTGATTTCGAAGTGCATATTGCTTAAGTCCTGGATCAAGAGACAGGATAGTTACTATCCCAATTTTAATAGATTCTCGATGGAGCGTGTTAAAGAATAAAACTACTTATCGAGATATATGTTTCTTCTACATTATACAACTGTTACAATCGTTATGATTGACATGTACTGTATGTAATATATGTATGTATTTTGCAGTAATAAAAACAAACTTTCAAAGGTACATAGATTTGATAGACGTGAGTGATATTGTGGGTAGATGTTAGTAAATAATTCAATGATGTATCGCAGGTCCGTCGCCTACGCCGACACAACATCCGGCTACGAGAGGAGTCGGCGCGAGCGGTGTGGCAGCTGCGGCACTTCACGCAGTGGCTCAAGCGAACTGTCGACCGGCAGTGATCATCCCCTACACAATTACTCTAGGTTATTCCATATCTATTCGTTACTACCGATTTAAGCTTCACCTTCAAATTTACAAACCGCCATGGCTCCCCCCTCGCTTGACCAATGCTTCTTTGTTATGCCTGGCATTGCCAGTGTGGATATTTAGCTCCCATATATAGAGATATATCGGAGTTAAACACATCTGGTGAAATGAAGATGTTTATGTACCTCATTTCCTTTGGGGATATACAGTCAATTTGTTTTCATCCATTCAAATTGACACAAACTTTGCCACAAACAGTGGCAATTTGAATGAATAATTTTATTATATATTTGTTATAGTTTAAAAGACAAGCGCCGGAGATTTTGTGTATATTTCTGCAGATTTCTATGGAGCATGCTTTTGCTAATGTTTTCTATCTCTCTTATGTAGTGTTCCGATCAAATGTAATAGATTTTGGGTCAACGCTTTTGACGTCACGTCGCCGGAAAAATTAACAGCATAAGGAAATTGTGTGTACTTATCTTAAATATAAAATATGTTTTCATTGAATACGTGGTGAATTAGAATATTTTCGTTACAAGTGTGTATTTAGAGTCAACTTTGCAATTTTATTCTACCGGGTTCTTTTTAAAGAAACGTGTTTTTAACAAATGAAATTATGATCAAATTTAACATATAATTTGTTTACTGCTACAAAGTAAACATGTTTCGCTAAAAATGTATGGCATTACTTGAACAGTAAAGCTTTTAAACACTTATCAGTGATATGTAAGATTTTAATTTAATAAAATGTTTGCATGGCAGGGCATTTTGCGAATGCCCGCCTGGCTAGTTACCACCCTATAAAATCTGTCACTAAGCACCTAACGGTGTGTTCCGGCAGCTGTCCTTGAAAGCAAGTAATTCTAGATTTGCCTTAATAACATCTTCGACTACATAATCACTTTCCATCAGGTGAAATAGTGGTCAAAGGCTAGCCAGCTATAAATAAATAATAAAAAGCATTAGCAAGTGAAATCGCTGTTCCTTATTGCTTTATTTTTCCATGACCCTTATCTGGTATAAAAACAAATCATAATATGTATTCGGGTAGGAGCATCAGTTTGATACAATAAAGGCGGGCTACCCTACCGTTTCTGTAACCAAGATAGGTAGGCATAATTTATATTCTTATGCTGTTTGGACTATGTGGTTTACAATTTTATATGCGTTATTTCTTTCTCTTCTCTTTGTATTGACTGACAGTTGACTTTTAGATTGTTTAAAAAGTAATTATATAAACGATTAATTACGACAGTAATAAGTGGTATATTATTATAGTGCTTTATTAGGTATATTTTTATCATGTTTAGTGTAATCTGAATTAACTCATTAATCGATATAATTTCAATAAGCCTCTTTTTGGGATCATATGGGAATTCTCAGATTACAAAAATGATAAAACACATTAGCTGCGATATAACAAGCATTATGTTATCGCTAATCCAAATAAAGATGATAGTTTTATCAAAGTATAATATGTAAAAAGCAGACGATAGTCAGAATAATCCTGAAGAACGATTATGTATATACAGTATTGCGCATTGACGTATACTTGTTTATTTGTTGGTCATTTTGATTGTCTTTATGCTACTGCCGTTGCAAAGTTATTGATGTCACAATATGTATATACATATATTGATTCCATTATTAAAATCAGTATCAGACGGATTTCTTTCCAATATGAAGTTGAAAATAAGCTTCTTTGGAACTCACAAAGAATAAAGACAAGCATCATTACATTAAAATTAAGATGACAAAACCTGAGGGTTAGGCTGCCTTTCCACTAGAGATGTGAGCTAGAAATGCATGTGGCATTCATTAATCTGATCGTTTGATATTCATAGCATGACTTGACGTTTTGACATAACTTGAAAATCCAGCGATCTGTTTTGTGGATACCACACGCATCCATAACTCATATGTCTGGTGGAAAGGCAGTCTTAAGCCTATATATGTATCCACCATAAATGTACTAGAGAGATGAGCGGTAAGCGAAGACAAAAAATAAGATAGGATAGTTTTATTTGCGATAACGTGTTTTATTTATTTATTTATTAGGCACACAAAACAGGACAGTGCGAATAAAATTGCATAAATTTACAATATGCACTAGGTTTTGGACAGGACAGTGTCCCTGTGATATCATACATATAATAATAATATGCATGTGGTCTTAAACAAAGTCTGTATCAACATATTTTGCCTGTTTTTGGTACGAATGTGTTGAGCTGTTATTTACAATTACAATTATAATAATCAATTTAATAATAACATTAAAAAAATATTATTGTTAAAAAAAATCGAATGATTATATATATTAATAATGACATGTCAAGGTATCAGTAGCAATAATAAGTACATTGTCAGTCAAGAATTCGCTCAATAGCATTTCTTACTAATATATTTCTTATTGATTTTGAAAGTATTAGAGTATTATCTCTGAGACATCGCGGTAGCCTGTTGTAGTTAACGGGATGGGTCCCGTTAACTACAACAGGCTGCCAAAAGATGCTATAGCGCATGAGCGTTATTCAAAAGAACAATAATAATAACCATAAAGAATAACCTATGAGATCGCTTTATTTTACTAGCCTTGGCAGGCACAACGATTCTATTCGTGAATTTTTTCCTCTTACACCGCACATCTCTGGTGGATACGCAGCATTAGTCTATGGATTATATTAAAGAAACAGTACAATATATTTTATAATTGTTATAATAACATGTTAAAGTATATGACGGCTTTGGTAGATGTACTCTAAGCAATAAGAAACGATAACACCAATTATAAATGTCTTATGAAATAATGAGTAAGTTTATGTAATTACGTGTATCTTATGAATTTTGTGCCTTTTCTCGCTTCTAGTATGTGCGAAGCGTTTGTTTTGGCGTACCTAACAGTTATGGTACACAGTACGTACGTCTTATTGATATGTTACTGTCTTTTATGGAGAAAGAAAATAATTACGCTTTACAATGCCCTTGTGATAAAAAGCTGTTTCATATTAGACAATATCGGTTTAAATTTTATGACACCAAAAGATAATTGATCTACTCAATTTAAGCTGCTTTTTAGTACATGAATAAAAGTTCTATTAGCTGTGCTTTGACACGGGCATTGAAGAGAAGACTAAGTATCCACTTGATTAAAACTAATTATTTAGCAATATAGGTATACATTGCAGCGCTTACTGCGATGTTTGTTTGTTACTGACTTTTATGGGAAAAAATATTTATTGATGTTCTCAAGTTACGAGTTAAAATAATATTAGCTAAGAATATAGTTTAACTTTTGATTAGATATAGCTAATAATAATATGTTGACGATCATTGTGCTATATATCTATATCGATATATAGTATAGCGATAGTCGATTAGGAAAACGACCAGGGAAGAGTCTCGGCCAACATCTCAAGAGGCTCTCACTAGACGGTTGCATCATGGGTTAGTTACAGAAGGCAGTACTTCCCGACATGGGTTTCGTCTTCAGGTGGTTCCTGACTCAGTCCTGACCACCTTGGGCCCTGCCCCGCTGCTGTCAAAAAAGTAATGTTAAGTTTTTTATAATGTTTTTTTTCTGTACAAATATTGTTAAACGTGTAAATGCTAATAAATCGAAATGTATACTGAAACAATAATATTGTAATTCGTCTGGTCTACAATTTTCTAATGGATAGAGGTTAAATCGTTACGATATTAAACTTTTATTTTTAAGAACACGCAGCTGTTAAATCTTTTGGGCAGCATTAATATGATTACTTTGTCATCACAATTTTAATACGGACAGCATACAATATACATGGTCATAGGTATATGCTCGGTTTTCCCCAGAAAATAAGTATTGATAATACAATTGAAAATAGGCAAATTGATAACGAGTTATCCAGCACGCGTACATATTAATTACCTTTTTAATATTGTTAGGTTTGCAATAACGCCTGCTATGCGGATTACATTGCAAAAAAAAAAATTTCCTATCGTATAATGAAAAATTTCCCGCACATGACTTAAATTTTTCCTATCGTATATTTGTGTTTTTGCAATATTAATTACCTATTTATATATCGATTATATAGTTGATTATTGCACCGAATGGAAAATTCCTTCTTGTTGTACCGATTGTTCATTTGAAGCACGAGCTTTAGCGTTTAAACGTGTTCACAGGGTTCCGTGTCAGGTGTATCAGGGCTATACATCCCACAGAAGGCTCACTTCGTCAGCCCGGATATCCCGGAGCTCAGAAGTCCAGTAAATGTGTGTATATCAATTTAATAGACACAGTAAAAAAAAAATTAATTTGTATGAAATCAAAAAATAAAACGTAGAAGACAAACCGAGCGAGGCTAAGAACATGTATACATTTTTATGAACGTTGGTGTTTATTGATTATTATTAAATATACAAATTTTGCATCACAACTAATATAAAAAGTAAGGTCGCAGTGATCAATGATTACAAACTTTAATTGGTATTAACTTTTGATACTGACCTAAAATTATATTGTTTCTTTGAACCCTAGAAAAGTAATCATATTTGATATGTCAATTTGATGTATTTATGACCCGATCTGTTTAATGTTTATATAAATCTCTTATTATTAGATATAATTTAATTTTAATAGACATGAGAGCTTTATTAGACTAGTTCATCGTTAATATATCGTTATCTATTATTTATGAATATAATATTTATTCAATTTACAAGTGACACTGATTATACAAAAAATTATATTGAGAAAGGCAAAATATTACATTTAGTTACAAGCAAAGCAGAACTTGCAAGCATAGGACAATGTCGCATTAAACATTTAGGGCGTGGGCCCAATGCAAAATAATAAATCTCCAAACCGATCACCGATAATAGCACATATCGGTGATTGCCAATCAAGACGTGTGCTGCAGACAATAACGACTGACTGTGCGTTTCGTCTCATTTAGCGAAAATCATGGCCAAACACGCCTAATTGCCTGTCATTATTATTGTTTTGAAAGAAGCACGACGAATACACGTAATGAAGAAGAAAAAAAGCCTGTGAATATGCCCTATTACCTGTGGATAAGCTTAAATATGGTGGGTTCCTCCTGGCCAAACACAGTTGTCAAACCAGTTTGTCCACAAGGAAATTTAGTTACATGCCGCTAAATTACCTAAATAAAATACACAAGTCATATAACGGACTATCTCATGATCCGATGATCATTTCTATATACTACTACTCGTATCACAATACTTTTTACAAATTTTTCTAGCAAATTTATGATGAATATTTATTTGTTTAATAATTCTGACTGTTCATTACAAACACAAACTTATTGTATGAGATGTGATAAAAAAACTCATATACTTACATTATAATGAAAGGAAATATAAGAGCCATGAGTGGGATTCGAAAAATTTTATCCATAGAACCCACATCCGATCTGTCCCTCAGACCGCTCCCAAAGCTCCAATTGTTTTTTCTTAGGTAGAAGTAGCTTTTCTCGTCTGCCCGAGAGATAGTGGTAGAGGATATCTTCTAATGTATGGCTCCGATAATTTTATAAAATACTTTTATACCACACCTACTCAAAAAGCGTCTCATTACTCGTTCAAAAACATATTATAAAGTTCGTCATTTCTCCCTTATAAGTGTACGGCGTGGAAAGTTATATGGATTTTCATTCCTTCACTCCATAGCAGTGAAGGAATGTTGTATCAAAATCCATACCTGCCCGGGTAGCGTTCTTATGTTTTTTAGCTGCTTACATAAAAAAAATACAATCTCAAAAAAAAAGGTTTTATACCAAATAATAAAGAGGTGTGATTTTTATTTGTACTCGATTTTCAATGAAAGGAGGTTGGCAACCTTTTTTTGCACTACGAGAAAAAAAGCGCGGCAATTTGTTATGTTTGGTTAAATTTTGTTTTTATTAAATTGATATTGTAACAGTACGCTTTTAATTATTCTAAATAATTTTCCAAAATGTCATCTGATAGTGAAAGCGACGATTTTATAATGATGACGCCACCAGAAATAAGAAATGCAGCTCAAGAAGTCATAAAAACTTACTGCCTGAGAAGTCTTGAGATAAGTACGAGAAAACTTATAATGATTGTAATTTCCTCGTAGGTGTAGTATAAAGCACTATGTATCACTCGGGAGAAAGTCCTATTTCTGTTCTCGAGTTGCCTTTAAGCAACTCGAGAAACTCTCGGACATAAATAGATCGTTTTCTCCCCTCAATGTACAATGTACTATTCACCCGGAAGTTTCACGATCATACAGACGGATAAAAGCAAAACAAAAACCAACTAAGACTTAGCGTCGAAGGAGATCAGAACCTACAATGATACCTACTGATAGTGCAAAGATAAAGTAGTGTCAAGGGGGGATAAACGACAACAACACCAAATAAAAAAGTAGTTTGGGTACAGTACAGCGTAGTGGCTGTATTGTCAATTTATTGAATACGTTTATTTTATTACGAATGATAAACAATCAAAAGTTGAGTTTGGCTACCAGGAATGATGTTTCCTAGTGGCTTAACTGCTTTGGGAGCTACGAGGAATTAAGTTTCTCTGTGGGCTAACTGGTTTTGCAATTGAAATTAGCCACGAGGAACCCCCCTTAAGATTCAAAAACAAAACTACTTCAATAAAATACGCCCTGTCGATATATTTTGTCTCTTACACTTTGCGCAGTTTTATATCGCTTGCTCTCGTTATCGTTTAATCGCCGATTGTGTACAGACATTTTGGCACGAATATACTTATCGTGGGTAATTCCAGCACGCACGTTCTTTTTAAACCGGTCCTGCAATATCATGCTCCGTCTTCCAAGTAGATACGGCTTCTTAGGCGAATATTTTAAAATATTATCCAAATGTAACTGTATGCTAATATGTGCAGCGCAAATGATTTCTAATATGAAGATTGAAATAAAGATTTTTCTAATTTGTATTAAATGTTAAACCGATATGAAATACACAAAATATTAGTTCTGTGCACAAAATTTGTTTACTCAAAATATTATTTGGGGTAGTGTTTGTACTTGCATATTCTTTGCGCATTGCAGAAATCACGTGCCTTCTCTTGTTGTTTTGTCTATTATAAAAGTATGTATTCTACTGTGAGACAGTATTAACGAAATCCCTTTTGTTTTTATACTACCTTAATTTTTTTTGTGATGACACAAATACGTTGTGTATATTTGTATATTAATTTAATTTATTTTTAGGTCTTAACCGTATCGGAACCACTGATAAGCAAAACAACGCAGTTGGCAAATCGACTAAGTAACATTATGTCCAACATCAAAATGGTCAGTTGCACAAATAGCATGTCAAAGACCTGAATCGTCTATCTACTAAGTAAAACGGCCAAGCAGGCAATTCACCCAAGTATCATAATGTTAAGTCCTTAACGAATCATGTCTACGAAAAATCATAATATGACTCACCTGCTATTTCTCATATTTATATGGGGCCGTCCATTAATCACGTGATGTTTTTTTTTACCAGTTTTAATCCCCCTCAGTGATACCTGGTGAGGTTTAGGACTGCCCCCCCGGCTCCACCCAAAACCACGTGTATTTTTAGTACCTACAAGGAATCTTAATTTTTTTTAGAATATTATCTTTAAACACAGGTATAACGTATAATCTAATTTTATTCTGAATTCTTTGCGGGGACTTTGTCCGTTACCTGGTCACAGTGATCACGGCGATAATTCGCCGTGATCACTTCGATTTGTAAACCGGCTTAATAGCCGGTTTACAAATCGCGAGTTTGAAGAAAAAATAAATACATGTAATATCTTACTACACCCCCTTTGTGATATTTAGTGATTTTAGCTAAACACCCCTCCCACCCATCCTTTTAAGCCTCACGTGATTAATGAACGGTCCCTATCACACTAGCAGTCCAACGCGGCTTCCCCCACGCAGACCCCGATCCCGTGGGAATATATTAAAATAATTCTTTCAATCCGTTTGTGTGCGGGCTTGATCTAGGCTCTGGGATCTTCATCAAAGATTAATGTCCGTTGTCTATCAGTTAGTCATTTAAGACAAAGCCTTTTATTGGTAAATTAATAGTATATAATAAAGTATATAAACATTGATTTTTCTTTCGATGTTAATGATAAAATACTAGTCGATCTCTCTTATTTGTTTTGCTTAGCAGACGTTCTGATACGGATAATTAAGTACTCAGAATTGTGTTGTGAATTTAGATGACACTCAAAATTATGTTTGTTCTACGCATGTGATGCGTCAAATGTACACACAAACACGTATTGTTCTAAGTATTTTGTAGGCCAACCTCACGTTGTTGTAGATTATTTTTTGGTTGTTTTTTCTATACAAAAAATAAGAGCGATTGGCGTAACTTGACTTCCGCTGTGACGAATTAGACAAGTTAGTTTATACCAAATAGAGTTAAGGTTTGTTGGTGAGTATGATTACTCATGAAGTACATGTAATATGTATATAAAGATTTTTTTAATGCAGCAACTTTACAGAGGTTTTAGTAACACAGGATAGTAACGATAACACATGAATCTATATGTGTTTCCATTTCAGTTTTTGAATATCTCAAAGTAAAGATTTCATTAAATTATTTCATACAACTAGAGTTAATACTGAGAAACTATTAATGATGGTACAATGATTTTGCTATTGTAGGCCTAAATATATAATCTTTAGTAATATTTTTTTGTATAATAATATTCCCACCATATTTTTAAGTAAGTTATCAATTATTATTTTTTCAGCTAATTAAGAGAATTTTTGATTTATAATTTAATAAGATTTGTATTACTTTAATAATATACTCTTTTCGTTTATTATGTCGTTGCTTGACGAATTGTGGGAGAGCACTCGGGTTGTCGTAAGGCAGACACAAAAGAAAACCTAATTACAACGTTGAAGTCCAAAGTTCTAAAGGACCTAGGTTGTCTAGCTTGGTACCCTAACTCGGGAATCCATTGTACGTAAATTATAATATTGTCAATTACCTATGTTTACTCTTCGATTACAGCGGACCGAAATCTGTAAGCGATTAGGGGTAGCATTTGTCTAGTATTGAAATTCAGTTAACATAATATTTTGTAAGCCTATTTGATATTGAAACTAAAATGACTATGTTGTGTCGAGATTTCTTGAGCATCCGGAGTGCCAACCATTTATTTATTTTTATTATTATTAAATGGTACGAGACACACAAAATACGTACTTTATTTTTATTACGTAACCAAAGGAATTACTGTTAACCTCCATATTTTTTATTTGATTATATTTTGTATTAGAGCTAGACGTTTTGTTTAAGTAGTTAATTATTATTTAGATATTCTGTAAATTATTATAATGGACATTCCAATTAAAGTATAATTATGTACGAAATATTGTTTTTATTTTGCCCCAGTGTAATAAAGCCTTTGAACGTTTGTTATATGTACCTATAGTCCGGCCGATTTATTAGGTAACCTACAACTCGAGGACAACTGCGTATTACCATTGAACTGGTGCTAGAGTAGTTTTTTTTTCAGGATTACTACTAAATATCTGGCCAGCTACCACCCTCAAGTAGAAAATATGTCGCCAAGCACCTAACGGTGTGTTTCGGCAGCTGTCCTTGAGGGCTACTAATTCTAGGTTAGCCTGGACGACATTTTGGACCACATCATCACTTACCATCAGGTGAGATAGTGGTGCAAGGCTAACCCACCAGACAAAAAAAATATGCCACTGGTACAAATAATGAGGATTTTTGTTCCGGTAGGTAATTTTATTTTTAGCAGCTCTTCTTGTAAGACATAGGTGTTTAGTTGAACAGAACATTAAGAAACACAAATAAATTTATATACTTTTATAACTTACTTTGACGACTTCCCTCTAATATTCTTTACCGGTAGTAATCTGAATGAAATCTGTGCGTGACAGAAGACGTTCGTCTTCTGTCACGGAACACGCACATACGCTCGCGAACAAAATTTTTTGAGTCTAAAGTTGTGAAATTGCCTAAAAAACCGTTAAAAAGTTGAATAACATTTGTGGATGCTGTGCTCGTGTTATTTACGTTAAAAATAGTGAAGAAATAACTAAAAAGTGCATAAAAATACGCATCTGAATAATAAGTCTACCCTCAGTGTTTATTATTTCATATTGGCATTGACAGTTGTGACTTTGTGACTAGGTACTATTTGTGACATAAGAAAGTCAAGTGTCAACTATCAAACTTTCAGTGTTGCCAGTAAAACCAAAAAGAATACTACCACCAAAAAGAAAGTGTTTCCAGTAAATTTAGCAAAAATAACACAAACAATTATGAGTTCCAAGAAAAATTTGAATTCAAATACACTTTAAGAAAAATGCGCCAAATACAGTAAACCTCCAAATGAGAAAAAAAAATGATTGTAACCTGTGACTCATGTAAAATACTATTATGTGGAGATTGTTATGGGTTATCACCAACTGAGGTGCGTGTACTAGAGCTCAAGACTGTTGCTCGCGTCATGACATTTTCTTTGTGGAGACTGCAAATCTGTCATGTTACAATTTCCAATGATAATGAGAAAGCTGAAAAATCTCACTGAAGAAGTTAAGCAACTACGTATGCGCCAGAGTGTGCTCGCGACCGAATCAGCGATCCAAGAGATCGCAGAGAGGAACAGCAGGGCCACTAATGTAACCATTTACGGTGTAGCAGAGTCCACTAGTGACGTGGCTGCTCTTAGGAAATATCACGATAAGAAAGAATGTAAGGCTTTTATAAAAACTGTCACCAATAAAGTTAATTGCGAAGGGATTAAGGTATTTTGTCTTGGCCGTCCTAAGTCGGACGCAAATGCTAGGTCTCGCGCTTGCTAAAGGCTGTTTTTTCAAGCAGGAATGACGCAATAGAAAGAAGTTGAGTAAGCCCTCATCTATTACGCCAGACTTAACTCCTCTTCAAAAAGAGTATTTGAAATAGGTACAGTGAGGGGGAGACAGACATTACTATTAAGTATGTTCGATGATAACCCCATTGTGAATACTAATACTCCAAAAAACTAACTTTTACTAAATACAGCAAACCTGCAAACCCGCCTCAAGCAACTAGCAAAGCCACAAACGGCACAGGTGAGAATCCTAATAATTTGCCAGACATATTGATTACAATTTCCATACTTTACACAAATATTCAATCAGTAACTTCTAAACTAGATATTTTCCTCGCTAGAGTGGATTCTTTAAAACCCACGCTGATTATAATAACTGAAACTTGGCTTAAACCAGCTATACCTGATTCATTAATAAAAATACCAGGATATGATATACATCGAGACGACCGGATTAGTAAATGTAGCGGTGGAGTAGCAATATGCGCCTCAAACACAATCATTTTGAAGCGCTCGTAGCGAAGTTTACTTAGCTGTTCTCAACCGATCAGCAAAGTTAAGCAACGTCGCGCGCGGTCATGAGTTGGATGGGTGACCGCTAGTGACATTACTACTGAGCGTTTCCGTGCTTCGGAGGGCACGTTAAGCCGTCGGTCCCGGTTGTTGTCTTAGGATGGCAGTCGTTATAGCATGGTGGTAGGGCATTTTGCGAATGCCCGCCTGGCTAGCTACCACCCTCAAGTAGAAAATCTGTCACCAAGCACCTAACGGTGTGTTCCGGCAGCTGTCCTTGAGAGCCAGTGATTCTAGGTTAGTCTGCACAACATCTTCGACCACATCATCACTTACCATCAGGTGAGATAGTGGTCAAAGGCTAACCTATCAGGCATAAAAAAAAATAAAAAAAAAGTTATATGACAGCAATACTAAATACTACCTACAATAAGAAACATGAAGCAACTGAATGCTTACGTCTAGACATAAAAATTGGAAACAATGCGATTTAATGTGTGGATTATACAGAGGACATGATTCGACACTAGAACAAGACAACATCTTGCTTGACCAACTTAACCATGCCTCCGAGACCCACACATTGGTTATCATAGGACATTTTAACTACGGTGGTGTGAAGTGGCCACTTGACGACAGCGCATATCTCACGCCAAAAGAAGATAACTTTAAACACACGAGATTTCGACAAGGAAATCAACCATCTTTCTTAGATTTACTTTTAACAAATGATGACTCGCTTGTAGCCAACATTGACCACCAAGCCCCTATTGGAAAAAGCGACCACCACCTGCTTATTGGTCACAATACAACTTCAAATACAAAAACGAAATAGGGAAGTCACATCTCGATTGAATAAAGCTGATTGTGACAAAATAAATAAAGAATTACCCTCGAGCTTCGGTTCTCAATATTAGCAATAGGTACACGTGTAGTTTCACACACAGACTCGCTATTACGCACTGTATTTTAGAGAAAATAAGGACCACAATGAAATAACATTAAAATATGAAGGTAGTCTATGAAAAAATCCGTCCCGTTGCGCTCGCCCGTACCGCCAGCCATCATTCACAGTTCAGTGCTTCGCTGTTTCGCACGTTTTGGCTTAATTACAAAAACAAGTGTATATTTTACAACAAATATCTTCGAAAATGCCCAAAAGAGATCGCGATAGACAGTGATTACGATTTTCACCATTTAGCTAAAAAATCCAAGAAATTGGATAGGAAATTCAAACCAATCTACTTTGATATCGGAAAGCGACATACAGTTTCCTCATAACCATAACATACTCACCGGGTAAGTTAGAAATTATATATAATAAGTGGATACTACCTATAAATACCTCGAAATTTGATGTAATATTACATTACTAGGTTTCATTTGTATACCTATCAGTCATTGAATGTCTCTTTCTTCGATGTACCTACCTACTTTTAAGATACAGATAAATATCTGTTGAATAAACGGGTATCGGACTGTCTGTTTGAGGCTTTCCATCCCATAAACATGGAAACCGGGCTGTCCATATGGGACTTCCCAACTCCTATATCGATACATATGCTACTCGGACCTACCACCAGGGTATTTCCTTAGCGATGTACATATCTTTATTAGATCGAACTTCAAGCAAAATACTATTTTGCTTGCAAAGAGCATACCAGATGCTAACACCGAAGACATTTATGACAAGACAGGGCTCTAGTTGGCATGAATATTCATGTTTGCGTATGAGACACCGCCCTCATCACATCTATACAGGCAATAGTAGGTGATGTGCAGGGTGCATTTACATCGGACACGTGTTGAACGCTGCCATGCTCCGCCGCCGTTACCAAGAGCCCGCCGCTCGACCATCCAATACAGCCGCCCAGCAGGGCAATTATATCGACGCAGTAATAAGTACTGCGAAAGTGGGTTCATCAAAAATACCACCATTACATCATCCATGTGAAATTGGTGGTGCATTCACTAATACCTCGGATCCTGAAGCGCTACTGGAATTAGATTTTGGCATCATGGACATCGAGCTCAAGATATAATATATAATTATATTATGCAGATATAAGATCTGCTTCAGCGACCAAACCCTTAGCACAAAATACGTAGAAGGCACTTGGAACATCTTACAACTACCGACCCCCCGCGCCCCGCAGACCAAGTGCAGCGGGGGCAAGTCGGGGCATACGCCCTCCGCCGCCAGATCGGAGGCCGATGCAGCGCAATTCAGCGGCAGGACGTTATCGCGTCAGCCACCCGCGCCCCCGCTTCACTGAAGCTCGACATGGTAATGCCTTCTAGCCGGCTTAGTTACTTCTAAAACCAGTGGTCTATGATCACTAACAATTCAGTGATTCAGTCGTGGATTTTGGGTTGTGAGATAAAATTTTCATCGCCAATTGTACAACCAGTTCTACCTTTTGAACTAAAATATTCATTTTAAGAACGAAAGGCATTTTAAAAATCAATTAAGACTTATTTTCGTTTGGCCCGATATCATAATGCGAACCGTGTGATGGTCAATTTATATCTCGCATATTTCTAGTTCCAAACCAAATGGCAAAAAACAGTTCATATAAAATTTAAAGCAACTAAATATATGTATCTACACATCACTTTCAACTTGAAGACAAAAACCAATATCAAATGATTATTACATGTGCACATTAGATGTAATTTATGGCTATAATCCACCCAAATTTAAAAAAGTACTTACGAATTTTGTTAATTGGCAATTTTCATGAATTTGATGTTGAACTATTTGGTTTAAATACTGCGCCGTATATTTTTACTAAGATTATGAAACCAGTCATGAGGCTACTGAGATCCATGGATAGTTGTCCACCTTTTATATTGATGGTACATTTTGTGTCACGAAATCATAATGACTGTTTACAAAACATGTACTTACAGTACACCTCGACTGATGGAATCGTTGAACTGTATAATGCATTTAAAAAAAAAAAAAGCACCCCTAATCCCTCAACCTCTTGTAAATTTTTAGGTAATTTAATAGATTCACACAACTTTGAGATAGATTGCCAGCAGGCAAGAAACAAAATATTAAGTAAGAAATACTTAGATATCGACTAGGGGTCGCAATATCGACCCATTTTTCAAAACCGGTATTTTCGGTGTTGACTTCTGAATAATACCGGTATCCCGGTATTTTCGAGATTTTTCGGTATATATTGAAATATCGACTATTTGTAACACTAGAGTAGTTTGTTAGTCTTCCAAAAGGATTTCAGAGGAGTATAAAAATAACTACGATACAAGAATTTTATGATTTTATACAATGAAATAAAATTTAACAAAGTATTTTGTGATTCAAAATTCTCTTGAGTGTCATTAAAAATATACCTTTAACACTGCTAATGTAAATTTAAACAATAAACTAGTACCAGTGTTGCTAACCTATGGAATTCATACAATCTTTTTTTTGAGCGAGGTAATGTGATCGTTATATAACATTGTATCTAAACTTTTGTCTCTCAATCTCGAGCGCAAATGGTTACATAAGTATCCTGATGAAGAGAATGCTCTCTCTGACTCTACACTAGTTGGAAGAATACATTTTACATTATTGTAGGCCAACTCAAGATATTTTCCTCTCGATCCAGCGTTTTCGTAAAGCTCCATTTCTATTTTGGCTAAAATGTTAACGTCTATCGCTCTTGATAAGTGATCAGTTTGTAATGGCCTTTCCACCGCCATTTTAATACTTCCTTCAGCGATACTGGAGGACAATTGTCATTGTCACCCTCGTCTTTTGGAAAAGAAACACAATTTAAATATTCTGAACCCGAATAGTTATGACGTGATTGGTACCCCGAGAGATGTAATTAATTGGTTGGAAATAATTATAATAATTTAGTTTACCTTAGTGTATTTGTACCGTCCTAAGGTTAACTAGATTATTACAAAAAAAAACATTATACTTTCAATCAACAAAATCAATGTCAATAATAAATGGATAATAATAATAATACTGCGGCGAAATGCAAAAACAAAACATATTGATTCAGCTAATATTAAATAGTAGAAAACAAAATTAATCGGATACGTTTATTTTCTTAATAGAGAAGCATCCGTCAGCAACTGCAGGTCCGAACCTTCCCGAATCTCCTGAACAAAATAATGACATTGTTGAGGTGACCCCATAGGATGTTTCTGCAGCCGTGGCATCTTTTCTAAGTGGCTCTGCCGGTGGCCTAGGTGGCCTCACGTCTCAGCACTAATTTTATGTTTAAGTCTGGTGAGGTAGGCGAGGCACCTATAAGGGATGTGACGACTTGGGTAATTTGATTTTGTCGGGTCAGGTCAACAATGAAATTACAGAAATTCTATAAGGTGCAAATTTATGTGCCCTTAATAAATAAGATGGTGGTATTAGGCCTATAACAGTAGACACTACTTATCGTTGCCTCACAGCCAAATGCTGTAGGTTTTCCTACAACCGAATGCTGCTTTTTCAAGTAATCTTTTTCAACCACTACAACTCGGTTTCAGTTCGCAGGGTAGTTATAAAGCTGCTGTACATTCACTTCGCACATTTCTTGATTAAAATTATGGAGATGTGCTTTTGAAGGTGCATGTCAAAAAATGCATGCAATTCGTTAGATAAAGGCACCCTTTTTACTAAAGTGACAGATAAAATTCTGGAATTATACCCTTTTCTTTGGCAATGTTACGGCATACCATCAAAATTAACATAGCGAAATCACGATATATTATCTTCCGTAGAATGTCAATCTTCTGAGACCAGCTATGCCATCCACTCAATAATTATACGTCTCCAATTAAAACTTAACATTTGGTATATAGATGACGGAACCTTAGGAGGCGATGCGAACACTGTATTGAATGACTTGCGAGTACTTATAGATTTTCGTCTTATTGGCCTTGAACAAAATTTTTCAAATGTTAATTTTTTGTTTGTGACACTTGTTCGGGAAAATTTTCGAACAACTTAAAATAATTACGCCTACTATAAAATTAGTTCAAAAATGTTCGCTCCGTTTTAGGTTCACCCAATTCTAGACGAACCTTTATCACCATTTGTTGAAGAACAACTTCAAACCTTAAGAAATGCTTTTAATAGATTATTCAGAGTTAACACCCTTTTACAATTATTAGATTTTGCCTTTTCATACCTAAATTTACATACTATTTACTGTTTTAAGCTTGGTAAAAGATACGTTAGTGTCAGTTTTGAATGTTGAGATGGCTGATAGGGCTTGGGTGCTAGCTTCCCTCCCTGTGAGGTTGGATGGCGTAGAGATACGCAAAATTTCTAGTGTGGCATTACCAGATTTTGTGTTTTCTGTACATACAAATTATAATAAAACATTCTTGCACCATGTTTAGGCTCTTTTGATGTAGCATGTCTGGCTGAGGCCAAAATAACAAGGAGACTGGCTTGTCCAAATACTGAATTCCCAAAATATTTCCAAGAAACAGTGCAATAGCCTAGCTAGCACGGAAAGATTTTTTAAATACGTATCCTAGCATCGCAGATCGTGCTCGTATTCTCGCTGTTTCTGTGTGGAAATCTGGTCTTTGGTTACTGGCCATCCTTTCTTTCAATACGGGTAGCCTTATAGCCATTCGCTTTTCGTTGCCATAACGATATCATTCGCCGGGCTTTTACCAGCACCAATGTTGCAGCTTTTCTAGAACCGGATAGTCTGATGCGTGAGGATGGTAAAAAATCCTGCCGGCACACCGTCAAATGACTCTACATGCATAGACATTAGACACTTTAGCGCAGTCACATCTGAAACCAACGTTAGGGCTGGCGCCGCAGCTACTTCGGAGCAACTCAAGCGGCGCAAGTATGCTAACCTGCATACTTGCGTCATAGTGGTTGCATATTTGAGCTAATTGGTGTAGAGACGTTGGGTCCGTGGGAACCAGGAGATAATAGATAGATAGATAGATAGATAATACTTTATTGTTACACCACATAAGACAATAACTAAGAGGTAAAAAATAATAATTTTCAGTGAAAGTGTTACAATGGGCGGCCTTATTACTAAAAGTAATCTCTTCCAGGCAACCTTTGGATGGAGAGGATTTATAAAACCGATAGTGACGGGGTGCAGTTAAGCGATATAATTGATTCATCAAATAAATACTAAAACATATACTCAATTTCAAATATAAGTCATACAAACCATAATACCATATACATATTTCCATACAAATACACTTACATATATACAATATTTAAATATATATAATATATACATATAATAAATAAATACTTATAACACAGAAATAAGCAATACCACAGTTTATAATGAAGAGCGTTATATGGACAGATAGAACTTTTTTATTTGGTCCTTAAAAACATTTAAAGAAGATGCACGTCTTATTGAGACGGGTAGGGAATTCCATAGGCGGGCAGCTTGAACAGTGAAAGATTTATCATAGAAAGAGCTAGTATGTGGTGGGATTTGAAGTGTAAAATTTTCTAATGACCTTAACGTGTATGATGGACATTGAAGGAGATAATCGTATAAACCAAAACGTATCAGAGCGTAGTTAGTCGATGCAACGCGTGATCAAAATGCTAGCACCAATTTGGTTAAATCAATAACCATTGCATTTCAACTGGGCAATGCTGCCAGTATGCTGGGCACGCTGCCAACTGGTAGTGGGTTGGAGTATTTGGACTGCCTGCAAGTCTGTAATGACTTGTAGGTGGTCTAAATGCTTTCATTGTAATAATTGTAGTCTTGTATATAGTTCGTAGTATTTTGTTAATAAAAGCATACCACTGTTTGAAAAAAAGATAATAGTTGAATAGAAAAGTTCGGTATTTTGTTTTAGTTCAAGTTTTACTAAAATTATTTATGTACATTTACAATTATATGTAAGTTCAATACAAATAACAACATGTAGTCAAGTCCGTTTGAGACATTAAAAAGTAACGTGTGGTTTTCATTTTGTTTGAACTTAAGAATTACAAAGTTTTGTTGATTTACATATACTTACAATTATTGTTAATGTAAAGTTAATAATTTTATATGTAAATTGAATTTTATTTTTACTAAATATCGAAAATACCAATAATCCCGGTTTTTGTAAATTCATAACCGGTATTTATAGGTCCTTCATTTGGCTCCGTATCCCGGTATTTTCGATATCCGGGATCCCGGTTTGCGACCCCTAATATCGACATTTGACACGTTGTAGAATTAGAGAATTTGCTCGCTTTTTAAGACTGCTTCTGGGTCTACATCTGGGTGCCAGGCTGTGGACTACGGCTGGCTTTACACAAAGGAATTCTAGAGATCTAATTCTTAAACTTAATAAAATATGATAATTATGCCAAATTTATAACTTTACCGTGAGCCCTTGTCCCACGATTTTGTTTGGTGGTTAAGTGTTATAGACAACTCAGTCAGCAAAATAAGAAGTGATGTTTACTCCCTGGAGATATTCCTTGATACCTCAACGTAGGGGGTTGGGGGGCCGCTTGTGGCGTTAACTGTGTTGTTGGCCCTTGGACAAAAAAAAATAACGTTCCCTACACAGTAATCAATTAGAACTACTCGCCGCTTTCTTAGGGCGCAAGTTTTTTGAAAACTAATGTCACGATTATCAAATTCATTTACGAATTGACAATACAACAGCAATATCTTATATCAACGTGGTGTAAAACTTCCTCATTTAACAAGTATCTAAAGAGATGTGGCAGTGGTGCGAGACGCGTAAAATATTTGTACACGCAGATTATATTTGATCGTGTGATAATACTATCGCAGACGCTGAGTCAAGGAAATCGCACCCCGATATTGAATGGGAAATTTCCCAACCTGCATTTCATAAGATAATTGATATATTTGATATTGATATATTTGATATTGATATATTTGATATTGATATATTGGATATTGATATATTTGGTTCTGGTATCTTCTGCGAGCAGAATAAATGCAAAATATATGCATCTTGGCATCGAGGTTTGGCATGCAATTGCTACTATGCATTTACTTTTAAATGGAACCACTATTTCTTTTATGTGTTGCCGCTAATATCCATGATACTAAAAATGGTAATTAATGATATTGCAACCGGCATTGTAGTTATATCAAAGTAGTCTACTCAGCCGTAGTATCCAGTTTTTAAAAGTCTACATAATTAAGGATTTAATTAAGTAAGATTTAAGTTAATATTGAATTCAAATAGCGGTTTAATTATTTCTCATTGTAGCGATCGAGCCATACATAATTAAATTACCCTGGTTGCCGTAATGCTGTCCGGAAGTCGTTACTTTGAAAAGAGATTCCACCAGCATCTGTCTCCATAATCCTAGCATCACTTTCAGACAATACAGTCAAACAGTACAACACCTGTTTCAAAATGTTGTTTGATAACTGCAATAAAAACAATGCTTATAATTGTTCAATAACTAATGTTCTTACTTTTCTAACGCATCTTTACAATCCAGGCGCTAAATACGGCAGCATAAATTATTCCCGTTCTGCGTTATCATTATTACCTGGTAAAAAGCTGTTAAATAACGATTATGTAAAAAAAAATTTTAATGGTGCTTTCTGATTACGTCCAACATTACCCAAATATAACCTTACTTGAGATACGGATCAAGTACTGAGTTTTGTAGGTACTTGGTATATCCCAATGAAGACCTAGAATGAGAAAGACTTAAAAAAATAATAATAATAACTTTGTTAGCTCTTTTAACTGCCCATGAGTACAAACGTTCTCTATAATAAAAGTTAAAAATATTTCCTGATTAGAGACTGTTTTTGTAATAAGAATGGATGACATTACAAAAACATCGCGTATGGGTGCACAACATCGATACTATCCCTGCCTTATTATTCAGAAAAACGGATTTATGTCCCGATAATTGCCTAAGTAGCTACATCGATAAAACGCGGCTGATTCGCCAGGATATTGATTCTATATTTATTTCCTTTCGGAAGCTTCACCGCACAGTCAGCTCACAAACCTTGAGCAGATGGGTGAAAAACGTCTTAGCAAGAAGCGGGATTGATACAGATATATTTAGTGCACATAGCATTTGACATGCTGCTACGTCTAAAGCGTTTAATTTAGGTGTAAGTCTTGATGTCATACGCAAGACTGCTGAATAAAGTGTACATTCCAAGGTTTTTGCAAAACACTATAAAATATTTGTTCTATCTGCATTCATTTGTTCTAGCTAACACATCAGAATTTGCTAGTTATATATTGAATTAAGTAAATTACAATATCTTTTATTGAATTTGTGACTTCTTTAAGTCCAAACGATAATCATTAACCTACTATTGTATTTATTCATAGTGCATCGGTCGATTTTTAAAATATAGTTATTTTTTATTATCTGCTTATTATGGCAAGCGAAGGGAGCCCTATCAGTTTTCCACAACTTGAACATTATGTGGCAAACTTTGCTGAAAAACTATCTCGCCTATAGATTTTTATTTTAACATAGTAATTAAACTTCATAACTAGATCTGTTATTTGCAAAAAAAAAAAAACCTTATCGATTTTGTATTCGTTGGATAGAATGTTATTGCACTAAGCGCCATATGTTAGAAAACCAAGGAGTTAACATCGCTGCAACAGCACTAAACTCAATACACAAATACATCATAAGTACTTGACCTACTTAGGATGTAATAATATTGATACTAGATGACACCACTAGAATGAGGCTTATCACAAAGCTCAACTTTTTGCTAGTTTTATTACAAATTCTTATTAAGACTTTACAACTTTGTTTGTTTGTTTTAAATTGCTCATAATTATTTTATTGCATTCTTCAATGTTACATAACATAATAGATCCGTTATTTCTATTTTATATTTCACGACAGATTCCGTAATCTCAACATCTACACGTGTACCTATTGCTAATATTGAGAACCGAAGCTCGAGGGTAATTAGTGATTAAACGAACTTACTTGTACGTGAAGTTCAATCACAATTACCCGAAGAGCTTCGGTTCGAAGATATTAGCATCCCTCCCTCCCCGAGAGGTGAACCTGGCTCTACCCTCTCGTCGTGAAATATGGACACTTTACAGCTCAGCATCTCTAAACTAAATGATGGCTGGCGGTACGGGCGAGCGCAACGGGACGGATTTTTTCATAGACTACCTTCATATTTTAATGTTATTTCATTGTGGTCCTTATTTTCTCTAAAATACAGTGCGTAATAGCGAGTCTGTGTGTGAAACTACACGTGTACCTATTGCTAATATCTTCGAACCGAAGCTCTTCGGGTAATTGTGATTGAACTTCACGTACAAGTAAGTTCGTTTAATCACTAAATATGTGCCACATTGCCTGATTGTATGATAATAAAAAAAAACCTATCATATATTTGTGATTTTGTAATGTAATCCGCATAGCAGGCGTTATTGCAAACCTAACAATATTAAAAAAAAGTACTACCTGATCTTTGGAAAACAGCAATTGTTACCCCTATATTTAAAAAAGGCAGCAAATTATAGTCATTAAACTATAGACCTATTAGCCTAACCAGCGTGGTATGCAAGGCTATGGAAAAAATCATAGTTAAGCACATCAGGAACTTCTTCACTAATCACAGAGTTATTAATAAACATCAACATGGATTTTGCCCACATCGCTCCACTGTATCCAACCTGCTGTCATGCTTAGCATCAAGGACAAATAAATTTAATAAAAGAGAACATATTGATGTAATTTACCTGGACTATGAGAAAGCCTTTGATAAGGTTCCTATGAAGAGACTACTACATAAGTTAGAATTATGGGAAACTACTTACTTGGATTGGGGCATTCCTAAGGCAAAGAACCTAACAAGTGAGAGTAGGCAATTCAATGTCTGACCACCGAGAGATACACAGTGGTGTACCAGTGCTGTACGTTTTATACACCTTTGATTTTCCCCATTGCCTACAATGTGATGTTAGTATCTTTGCTGGTGATACCAAAATATTTGGAATCACTCAGATTGACTACGTGGCGGTCGCACCCCTGGTACACCAAGTTAATCTGTACTGCACGATAAGAAAAACTTAACCATAGTCACATAATAAAAAGGTCATAGTACAGCTCGATTAGCTATGTACGTGGAACACGGGTAATGACTGAGTACTAGGTTTTACCTACTGGAATGAAAAATCACACTATGCTTATCTACTCATAGGAATAGATAACAATTGCCTAGTTTCTTAATGCCGATAAGATAGCTTTTTACCATAATAATACCTAATACGTTGTGACGATTTAGTGAAACGTGGTAAGCGGGATTAATTTGAAATAGGAATGGATCTCAAGGACAGCTGCCGGAACACCCGTTACCACAGTTAGATGATTGGCGACAGATATTCTGCTTGAGGATTGTAGTTAGCTAGCACGAGCAGCGCTGCAAATGTAAAACAATAAATACTTATTGTAAAAACATGTTTACGGTAAGTCGTTGTATCCTGAGTCGCATATCTAGATGAATTTTCCGTGGTCTACCACAAATTTCATTTGGATGCACAATTACTGTTGTGGGGCAATTATTTGTTCCCTGAGAACATCTTCGACGGCCTACTAAAATACGTGAAATAATATAATTCCATTCTGGCATCCCCCAAACCATGTAGTGCTAGTTTTTGATTCGGTTTATTGGTGACGGAAGATTGTCTGCTTTCTTTCTCAACACTTCCGGGGAATTTTGCTGGACTTCGCTTCTGCAGCGCTGACTATACATGAAAAAAATGAAGTAGAAGAGTGTCTAGTAAAAAAACAGAAGAAGCCAGTCTAGGCAAATTATGGGAAATTTCAGTAAATACAGCTAAAACATTTTGTTTTTTGGGTGAACTTGGAGAAATAATAACTCTTTTCTGAATACAGCAAAAACGTGCGAAAGTAAATTTTGTGTAAATCGAAAATAAAAATTATTTATTGAACTTTTAATTTTTCTGGCTCACTTATTTCTTCTTAATTATTCACAATGTCGCAACTTGTCGTCCGTTTGAAGGTAGCTTCCCACGGTCCGCGATTCTACGGATCATCACGCACAGCCGACGACCACGGACGGCCACGCACGCAGACAGGGCTCTTCCAACGGTGCGTGTCGGTCTTTGTAGATCTTTTGATAGCGTCATTGCCAAATGCAAAGGAAAAAAAAGACACGGACGCGCTCGGACTGCGTCGCAGGAGCTCGCACCGCACCTTTGAAGTTACCGACTTGCGACGGATACCTACCGGCGCACCTTAACTTGAAATGTCACTAGCCAACATGAGAACGTCCCCCTTCATATCACTCATAGAGAAATATAATACCATTTATAGATGCAGCCATGTCAGTTTTCCAAGAAAACAAGCGTAGCCAGTTGCATACATGCGGTATGTATTATACATCTTTATTTTTAACCACAAACAATCTGATTCCCTGATTTGTCTCATTTTTACCTAAACGAAACGCTTAAATAGCTATGTTATAACAGTTGAAAGTACACTTTATATACTTATTATACTTATTTTAAGTATACCTATGTTAAGATTGGATTTCGTTAGAGCTTTGTCAAGCTATACCTTTCAGTGAGAGAGACAGATATATAGTAATTCCCCTAATATTTGGTGAAAGTGGTCCGTCGACGACATATAACTGCACACTAACTGTGTGGTTTCTATTTGGTATTTTAAAATCTTTTCTTTGCAAAATCTGATAACGAATACTTGAAAAATAGTTCCTACATAATTGCACACAAAATGGCTAGGAGAATATAATTATAGTAATTGCTAGTCAAATATTACCATTTTTATTTATTTATTAAGAATAAAAAGTGGTATTCTTTCATAGTGATGGGGTACATATTTATCGATAAATCTTTCGAGTTGAAGATCTTAGCACGTCGCGTCGAGCGATCTACACTAAGTACTTCAGACTAGACACGACCTTCAGCAATGAAGATGCCGAATAAGAAGATGAATAATAAAGTAAGTTATTTCGTGTAGAAGCTTGCTTATTTGTAGTAAAATTACGATCATCGCAACAAGAGCGGGGATAGAAGTAGGACACGGGGTTCATAAAAATAAAAGTTGAGGTTAGGTCGAGGTTGTGGTATTTACAAGTAGAGGTAAATGGCAGTTGAGTACAAGTAAATATAAATGAATATGTGAAAAACAATATATTATCGATTTTGAATATAATATCAATTCATAAATTAAAGGCTTTTAGCGTCCACGTAGTTATATTCGCGATATATGTATAACTCACATCTCTTATTTCAGTCTTATTATAACCTTATATTTACAATTTTGATTCGCACCACCATATATAATTTAAGTAAACTTTCATGCTAAAGTTTAATGTTTGTTAAATTATTGTTTTGCCATGATACGGATCTTAGTATATTTTAATCTTGAAGAAATGATAATATATAAGAGGTGGAGTTGGGCCCCTGCTACCCTAATGGGTGCAGTTATATACCAAATGGAGGGCTTGCTTCTTTTACATCTCCTACATATTAATAATAAGGTAGGTATTTACATAATATAAGAATATAATAAAGATCAAGCCATCACTATGTAAGAATAAGTGATCTCATAGTAATTAAGAGCTACATAACTAAAAAATAATTTAATTTCCCTTGAAACAAAATCGACTTATTGAACAAATGGCGTTTGTTTTCTCTTTTCTGTGATATCACTCGTTTGTGGTACGATTAGGCAGGGTCAACTTAAAACTTATTATAATTAGTATAGGTATGTGCAAAAAGAGTTCTATAATACCTATGTGTGGAGGGTAGATAAATAAATCATTCTTTGCATGGCTCTTAGTGTTCTCATTTTGAATCCATCGTCAATAATAATTTACAATCACATTAACATTTATAGGCACATGAATAAATAACAGCCGTACAGAAGGAAAGCTTCCAAGGTCCAAAATTCTAACCTTTTTCCATAGGGCTGTCACAAGTACATGGAAAATGAAAATCTGGGCAAGTGCGATTCAGCAATCGTATGACGTATTCCGAGATTTTAGTTTCATATTTGTATTCCAAATATCCTAAAAATAACTGGGCTATAGATCCTTAGATGTGACAGATTTCATATTGACACTTGTAATTTATCTCGATTCTGTGTTCATTGAGTATTTGGGTTGCAAATGTAACTTTTTTCACTTGGCAGACGTCATCGAAAAAAAGTTCCGTATTCGGAATGAGGACGTCCAGAACAACCTAGACATCGATTTTCAGCCAAATTGGAGTAACTTTTTTCACTTGGCAGACGTCATCGAAAAACAAATTCGAAATTCGTATTATGGACGTTCAGAACTACCTAGATTTCGATTTTCAGCCAAATTGGTGTACCTACCTTTTTTACTTGGCGGATGTCATCGAAAAACAAATTCCAAATTCGTAATATGGACGTCCAGAACTACCTAGATATCAATTTTCAGCCAAATAGGAGTAACTTTTTGACTTGGCAGGCGTCATCGAAAAAAAATTTCTAAATTCGGAATGAAGACCTCCAGAACAACCTAGATATCGATTTTCAGCCAAATCGGAGTAACTTTTTTCACATGGCAGACGTCATCGAAAAAAGTTCTGAATTCGGAATGAAGACGTCCAGAACAACCTAGATATCAATTTTCAGCCAAATCGGAGTAACGTTTTTCACTTGGCAGAAGTCATCGAAACAAAAGTTCCGAATTCGGAATGAGGACGTCCAGAACTACCTAGATTTTTATTTTCATTTAAATCAGCAACTTTCATCAGTTGGCAGATGACATCGTTATGCAGCCTTTTTAATTTTTATTAATTAAGTATGTTATAGTGACGGAACAAGCTCGAGGCCCACCAGATGTTAAGCGGACTAACCTCTGCCTATAGCAGATGCATTTCGTCACAAGTCACGAACTGTACTGCGCCCGCCACCTTGCGACATAGTTGTTAAGTCTCATATGCCTGTAATTTCACTGGCTCTCAAGTCTATATCAAATGCATGCAACCTATATCCAAATACCTAATAATACATTTATCACAAAAAGTTCAAAACTCGGTGGCGGACGCAGTGCAATTCGTGACTTGTGACGAAATGCATCTGTTATAGGCAGAGGTTAGTCCGTTTAACACCAGGTGGACCTCGAGCTTGTTATGGCACAATAACATAAAAAAAGTATCAAAAACTCCTTGCCTGGTTCTTTTATGTTTTACAATCCAATATTAATACTGTGATAAATCAAACTATATAATCGTCTGCGTTGTATTGCTTTATGGCACATCTTAACTTTGTCCCCAGGCTGATTCAATTCGGTTTTGCACCCGAGCGGATTCCCCTGTAAACCCCGCGCGGCTAGGCGCGACAAGTTGCACACATATAGCTGCGCGTGTAGTGAGTGGTGAAGCTTTTCTTCTCTACGTAACCTAAAAACTACTGTAAATAGCTGTAAGTAAGTAACTACTGTAAGTAACTGTAAATAACCTAACCTATATAATAAGGCACGTTATACTAAATATAAAAAGTCAAATACGTTTACTACATGTAAATCTTTGATTTATGTTCAATCCTTATCCCATAATAGCAGCGTTTTACCTGAAATAAAATGCATATTAAAATACTTACCTAACTGGAAGCTTTTATATTGAGAGAGCATTTCCGTTTCCGTCGTCGTAGTACCAGTTTTCATACTTAAATTCGCCTTGATGCCGGAAAAAGTGGCGCCACCTGGCGACTGCGCTCCATTTTAGGTTTCGTGTAAAATCTAGCGCCATTTGCAATAATTATTGGCTCAATATACACCAGGCAGAAATTAAAGTGAAAACTTCCCGTTAGGTAAGTATTTTAATATGCGTTTTATTTCAGGTAAAACGCTGCTATTAAATAACTTGAAGCTTTTATATCGAGATCTTGTTTGTTTTCGCCTGGTGACGCGACCAACTAGAGTAGGGTTTTAAATTAACGCCAATGAGAGTATTAACAATAAAATCAAAATAAACTGTTATCAAAATATATATATAGTTGTATTTTTTTCATCAAAATTACAAATAAAAATGTTCTTATCATATTAAAATCTTTATCTTCCTTTTGATTGTTCATAAAGCCAACATTAATCAACTGGTCTAAATAATCGTGTTACATTCTGTGAATTATTGTTCGTTAAAACTGCACGTCTGTAAAATTTATGAAACGTGTGAGCTGGTCGCCGAATGGCTCTAGCTAAGATGTCGTCGAGTGAAGCGTTTTCCAGCCAACTCTTGGAAGCAACCGCAGAACGAACACTTCCTGGAGAAGCTATAATGCCAGCTTCTTTAAATATAGTTTTTACCCAGCATGCTATCATTGTGCGCGAGGCGGGCTTCGCAACTCCTCTGACTGTAATAAAAATATTAAATGAAGTTGCATTATTGCGTCTTTCATTTAATAGTGCCACAGTTTTATTAATAAAAAAACAGGGTTTAGATTTTGATTACTTCTATTTGACAGAAATTCCCATCTGGATTGTCTATAGTTTTCAGAATCTGTTTTTGATCCGAATTCAGGGAGAATTTCGATACTATCTTCTGTTTTCGTGAAATGATCAGAATCATTTCTTAATAATTTGATAGGTTATGTTCATAAGGGATATGGATTTCGTACCTCCTTCTTTCCGTAACTGAGCGACTGTTGTCTTGTTGTCGCATTGTATCAATACTAAGCTGCCTTGCTGTGAGCCAGCCTGAATCTGGAAAACGTGTAGTATGGCTAGCATCTCTTTCAGATTGGAATGTAGGTGTTGTTCTTCCAGGGACCAAGTGCCCCAAAAAGCTTGATTGTTCAATTGAGCTCCCCACGCTATATCTGATGCGTCGGTCACTAAGAAGTTGCCTGGCGGAGGATAATGTAAAGGCGAAAGTGTTGTGAAGCGTCTCTGAGTCTCTAATTTTTTCAGATGAAAGTACGCTTGAGATAGATCTATCTTGCACATCCAGTCCTGCGATTGAAGAAAATCTGGTATCCTGTGCATGTTTATCAGATGAAGTGGTTTGGCCAGTACATATTTGTTGAGCGCTTTGAGGTTGAATATGGGTCGCTCTGACCCATATTCAACCTCAAAGCGGACTTGGACTTGGGCACCAGAAAAAGGGAAGTTGAAGCTCGGAGTGGATGGTGCTGCTTCTAAAATGCCCTGAGATTTCATTTTTTGAACTATTGCCGTCCTTTTATGTGTGTGACATGAGTTTAAAAGGGGTTTGTCAATACATCTGGATAAACAAGTGGCGGCTTTTGAAAAAACTGTATGTGATAATTTTGGATCAATTTCAAAATTATCTCTGGTGCTCCCATTTTCTTCTATTGTTGGTGGTAGTGCGCTAACTGACCGGCTTGGAACCGCTTTGAGTCATTGTTTCTTATTATAACTCTGGAAGTTCTGCGAAAATTTCCACGACCTCTGTTATTTCCACGACCTCTGTTACTTCCACGATCGGGCCGCGAGCCTTGGTTGTGAAAAGACCCTCTCCCATTGTAACTGTTGAAATTTGAAAGATGACATTGGGGAGGGTAGTTTGTGGAGTAACATTCACCCCACGAGGGTGGGTTATTATTACAAGCATGTAACTGCATGCGCCTAGGTTGCCCATTTCAAAATTATGGCATTGAGCTCGCCATGGAACTATAGGTTTTCGTACACCTTGCCCCCGCGAGAGGCGGTGATTCGTTTGGTTAGTCTTTGCTTGCGGAGCTCCATAAGTTTTTTGATGCCAAAAAGCTTTGCGGACTCCGCCAGACTTTTCTAGTGCTGATGTAAAAGCATTGGTATAAAAAATATGTGTAGTTGATGGTAGAATTCTATTTAGAGATGCTTTAACTAAAGGGTCATGGACTTGGCTCACAATGCTTTCTCGACGCATCTCGATACTTTTAGCTCTGTTACCACATACTATTTGTAAGAGATCAGAAGAAACTTTGAACAAGACGGCCTTCAAAAATAGCTCATCGACTTTGACGCTCAGATTGTCGACATTGACATCAGTATTCTTTGCCCAAGAGAGAAGGTCTCAGATACCTTCCTGGAGTGAAACTTTTTATTTAAGTATACAATATGTTATGGCTGATGATTTGTCAGCGTACGCCAGGTGACGTAAGGTATCATAAATTTTTACCTCGTCATTTGTTTCCAGGTCTATGAAACCTGGGGTATGATTGTACAACTTTTGTGTGTCAGAGGATGAGCTCGAAGCGCTGCTACTGGTGCTGCTAGTAGAGCTGCTTCGTTTCCGCTAGCGCACCTCTCCACTAGGACCGGCAACGGCCATTGGTTCGTCATTCATTTCTGAAAATCAAGGGTATGTTAATAGAGGTAACAACAATAGATTTATTTGCCTTGCCTTTATTAGTACAAACTGGTACAAGTCGAATGGTTAAAAAACCACGACAATCTAAAAACATTTATCAGTACAAAAGATTTGTATCGAATCGAACGCCAAAAAGCCGTTATTAGAAAAAACTTTATACGATTACATCATTCATGTAAAGAATGTGGGTACTTACTGTATTCACTTCAAACTATTACTTATTTTAAAAATTACTTCAACAGTTTATATAAAATAACACTATGTAGGTACTTAGTAATTTTTGCAACAGACTTCGAGGAGTGCTGTTGAAAACGTGTTGCTTCGACGAAAAAAAAAACGCCAATGATTGCAAATGGCGCTCGATTTTACACGAAACCTAAAATGGAGCGCAGCCGCCAGGTGGCGCCACTTTTTCCGGCATCAAGGCGAATTTAAGTATCAAAACTGGTACTACGATGACGAAAACGGAAATGCTCTCTCAATATAAAAGCTTCCAGTTACAGTCAAGTTATTTAATAATTTCTTTTACACAAGACAGTTATGAATTTGATATGTTCGGTAAAGAAAAGTAAACAATGCAGTCTGTTACTGAGCGCGCGCGGACGCGAATCTGGTCCGTGTTATCTGCGATGGATGCGCCGAGCGTGGGCGCCGGCCGTTTTGTTTTGTTGAAGTCAGTACGACTTCGAGCAGCGGTCTGTTCGCGTGTGCGTAAAACTAGGGTCGCGGCGACCTGGTTGATTAAAAGCAACGGATTGCTAGTTTATTAGTGACGATAAACATTGGTGCTTTGTGTGTGAGTGACTGTTAATTGGGACGCCAGGCGTTCAGTAATAAGTGGAAGGGCGAGCAACGGATTACTGTTCGGCGGGAGATCGAGATCAGGGAACGTATCCTAATTTAATTCCGTAGGGTTAGCTTATTGATCAATTATCTAGCTTTAGGGTGTTTAGCGATAATTCTCTTATCGACGGAGCGACTAGCACGTAGTCCGAAGGTAGGTCGTTGCCGCCGTTTTATACCCACGTGCCTAGTAGCACATATATCGGCTGGTGTCATCCTGTGACATTCCAGGAGCCCAGTCGAATACGCCACGACACATTGGCAAAGTGTGGGACTACGGGGATTAAGAAGGGCCTTGTCCAAACATGATATATGGGCTTTTTTGTAACGCAGCAGAGAAAAAAATTATCCATTCAAAGCGGTGATGATCTGAGCTTATGGGTTCATCTTTGTTGAAGTCTATGATTATAACTATCTAGCGACCCGACGCGGCTTCGCCAGGTGCAATGCTGATACTAAATAATCTGTAATATCTTCGAAAGTATACATTTAAATTACATGCTGTTGTCACCTACCTACCTAAGGTTGGTAGTAGGGAGCATAGAAAAAGAAACAAGAGAGAGATTAGAATATAAGTATAATGAATAGAAAGGGGTCGTGGATCTCAGACAGGTTTATCAATTTGGCAAGCTTCCTCGTTAAGGACTTATCTCCGGTCCGCTAGTAATTGAGTCGATGCTCAGCAGCAGGTCTGCCGTGCAGGGCTCGGCTCCACACCGCCGCGCCGGTAGAATTGTCCCAGCTAGATGCTGTGACGTTTGGCCGCGGTCGGTGCTGGAGGTCAGAGGACGGCCGGAGTTCAGTAGTTGTGTGCTGCTAGTAGGTCAGCCTCGTACTCGAAGTCGTGTACAGGAACTTCCCTCGTACTTGAACCCCAGATTTTGGGGCTTGTCGTGTGGATTAGAATTTGTAGATTTAGTTAACTGAGTCTTTAGTAGTAGTTGCACAGAGGATGGCTGGGGTCAAAGTGATCGCGATTCCTCGTTGAGGAAAGACATCAAGTTGGGCGGATGTCGGGGGCGAATTTCATTACCATATATGGTAACGAAAAAAGCCTCCAAAACCGTTGTCGTCGCAAAACCAATGACTGCACTTGATTTTGAAAGTATTTAAATTCCAACGTTCCTCTAGCGGAACTCAAAAACCACCTCATGGTATTATTTCAGACAGACTGCTTTGACATTTGTTTTAATTGTCATGATTTATATGTTTGAATTGCATGGAGAGAAGAAGACTTAACATTGTTATTTGCGACCTCTATTGGTGAGTCGCTGAACTACCTCAGCGCGCGGTAGTTAAGCTTAACCTAGGTGCTTTCTAAATTCAGATGGAATTTAGATACTCGTTTGTGCGTTTGCCTACAGATGTCGCGCTGATTTAAATTAGTATTTAGTGAAATTTTTAATTATTAAGTTAACCGATATTTTTAGATCGGTTACACTGTAAAGGGCCATATTTTTCTATATTAAATGCATAATGTGTTTATTTACGACATTACATTAGAAACCTCTAAAATTATCAGTGTTTCTCTATTATATTATGGATGTATTATACATATAAACCTTCCTCTGGAAAAACTATTTATTAAAACCGCATCAAAATCTGTTGCGTAGTTTTAAAGATCTAAGCATACATATGGACAGACAGTGGAAATAGACTGTTTTATCCTAATTATGTAGTGATAGTGATTATGTATCTTTGAGATCTTTAGCGCTTACTTTTGCAAAAACTGAATTGAGTAGAAACACGGGATTTGTTAGACATTACAATGTTTAGTAAGGCCCAAAATAAAGGTTTTTTAAATGTTCAATGTAATATTCATCATTACGACTTCAAAAAGCTATACTTTTTTAGATCTAGAAATAGGTATTTAAGGCAATCAATGTTACTTTTATAGGTCGGGATGGTATAATAATCTTAATATTTTTTCTAAGTGGGCCTGATCACCCAGCTGTTCCTTACATCACTACTCTACAGGTGAAGTATTATTATTATTAGGGCAAGCGAAGCGAGCCCTATCACATACCACAACTTGTAGGTACATTTTGTGGCCCCTTTTACTGAAAAACTATCACGCCTGTAGATGTGTGCTTTAACATAGTACTTAATTTAAATTAATTTCTAGATGTGTTATCTGTGAAAAAACATATAATTTTATAATGATAAAAAATATGAAAATTCAAATTTGTATTCATTGGATAGAATGTTGTTGTACCACTAACGCCATCTGTTAGAAAACCAAAGAGTTAACATCGCTCAAACAGAAATAAACTCAATACTTAAATGCATCGTAATTAATCTACTTACCTATATACTCAATACTAGGTGACACAACTAGAATCAGGTTGTAAAATAAACGCGAACCCTTACAAAGCCAAAAGGAAGCAACAGCGTAAGCACAGCGTATTTCTTACATTATGGCATAAGTATGTATAATCCATACTCGCAGTCGCGTCGGTGGTAAACTACCTACTTAGGTAGGTCGGTAATTAACTATCACTTATCTAGGCACTTAACACGGCTTGAGTTTGATCCGAATAATTATATCTTTTAATTTAATAATTTAACTATGTACCTACCTACTGATTAGGATAAGGAATGTATATATAATGAGAATTATTGTCGTGTAGGTCACAAATCTATAGTGAACGATACAAGTAACGATGCGTGGCATTATTTTGTTAGCCCTTCTGGGCACCGTTTTTGGTGAGCATTCAGCATTATTACTTTTCTTAAGGTGAACTGTGAGCAAAAGCGTTTTCTTAACTAGCATCAACTTACCTTCTGAATATACCTAATAACAATAAAGTTACTATTATAACGTTGGACTGGGACGCCTGTTGGTGCAAAACTATGATTACTGTATCAGCCGGATTGTCCACTGCTGAACACACCCATACGAGCTTATAATTTTTCTATTACAATTGCATCATGGAGTAAAAGTTGAAAAAGTGTAATAGTTAGAAAACTTTTTTTAATGCTTTATGTGTTAACCTTTGACCACTATCTCCCCGAATGGTAACTGATGATGTCATAGTCAAAGTCAAAATAATTTATTCAATTTAGGCGTCTACGACGCTCTTATGAAGGTCAATTACAAATTTTAGTATTGAAATATTCTACATTGTGATGTGGTCGAAGATGTTGTTCAGGCTAACCTAGAATTACTAGCTCTCAAGAGCAGCTGCCGGACACATCGTTAGGTGCTTGGAGACAGATTTTCTACTTGACCCGGTAAAAATCCAGGCGGGCATTCGCACAATGCCCTACCACCATGCAATATTGACTGCCATCTTAAGATAACAACCGAGACCGACGGCTTAACGTGCCCTCCAAAGCACGGAAGCGTTCAGTAGTAAAGGGTCTTTCATTAAGCGTATCCTATATTTAAATTAAAATAAAACAAAGAGTGTGTGAGATGTAATCAAAATTATTTATTTATTTGAAAGATGTAGTGATGCCATTATGTGTGGAATATGACATCATTCAAATATCCACCACGGCTTCTCTGGGTGGAGCGCAGGCGAGATATCCAATTTTCCATGACTTTTGCTCATAAATCAGGCTGAATTTGACCTATGGCATAGGTTATGGGGCTTTGAGGGCCGCTGTGGTTTGTGGTTTATTCGCATACACCTGCGACTTAAGAAAACCCCACAAGAAAAAGTCTAGTGGGGTTAAGTCTCACGATCTCGGTGGCCAGTTCACATCAGCTCCACGTGAGATGACCATGCCCTCAAATCTCTCATGCAGAATATTCAATGTGGCATGAGCTGTGTGGCACGTAGCGCGTCTTGTTGAAACCACATGTCGTTGGTGATCAGATGATCCAGTCCATGCCAAATAAATTGGTAATCATCGACCTATAGCGCTCGCCGTTGACAGTGATGGCCTGGCCAACATTGTTCTCAAAGAAATATGGCCCGATGACGCCACCAGCCCAAAACCCACACCAAACTGTATGTTTTCCGGGATGCATTGGACGCTTTTGGATCTCATGTGGATTGGTATCTCTGGAAATGGGCCTCATCGCTGAACATAATTTTTCTGTGAAAATTACGGTCAGTTGCTAACTGCTCCAGTGCCCATTCAGCGAACACACGTCGTTGTCTATGGTCGTTTACCTTCAATTCCTGGGTGAGTTGAATTTTATACGGGTGCAGGCCCAAGCCACGATGCAAAATTCGCCAAGTTGTGGTCTGTGAAAGGCCGAGTTCTTGTGAGCGACGCGAAATCGACTGCCTTGGATTCTCCTGCACACTCTCACGGACAGCGGCAATGTTTTCGGCAGACCTTGCGTTTCGTTGACGTACGGGAGTTGATTGATCATTTGCCGAACCAGTGGACTCAAATTTATCCACCACACGACGAATAGTCCTCTCGATAGGACGATTATAGCGACCGTGAAATGGGCGAAGCGCACGGTGCGTTGCCCGAAAAGAACGATCATTATGATAAGAAAAAAATATCATTTGCACGTATTGTTGAATGCTATAGCTATCCATGATGATTTGGCAAAACATAATGAATAAATGACAACCAATTTGACAGAGGTAGGTTCAACAAGTTGGCCGCTACCAACTGTCAAAGTTCGGACGTGCCTATTGGAAGACCCTATATATGTCACTAGCGGTCACCCATCCAAGTCATGACCGCGGCGGACGTTGTTTCACTTTGCCGATCAGTTAACTTCGCTACGAACGAGAGAGAGCGCTTCAAAAATGGGAACCTGGGAATTTTATTTTACTAGGACCGAATAGTAAGCTCATATATAAATAAGTAGCTAAGTAATATATAATTTAGGAAATCACGTTCAATGTGCCACTCTACACTTTCACGCCTAGCCGAAACGTTTCGATAAAGGAACGGCTTCAAGTGCATGGACTCCTCCATGTAAGTTCCACCATTAATGTATGGCATTAATAGTTAGCTATAGCAGAAGAAGTACCGAAGTCAAATTAATGCAGTTAAGATAAGAGCTTTGAGAATTACAAGAGTGTGGCTTTCAAAGACAAAAACCCTCTTAACAGGGGAGGCTGTGTTCAGCAGTGAACGAGTCGACTGTTACAATAAATAAAATGTATTGGAAGTATAGGTAATAACGTATACCTACCTACCTAATTTAAGTATATTTTGCGATTTTCCAAAATAACTATAGGTACGTATTTTACTTGGACCGAACCATAACCCAAGTAAACTTTTGGTAGGAAGCACTGGAAATATCTCGCATAAATACATATCGATATTAGTATCACCACATTATTATTTGAAAACAAGAAAGTTATGGGTGCATTCAGGTTGAATATGTGCTTGTAACGAAATATATAAACAGAACACATTAGCTATGTGCGCACTGTAACGTGACAGCTACGATAAAATATATGTATGAAGTACATGAAAATCATAAAAATATTACTTTTCATGATGCGATTGTCCGATGGTAAATTTTTTTGTTGAAAGGACATAAGATAGTTTTTATCCAACTGCGCAAATATAGGTTAATGGTTTTGCGCGATAACCGACATACGCCCGGGCGGAGCCGCAGCCGCAAAGCTAGTCAATAATAAAGAAAATCATGTAAGTATATATTGTTAAATTACAGCGGCCCCGAAGTCGGTGACCCGCATCGTGGGCGGTTCGCCTACCACCGTTGACAACTACCCGTATATGTCTAATATGCAATATGGCTTCTTGGGCATCTGGTGGATCCAGTTCTGCGGTGGCTCCCTGCTCAGTTCTACCACAGTCTTGTCCGCTGCTCACTGCTATGTGTAAGTATACCTAGCTACTAAAGTTATGCTGGCACATACTAATATAACCGAATGACCATTCATCTCGTTTGTCTAGAAAAACTATATTGAGAAAAAATATTGGCACGAAACGTCCTATAAGGTCTATTTATCCTAAAAGGATAGCAGTCAGCGAGATATATCCTGCCTCAGTTCCGAGCATGAATGCCGTTTTAGGATAGTGAATATCAAATTGAAAAAAGTGGTGTAGGTAAGGGATCATAAACCCAATTTTAAAGAAAACATAAACTGCAAATTGCCTTTTTTACTGGAAAATTCGGTGACTATAAGATCGAAATTGACATTGAACTCGTTTAGTAGAACTTAGTTTAAACAGTGAAATCGGCACAAATTCACAAATTTAACGGAACCTGCCAAAAAACATATAAAAAAAAAACTTTTATGTTTGGTAACTATCACATACCAATATTTCCTTCAAGAACAACATCGCAACCCTATATAGACGATTGTTAAATGAGGGTCGAAAGGAATCAATTCTCATACGAGGTACTTATTTATACCGAGCGCAGCGAGGGCGGCTGTTAAACACACTACTTTTAATTAGTAATAATATAAGAAACATAAAAATAGTAGATTTTCTAAAATATTTTTTTAGCTTTTGTCGGAAGCCTTCACACCCCGTAATTTGTTAATCTTCAAATTTTTTTAATCCTTTACGTTACTTACAGAGGTGATCGTCCGTCCGACTGGCGCGTTCTGCTCGGCACCTCGTTCGCATCAAGCGGCGGCTCCTCGCACACCGTGTCACAGATCACTATACACGAACGCTATGATAACTCTGTTCTAGACAATGATGTGGCTATAATTCGTCTATCCATCCCCGCTGTCTACTCCAACACCGTGCAGCCCGCGCGTATCCCCGGAGCCAACTACGTTCTGCAAGACGGTGCTATAGTCACAGCTATCGGATGGGGCTCACTCACTGTAAGTATTGGTATAATAAATACATCTAATTGAAGTAATTGGTTTCATATGCTCTTTATGAATTTTAGGAAAATGTATTTAGTTTGTAGCAGTAGGAATAGTACATTGTACAGCGAGGGGAGAAAACGATTTATTTCTGTTCGAGAGTTTGTTTAAGCCCGACGAGCATCGGAGGGCTTAAAGGCAACTCGAGAACAGAAATAGAACTTTCTCCCGATTGATACATAGTGCTTTATACTACACCTGAGAGGAAAATAAAATCATTAGGTATAAGTTTTCTCGTACTTATCTCGAGGCTTCTCAGTCGGTAAGTTCTTTATGACTTCTTGAGCTGCATTTATTATTTCTGGTGGCGTCATCATTATAAAATCGACAATTTCACTATCAGATGACATTTTGGAAAGTTATTTAGAATAATTAAAAGCGTCCTGTTAAAATATCAATTAAATAAAAAACTAAATTTAACCAAATATAACAACTTGCCGCGCTTTTTTTCTCGTAGTGCAAAAAAAGGTTGCCAACCTCCTTTCATTTTTAATCGGTGCAAATAAAAATCACACCTCTTTTTTCTAATTATTTGATATAAAACCTTTTTAAGATTATACTTATTATGTTAGCTGCTAAAAAAACAAAAGAACGCTACCAGGGCAGGTATGGATTTTCATACAACATTCCTTCACTGCTACGGAATGAAGGAATGAGAATCCATATAACTTTCCTCGCCGTACATTTATAAGGGAGAAATGACGAACTTTATAACATGTTTTTGAACGAGTAATGAGACGCTTTCTGAATGGGTGTGGTATAAAAATATATGTCGATCTAGATCACATTATCTAAAGCCAAGAAAAGTACGAAACACGTTTCCTTAAAATTTTCTCGATAGAATAAAATTGCAAAGTTGATTCTAAATTAGGCTTGTAACGTAAATATCTTAATGTATTACGTATGAAATTTTTTTTAATTTTTTTATGCCTGGTAGGTTAGCCTTTGACCACTATCTCACCTGATGGTAAGTGATGATGTGGTCGAAGATGTTGTTTAGGCTAACCTAGAAGTACTGGCTCTCAAGGACAGCTGCCGGAACACACCGTTAGGTTCTTGGCGACAGATTTTCTACTTGAGGGTGGTAGCTAGCCAGGCGGGCATTCGCAAGATTCCCTACCACGATGCTATAACGACTGCCATCCTAAGACAACAACCGAGACCGACGGCTTAACGTGCCCTCCGAAGCACGGAAACGCTCAGTAGTAATGTCACTAGCGGTCACCCATCCAACACATGACCGCGCGCGACGTCGCTTAACTTTGCTGATTGGTTGAGAACAGCTAAGTAAACTTCGCTACGAGCGCTACAAAAATATATTAATAAAATAGCAAAACCTTATAGGGGACCATATAGGGCAAGAAAAGTTATATTTTCGATTTACGTTACTAGTTTTGTATTATTAAGCTTACTTTCGGATTTTACGTAAACTGATCGCGATTACACCATCGCTGCATCTTTTTCACTCCTACGCAGGCCAACAATCACTAAATTTCAGCATTTGACAGCGTCTTAATAAGCTAGTTTCTAATCAATACTAACGTTTTAGAGTGGAGGCTCCTCCCCTGAGCAACTGCAGCACGTAGACGTGAACATCATCAACCAGGAGCTATGCGCCGAGCGCTACGCATTTTTGAAGACACAGCCCGGCTTCCAGAACTGGCCAGACATTACTGACGGTATGCTGTGCGCGGGTATCCTAGACGTCGGTGGCAAGGTAAATAAAATACTTTTCCTGACGTATTAACTTATTAGGAACCGGCTAGGACCCGCGTTATATTTACCGGAAAGATTCCGACCAGTTTCGGACTGTTTTGAAGTCCTTCGTCTGGGAGTCACGATTGCGCGATGCGACGAGCACGGGCCTCAGCGCGTAACTGTCGTTGTGACTAACTGGTCGGAATCTTTCCGGTAAATATAACGCGGGTCCTAGCCGGTTCCTAATAAGTTAATATGGATAAAACTCGCGATAGTTTCCTGACGTAATTCAACCATCTTGAAATATCTGAGCAAATTTCGTTTAATATACGTTTAAATTATTTTAATCAAGGGTAATATTTTAATAATATAAAAATTTATAATTGCTGAATTAAGTAGAACCCGAAAGCAAAGGAGCGCAATTTTTTTTATTTGGGATTGCCTTTGAATATTATCTCTTCTGATGGTAGTTCATGATATGGTCTTACATTGTAAACAGGCTTAACCTAGATATTACTGATACTGACTAGATAGGAACTGACTTTCAAGCATAGCCGCACACATACACTTTTTGAAGCAGTGATGGCTCAGTGGAATTGGCTATGGACTGCCGCGCAGCAGGTCCATGGTTCGAATCCCGCCCAGAGCTTGAGCTTCACCGCATGGTGGAAGGGCATTTTGCGAATGCCCGCCTGGCTAGCGACCACCCTCAAGTAGAAAATCTGTCGCCAAGCACCTAACGGTGTGTTCCGGCAGCAGTCCTTGAGAGCCAGAAAAATTACAGGCTAATGAGACCTAACAACTGGACGTCTCAGTGTGACGGGCACAGTGCAATTCGTCGTTGACGAAATGCGTCTGTTATAGGCAGAGGTTAGTCCACTTTACATCAGGTGGGCCTCGGGATTGTTCCGTCACAATAACATAAAAAACAAAAAAAAACATACACACTGTTAGGTGCTTGGCTACAGATTTCCTACTTTAGGGTAGCAGCTCGCCAGTCAGGCATTCGCAATATGCCTTATGTCCTACGCCTTTCGAGCAACAAGGACTTCTGCCGTTCCGGGTGCCCAGTTTTGCGTGCCCTCTGAAGCACGGAAACGCTCAGTATAGTAAATGCTACTAGCGGTCACCCATCCAAGTAGTGGACAGCAGAGAACATTGCCCTATCTAGTTGATAATTTAAGTACAACGCTCCACTATGAGTAATTTAAACATTAATTATTATCATCTAATATTTTTATAGGTTCGCTTATCATGAGCTCTTGATAATAATACTAGTAAAATTTATAAAAAAGGTCTTCATCGATATGGTGTTCAGTGTTGATTATATATCACCTAATAACGTAAGTAAATAGTCTTCTGCTATTTAGGTACATGTCGCCAACGTCAAAAAGACGTGCATTCAAACGGATGGCGAAAATACGACTAGCCAGTACCTGTTTCGACAATTGGAAATGCACCACGGACGATATTATGGGGTTGCGGGTTCAAGTCCTGGTGAAAGTTATCTTTTACCATTCGAAATAAATCCTATGTTTTCGTTTAGTATACGTCAATGCACTTTAAACTTTTATGTACTATGTATAAAACAATATTATTAAAATAGATATTAGGTAGTTGCAATCTACGTTTACCTTACCGGCTTTACATCTATACCTACTCGTATAGGTATACCTAAAGTAAGCTCATATAGCAGTTTCTAAAAGTTTTCACTTGCAGCTATTTGCTTGTTACAAAATATTAGGAATATGGAAGCACTTTGAAGAAGCTTAAAGTATTTCGACAAATCCCTATTGGTAATCTCAGTTATTTTACTGTAAAACACGGGCAATGCTCTTGCACTCGCATAATAGACAATGACCGGCGCGTCGTTGCGGGAGTCGGAATAGTAGTAGTTGGGGTCAATGACCGAATTTCTGGTCGGTACACCTAACCGATGACATTATGTACTCAACAGCTAAGTCGTTACTGAAATATCTTTCACTGCAGTAAGCGTTTTCGGTTATAGGTGCTCGAATCAGTATCATCGGATTATAACATTGATTGCACTGACAGTGCTTATTAGCATCACAAGTATAAACTACTTATTTGGCACAGTATAAATGTTTCTTTTTTTTTGTCTAGGACGCTTGCCAAGGTGATTCTGGTGGTCCCCTGGCTTACGAAGGCGACATTATTGTGGGTGTTACGTCTTGGGGCTACCGCTGCGCCGATCCTGTGTATCCCGGTGTCAACGCTCGCGTCTCCCACTACGCGGACTGGATTGTGACTAACGCAAACTCTTAATTATTATATCTGTGCTTATAGCTGTAATCTCATTTCCAACAATAATTCTTGTACTAAGAAGTCAATTGAAACTATAATAAAACATTATTTGTACAGTTTATTTTGATTTTAATTTCTGCTCTCACTATTCATATGCGGTGTCGTAAATCAGGATCTCTAAACCGGATACGAGAAGCACAGTTTAGAAATTTATATATAAAACGTTCGGACAAGCTTTATTAAAAAGTAGAAAGAACTTGTTGAAGCCATTATACTATGTCGATTCGAAAAAAATGAGCTCACATTTCCATGGTCCGAATTCTACATTAAAGTTTCAGTGCTGGAAATCGACATGACCATGACATGACCATGACATGACCATGACATGACCATGACATGACCATGACATGACCATGACATGACCATGACATGACCATGACATGACCATGACGTGACCATGACATGACCATGACGTTACCATGACATGACCATGACGTGACCATGACATGACATGACGTGACCATGACATGACATGACGTGACCATGACATGACCACGATGTGACCACGACATGACCACGACATGACCACGACGTGACCATGACATGACCACGACATGACCACGACATGACCCCGACATGACCACGACATGACCACGACATGACCACGACATGACCACGACATGACCGTGACATGACCATGAGATGACCATGACGTGACCATGACATGACCATGACGTGACTATGACATGACCATGACGTGACCATGACATGACATGACGTGACCATGACATGACATAACGTGACCACGACATGACCACGACATGAACACGACATGACCACGACATGACCACGACATGACCATGACGTGACCACGACGTGACCACGAAATGACAACGACATGACCACGACATGACCATGACATGACCATGACGTGACCATGACATGACCACGATGTGACCATGACATGACCACGATGTGACCACGACATGACCATGACATGACCACGACTTGACCACGACATGACCACGACATGACCACGACATGACCATGACATGACCATGACATGACCATGACATGACCATGACACGACCATGACATAACCACGACATTACAACGACATGACCACGACATGACCATGACATGACCATGACATGACCATGACATGACCATGACATGACCATGACATGACCATGACATGACCATGACATGACCATGACATGACCACGATATGACCACGACATGACCATATGACGCTGACGCCGACGCCGATGCTGACGCTGACACCGACGCCGATGCTGACGCCGACGCCGACGCCAACGACGACGCCGATGCCAACGACGACGTCGACGCCGACGCCGACGCCGACGACGACGCCGATGCCAACGACGACGTCGACGCCGACGCCGACTCCGACGCCGAGTCTGAATCTGAGTCTTAGCCTGAATCTGAGTATGAGTAAGAGTCTGAATCTGAGCATGAGTCTAAGTCTGATTTTAAGTATGAGTCTAAGTCTGAATCTGTATCTGAGTCTGAGTTTGAGTCTGAGTCTGAGTCTGAATATAAGGCTGAGTCTGAATCTTATTTTCATTCTAAGTCTGAGTCTGAGTCTGAGTCTGAATCTGAATCTGAATCTCTGAGTCTGACTCTTTGAGTCTGACTCTTTGAGTCTGAGTCTCTGAGTCTGAGACACTGAGTCTGAGTCTCTGAGTCTGAGTCTCTGAAACTGAGTCTCTGAGTCTGAGTCTCTGAGTCTGAGTCTAACTAGATATGTAAGAAGGTAATAAGTAAATGTCATGTTTAGTCTTAAGAAAAAGTAAATTTTAGTTTTTTTTTCTTTTTATAAAAGCCCGTAGATAAAGTAGGAGAATTTTAACATAAGCTTATTATATAATTGATATATATTTTTTAGTCGGTTATAAATCATACATTCTACCAAGAAGTGGTGTGCATTATTTTACGTTACCACCCCGCCTCACCTCAACATGACCACGATGTGACCATGACATGACCATGATATGACCATGACATGACCACGACATTACCACGACGTGACCATGACATGACCACGTCATGACCACGACATGACCATGACATGACATGACGTGACCATGACATGACCACGATGTGACCACGACATGACCATGACATGACGACATGACCACGACATGACCACGACATGACCGTGACATGACCATGAGATGACCATGACGTGACCATGACATGACCATGACGTGACTATGACATGACCATGACGTGACCATGACATGACATGACGTGACCATGACATGACATAACGTGACCACGACATGACCACGACATGACCACGACATGACCACGACATGACCATGACATGACCATGACATGACCATGACATGACCATGACATGACCATGACATGACCATGACATGACCATGACATGACCATGACATGACCATGACATGACCATGACATGACCATGCCATGACCATGACATGACCATGACATGACCATGACATGACCATGACATGACCATGACATGACCATGACATGACCATGACATGACCATGTGATGTTTATATATTGAAATAACGTTTTTATTGCGTGATAACACAAAACTCATTTAATGAAATATAAATTACAGTGTAAAACAACTTAGCACAAAACGAACAGAGCGGAAGTGAGAGTCATAGATAATATATGTTTGGTGTTGCTAACATATTAAGTACTCTATAAAGGTTTATGGTTTCTCAAAATCTTACAACACTCTCACCAAAACTAAACCTTTTCAAAAAAGAATCTAATTTTAGATACATATTATTATACTCTCACCTAAACTAAAGTACATAACTTATCAAATAAACTGTTACATAATAACTATATTTATTTCAGCTGAGTACTTAATTACAACTTATTTCCTACAGTGAGCATTCAAACCTAAATTTTTAGAACATGTTACAAACTGAACATATTATGTAGGTGAAATAGACTTAAGTATATATTAGGTACTTTTAAGTGTTTCATGTACTATTGATAACACCAATTTTCATTCGTAGGTACTGAAACTGTTCTTTAGACAGAGCTTTTGTAAAAATATCAGCATATTGCTCTTTTGAAGATACATAATTTAAATCTATTTGTTTTTCTGCATATTTTTCTTTTATAAAATTATATCTAACATCTATATGTTTACAACGTTTGTGAAAGTCTTTGTTTTTAATTAAACAAATTGCACTTTGATTGTCAATATTTAAACACACTGAGTCTTGATTAAATTCACCAATGTCTATTAATGGCCTCTTAATCCATATAGCTTCTTTTGTAGCTAAGCATGCAGCCATAAATTCACTTTCAGTGGTGGACAATGCAACACTTTGTTGTCTTTGTGTTGTCCATGTTATGGCTGCACCATTTTTGATAAAAACATATCCAGTTAATGAGCGTCTTGTACTCATATCTTTAGCATAGTCTGCATCACAGAAAGCTTCAAGCTTATTTTGCTGTGATGGTGTATAACACAGACCATAGTCTTTAGTTTCTTTCAGGTATCTCATTATTTTCTTGACAACATTCCAATGTGTGTGATCAAAACAATTGAAAAATCGACTCACCATACTCACTCCATACATTATGTCTGGTCTACTCACAATGGCCACGTGCATGAGTGAACCCACTGCTTCTCGGTAGGGGAGACTGGCATCAGGCAATGTGCCACTCTTTTCTAATGTTGTGTGAGGGTCCACTGGAATGTTTGTGCCATTAGCATTAGACATATTAAATTTCAACAATAACTGTTCAATGTACTTTGATTGGTGAATAAAAATTTTACTGTTTGATCGTTCTATTTCCATACCAACAAATACTTTTGGTTCAAATGATTTGATTTCAAAGTTATTTTTCAAATGATTAAGAATATTGTGTAAAGTCTCTTTTTCTTTTGAAACCAATATACCATCATCCACATATAACAATAAATAAACTTTCTCATCATTAACTTTGCCAATATAAACACACCTGTCTGCATGACTGCTTTTGAAACCAAATTTCTTCAAAGTTTCATCAAATTTTTTGATTCCAGCATCTTGGTGCTTGCTTCAGACCATAAAGGGAACGATTAAGTTTACATACCTGATTTGGTTCAATACTTAAACCTTCTGGTGGAGTCATATATATTTCCTCGGATATGTCTCCATACAGGAAAGCAGTCTTAACATCAAATTGAACCATTTGCAGGTCATGCTGTATAACTTCTGAAAGTAATATACGTACAGAATCATATCTTACAGTTGGTGCAAATGTTTCAGTATAATCTTTTCCTTTTCTTTGCCCACATCCCTTAGCACACAATCTTGATTTATAAATAGGGCCAGATGGATCATGTTTTATACGAAAAACCCATTTGCAGCCAATCAATTTTGCTCCAGGTGGCTTCTTTACCAGATTCCAAGTATTGTTTATAGCATGTGACTTTAACTCTTCTTCTATTGATAGATTCCATCTTTCAGCATCAGTACAAGTAGGTGACGTAGCTTCACTGTAAGTGTCTGGGATGTTTTCCATTTGATTATTTTCATGTTGTGCTGAAAGGTAAGAGTTTCCTTCTTTATATAATTTGGTTTGCGATCTTGTCATTATTTTTCTATCAATGACTGGAAGATCCAAAGACTCATCAGGCTCATATTCTGATTCATCACAAGAGTGTAAGGAATCATCACTTTTCTCCTCTTCTATTGATTCTTCTTGAATAGTATTTTCATTTACATTTTCTGACAATGGCATTGATGCATAATTTCTTTTAACTGAATTTTCGAAGAATGTTATATCTCTGCTAATCAAAACTTTTCTTGCCTTTGTATCATACAATTTATATCCTTTTGTATTTTCACAATATCCAATGAAAATCAGTTTTGTGGCTTTTGGGTCAAATTTCTTTGTCTTCTCTTTAGGAATATGCATCATAGCTTCACAACCAAACACTTTCATATGTGAGATGTTTAGTTTCTTACCAGTCCACTGCTCCTCTGGTGTAGAATATTGTAGTGCTCGAGTTGGACATCTGTTGGTTATGTAAGCTGCAGTTGAAACAGCTTCTGCCCAAAACTGCTTCTGTAATTGGGCATTAACAAGCATACATCTAGATCTGTCTAATAATGTCCGATTCATTCGCTCAGCTAAGCCATTCTGTTGAGGAGTGTAAGGAGTGGATGTTTGATGCAAAATGCCAGACTTTTGTAAGAGCATTTTAAATTCATTACTGAGATATTCGGTGCCATTGTCTGTACGGAGCTTTTTAATTTTACAACTGAGCTGATTTTCAACTAATGCTTTGTACTGAGTGAATTTCTCATATACTTCAGATTTATTCTTAAGAAAATAAACGAATACTTTCCTGGTGTAATCATCGATGAAGGTGACGAAGTAACGAGCACCTCCAAGAGATGGTACTTCCATGGGGCCACATAAATCCGAGTGAACAAGTTCTAGCTTTGACTGAGCCCGGGAACCATCCACAGGAAAGGGACTTCTTGATTGCTTTCCTTCATAACAGGGAACACACATTATCTTTTCTTTATTTTCTATTTTTACTCCAGCATTTTCAGAAAGCTTCCTTAAATCTTCAAAGTTCAGATGTGCCATTCTCTGATGCCACAGGTAGGCATCACTATTATTTGCTTCAGACAAGTATGCTGCAGTACTTTCAGTATTCAGCCGGTACATGTTATTAGTCAGGGTTGCATCTGCAACTAGCACATTATTTTTGTTTAAAATTTTACAGCCTTGTTTATCAAACTGAACATGGCATCCACTTTTAATCATCTGGCTAACTGATAGCAAATTTGTAGCTAGCTCAGGAACATACAAGACATTTTGAACTTGTATAGTGTCTACTTCGCCTTTCTTGTTCAAAACTTTCAAATTAACTTTACCGCAGGCTTTCACAAGTAGTTTCTTATCATCAGCTACTTTAATACTTGTAATCGGAGGTGACTTTTCTTCATATAGCCAGTCCCGGTGCATTGTTAAATGCATGGATGCTCCAGAATCAACATACCAGCCACTGTTATTACTCGTAGATGCGGAGAACACGGCTACATAGCCTGTATCATCTTTAGCCTTTGGTTCTTTCTTTTTGTTTCGACAATATCGACTAATATGCCCATACCTATTACAGGTATAACACCTTGGGCCTTTATTCTGTGCTTCAGAGTTGTTTTTGTGATTGTTTGTGTACTTCATTTTGTTCTTACTATTGGTTTTGTTATTTACTTCGCTGAGCTTCTTATATCTTGCAGAAGCTTTGTCTTAACTGCGTCAGATGTGATCACTACACCGGAACTTTCGAGGGCCATTATCATAGGTTGGTAAACATCGGGTAGCCCTGCCAACAATATGGTACCTAGCCACTCGTCATCAACAAGAAATCCAATATTTCTTAGTTTATGGGCGGTCACCATTATTTTAGTAACGTAATCTTCGATGTTTTGACAGCCTTCCAATTTTGTAGTGATTAAATCTCTTAGTAAGCCCACACGTCTTGTCAAACCTTTATCGTCAAATGCTTTTGCGAGGTTGTCCCACACCTGCTTGGGTCCTGTTGCTTCTTGGATGTGTATGTAATTAATGGGATCAACTAATAATATCAATCTTGACTTCGCTTTTGTATTGAGTTTGACATCTTTTTCCGTGCCTTGAACGCATGCCCACATCTCTTCATGCTCCAAGTAGTTTTGGACGGCAAATTTCCATGTAGCATAGTTATCACGTCCCGTGAGCTTTTCAATTAGCATCATTGTACTATTCGACGACATTTTCTTTTCATAAATTAGCCGCCACTTCGGACCGGGCACGTGTTTTTAGGTTAGGTCACTGCACTTTTACTTTTATATTTTTGATTTTACTGTTTTGAAACGATAACTTGGGCCCTTAACCTGATGTTTATATAATGAAATAACGTTTTTATTGCGTGATAACACAAAACTCATTTAATGAAATATAAATTACAGTGTAAAACAACTTAGCACAAAACGAACAGAGCGGAAGTGAGAGTCATAGAAAATATATGTTTGGTGTTGCTAACATATTAAGTACTCTATAAAGGTTTATGGTTTCTCAAAATCTTACAACACCATGACATGACCATGACATGACCATGACATGACCATGACATGACCATGACATGACCATGACATGACCATGACATGACCATGACATGACCATGACATGACCATGACATGACCATGACATGACCATGACATGACCATGACATGACCATGACATGACCATGACATGACCATGACATGACCATGACATGACCATGACATGACCATGACATGACCATGACATGACCATGACATGACCATGACATGACCATGACATGACCATGACATGACCATGACATGACCATGACATGACCACGACATGACCTCGACATTACCATGACATGACCATGACATGACCATGACATGACCATGACATGACCATGACATGACCATGACATGACCACGACATGACCATGACATGACCATGACACGACCATGACATGACCATGACATGACCATGACATGACCATGACATGACCATGACATGACCACGACATGACTATGACACGACCACGACTTGACCACGATGTCACCACGACATGACCATGACATGACCATGACATGACCATGTCATGACCATGACATGACCATGACATGACCATGACATGACCATGACATGACCATGACATGACCATGACATGACCATGACATGACCATGACATGACCATGACATGACCATGACATGACCATGACATGACCATGACATGACCATGACATGACCATGACATGACCATGACATGACCATGACATGACCATGACATGACCATGACATGACCATGACATGACCATGACATGACCATGACATGACCACGACATGACCACGACATGACCACGACATGACCATGACGTGACCACGACGTGACCACGAAATGACAACGATATGACCACGACATGACCATGACACGACCATGACGTGACCATGACATGACCACGATGTGACCACGACATGAACATGACATGACCATGACATGACCATGACATGACCATGACATGACCATGACATGACCATGACATGACCATGACATGACCATGACATGACCATGACATGACCATGACATGACCATGACATGACCATGACATGACCATGACATGACCATGACATGACCATGACATGACCATGACATGACCATGACATGACCATGACATGACCATGACATGACCATGACATGACCATGACATGACCATGACATGACCATGACATGACCATGACATGACCATGACATGACCATGACATGACCATGACATGACCATGACATGACCATGACATGACCATGACATGACCATGACATGACCATGACATGACCATGACATGACCATGACATGACCATGACATGACCATGACATGACCATGACATGACCATGACATGACCATGACATGACCATGACATGACCATGACATGACCATGACATGACCATGACATGACCACGACATGACCACGACATGACCATGACATGACCATGACATGACCATGACATGACCATGACATGACCATGACATGACCATGACATGACCATGACATGACAATGACATGACCATGACATGACCATGACATGACCATGACATGACCATGACATGACCATGACATGACCATGACATGACCATGACATGACCATGACATGACCATGACATGACCATGACATGACCATGACATGACCATGACATGACCATGACATGACCATGACATGACCATTACATGACCATGACATGACCACGATATGACCACGACATTACCATATGACGCTGACGCCGACGCCGATGCTGACGCTGACACCGACGCCGATGCCAACGCCGACGCCAACGACGACGCCGATGCCAACGACGACGTCGACGCCGACGCCGACTCCGACGCCAAGTCTGAATCTGAGTCTTAGCCTGAATCTGAGTATGAGTAAGAGTCTGAATCTGAGCATGAGTCTAAGTCTGATTTTAAGTATGAGTCTAAGTCTGAATCTGTATCTGAGTCTGAGTTTGAGTCTGAGTCTGAGTCTGAATATAAGGCTGAGTCTGAATCTTATTTTGATTCTAAGTCTGAGTCTGAGTCTGAATCTGAATCTGAGTCTCTGAGTCTGACTCTTTGAGTCTGAGTCTCTGAGTCTGAGACACTGAGTCTGAGTCTCTGAGTCTGAGTCTCTGAAACTGAGTCTCTGAGTCTGAGTCTCTGAGTCTGACTCTTTGAGTCTGACTCTTTGAGTCTGAGTCTCTGAGTCTGAGACACTGAGTCTGAGTCTCTGAGTCTGAGTCTCTGAAACTGAGTCTCTGAGTCTGAGTCTCTGAGTCTGAGTCTCTGAGTCTGAGTCTCTGAGTCTGAGTCTTTGAGTCTGAGTCTCTGAAACTGAGTCTCTGAGTCTGAGTCTCTGAGTCTGAGTCTCTGAGTCTGAGTCTCTGAGTCTGAGTCTCTGAGTCTGAGTCTAACTAGATATGTAAGAAGGTAATAAGTAAATGTCATGTTTAGTCTTAAGAAAAAGTAAATTTGAGTTTTTTTTTCTTTTTATAAAAGCCCGTAGATAAAGTAGGAGAATTTTAACATAAGCTTATTATGTAATTGATATATATTTTTTAGTCGGTTATAAATCATACATTCTACCAAGAAGTCGTGTGCATTATTTTACGCTACCACCCCGCCTCACCTCAACATGACCATGACATGACCATGATAAGACCATGACATGACCACGATGTGACCATGACATGACCATGATATGACCATGACATGACCACGACATTACCACGACGTGACCATGACATGACCACATCATGACCACGACATGACCATGACATGACATGACGTGACCATGACATGACCACGATGTGACCACGACATGACCACGACATGACCGTGACATGACCATGACATGACCATGACATTACCACGACGTGACCATGACATTACCACGACGTGACCATGACATGACCACGACATGACCACGACATGACCACGACATGACCACGACATGACCACGACATGACCACGACATGACCACGACATGACCACGACATGACCACGACATGACCACGACATGACCACGACATGACCACGACATGACCACGACATGACCACGACATGACCACGACATGACCACGACATGACCACGACATGACCACGACATGACCACGACATGACCACGACATGACCACGACATGACCACGATATGACCATGACCACGACATGACCATGACATGACCATGACATGACCATGACATGACCACGACATGACCACGACATGACCACGACATGACCACGACATGACCACGACATGACCATGACATGACCATGACATGACCATGACATGACCATAACACGACCATGACATAACCACGACATGACAACGACATGACCACGACATGACCATGACATGACCATGACATGACCATGACATGACCATGAAATGACCATGACATGACCATGACATGACCATGACATGACCATGACATGACCATGACATGACCATGACATGACCATGACATGACCATGACATGACCATGACATGACCATGACATGACCATGACATGACCATGACATGACCATGACATGACCATGACATGACCATGACATGACCATGACATGACCATGACATGACCATGACATGACCATGACATGACCATGACATGACCATGACATGACCATGACATGACCATGACATGACCATGACATGACCATGACATGACCATGACATGACCATGACATGACCATGACATGACCATGACATGACCATGACATGACCATGACATGACCATGACATGACCATGACATGACCATGACATGACCACGACATGACCACGACATGACCATGACATGACATGACGTGACCATGACATGACCACGATGTGACCACGACATGACCATGACATGACGACATGACCACGACATGACCACGACATGACCGTGACATGACCATGACATGACCATGACATTACCACGACGTGACCATGACATGACCACGACATGACCACGACATGACCACGACATGACCACGACATGACCACGACATGACCACGACATGATCACGACATGACCACGACATGACCACGACATGACCACGACATGACCACGACATGACCACGACATGACCACGACATGACCACGACATGACCACGACATGACCACGACATGACCACGACATGACCACGACATGACCACGACATGACCACGACATGACCACGACATGACCACGACATAACCACGACATGACCACGACATGACCACGACATGACCACGACATGACCACGACATGACCACGACATGACCACGACATGACCACGACATGACCACGACATGACCACGACATGACCATGACATGACCACGACATGACCACGACATGACCACGACATGACCACGACATGACCACGACATGACCACGACATGACCACGACATGACCACGACATGACCATGACATGACCATGACATGACCATGACATGACCATGACATGACCATGACATGACCATGACATGACCATGACATGACCATGACATGACCATGACATGACCATGCCATGACCATGACATGACCATGACATGACCATGACATGACCATGACATGACCATGTGATGTTTATATAATGAAATAACGTTTTTATTGCGTGATAACACAAAACTCATTTAATGAAATATAAATTACAGTGTAAAACAACTTAGCACAAAACGAACAGAGCGGAAGTGAGAGTCATAGATAATATATGTTTGGTGTTGCTAACATATTAAGTACTCTATAAAGGTTTATGGTTTCTCAAAATCTTACAACACTCTCACCAAAACTAAACCTTTTCAAAACAGAATCTAATTTTAGATACATATTATTATACTCTCACCTAAACTAAAGTACATAACTTATCAAATAAACTGTTACATAATAACTATATTTATTTCAGCTGAGTACTTAATTACAACTTATTTCCTACAGTGAGCATTCAAACCTAAATTTTTAGAACATGTTACAAACTGAACATATTATGTAGGTGAAATAGACTTAAGTATATATTAGGTACTTTTAAGTGTTTCATGTACTATTGATAACACCAATTTTCATTCGTAGGTACTGAAACTGTTCTTTAGACAGAGCTTTTGTAAAAATATCAGCATATTGCTCTTTTGAAGATACATAATTTAAATCTATTTGTTTTTCTGCATATTTTTCTTTTATAAAATTATATCTACCATCTATATGTTTACAACGTTTGTGAAAGTCTTTGTTTTTAATTAAACAAATTGCACTTTGATTGTCAATATTTAAACACACTGAGTCTTGATTAAATTCACCAATGTCTATTAATAGCCTCTTAATCCATATAGCTTCTTTTGTAGCTAAGCATGCAGCCATAAATTCACTTTCAGTGGTGGACAATGCAACACTTTGTTGTCTTTGTGTTGTCCATGTTATGGCTGCACCATTTTTGATAAAAACATATCCAGTTAATGAGCGTCTTGTACTCATATCTTTAGCATAGTCTGCATCACAGAAAGCTTCAAGCTTATTTTGCTGTGATGGTGTATAACACAGACCATAGTCTTTAGTTTCTTTCAGGTATCTCATTATTTTCTTGACAACATTCCAATGTGTGTGATCAAAACAATTTAAAAATCGACTCACCATACTCACTCCATACATTATGTCTGGTCTACTCACAATGGCCACGTGCATGAGTGAACCCACTGCTTCTCGGTAGGGGAGACTGGCATCAGGCAATGTGCCACTCTTTTCTAATGTTGTGTGAGGGTCCACTGGAATGTTTGTGCCATTAGCATTAGACATATTAAATTTCAACAATAACTGTTCAATGTACTTTGATTGGTGAATAAAAATTTTACTGTTTGATCGTTCTATTTCCATACCAACAAATACTTTTGGTTCAAATGATTTGATTTCAAAGTTATTTTTCAAATGATTAAGAATATTGTGTAAAGTCTCTTTTTCTTTTGAAATCAATATACCATCATCCACATATAACAATAAATAAACTTTCTCATCATTAACTTTGCCAATATAAACACACCTGTCTGCATGACTGCTTTTGAAACCAAATTTCTTCAAAGTTTCATCAAATTTTTTGATTCCAGCATCTTGGTGCTTGCTTCAGACCATAAAGGGAACGATTAAGTTTACATACCTGATTTGGTTCAATACTTAAACCTTCTGGTGGAGTCATATATATTTCCTCGGATATGTCTCCATACAGGAAAGCAGTCTTAACATCAAATTGAACCATTTGCAGGTCATGCTGTATAACTTCTGAAAGTAATATACGTACAGAATCATATCTTACAGTTGGTGCAAATGTTTCAGTATAATCTTTTCCTTTTCTTTGCCCACATCCCTTAGCACACAATCTTGATTTATAAATAGGGCCAGATGGATCATGTTTTATACGAAAAACCCATTTGCAGCCAATCAATTTTGCTCCAGGTGGCTTCTTAACCAGATTCCAAGTATTGTTTATAGCATGTGACTTTAACTCTTCTTCTATTGATAGATTCCATCTTTCAGCATCAGTACAAGTAGGTGACGTAGCTTCACTGTAAGTGTCTGGGATGTTTTCCATTTGATTATTTTCATGTTGTGCTGAAAGGTAAGAGTTTCCTTCTTTATATAATTTGGTTTGCGATCTTGTCATTATTTTTCTATCAATGACTGGAAGATCCAAAGACTCATCAGGCTCATATTCTGATTCATCACAAGAGTGTAAGGAATCATCACTTTTCTCCTCTTCTATTGATTCTTCTTGAATAGTATTTTCATTTACATTTTCTGACAATGGCATTGATGCATAATTTCTTTTAACTGAATTTTCGAAGAATGTTATATCTCTGCTAATCAAAACTTTTCTTGCCTTTGTATCATACAATTTATATCCTTTTGTATTTTCACAATATCCAATGAAAATCAGTTTTGTGGCTTTTGGGTCAAATTTCTTTGTCTTCTCTTTAGGAATATGCATCATAGCTTCACAACCAAACACTTTCATATGTGAGATGTTTAGTTTCTTACCAGTCCACTGCTCCTCTGGTGTAGAATATTGTAGTGCTCGAGTTGGACATCTGTTGGTTATGTAAGCTGCAGTTGAAACAGCTTCTGCCCAAAACTGCTTCTGTAATTGGGCATTAACAAGCATACATCTAGATCTGTCTAATAATGTCCGATTCATTCGCTCAGCTAAGCCATTCTGTTGAGGAGTGTAAGGAGTGGATGTTTGATGCAAAATGCCAGACTTTTGTAAGAGCATTTTAAATTCATTACTGAGATATTCGGTGCCATTGTCTGTACGGAGCTTTTTAATTTTACAACTGAGCTGATTTTCAACTAATGCTTTGTACTGAGTGAATTTCTCATATACTTCAGATTTATTCTTAAGAAAATAAACGAATACTTTCCTGGTGTAATCATCGATGAAGGTGACGAAGTAACGAGCACCTCCAAGAGATGGTACTTCCATGGGGCCACATAAATCCGAGTGAACAAGTTCTAGCTTTGACTGAGCCCGGGAACCATCCACAGGAAAGGGACTTCTTGATTGCTTTCCTTCATAACAGGGAACACACATTATCTTTTCTTTATTTTCTATTTTTACTCCAGCATTTTCAGAAAGCTTCCTTAAATCTTCAAAGTTCAGATGTGCCATTCTCTGATGCCACAGGTAGGCATCACTATTATTTGCTTCAGACAAGTATGCTGCAGTACTTTCAGTATTCAGCCGGTACATGTTATTAGTCAGGGTTGCATCTGCAACTAGCACATTATTTTTGTTTAAAATTTTACAGCCTTGTTTATCAAACTGAACATGGCATCCACTTTTAATCATCTGGCTAACTGATAGCAAATTTGTAGCTAGCTCAGGAACATACAAGACATTTTGAACTTGTATAGTGTCTACTTCGCCTTTCTTGTTCAAAACTTTCAAATTAACTTTACCGCAGGCTTTCACAAGTAGTTTCTTATCATCAGCTACTTTAATACTTGTAATCGGAGGTGACTTTTCTTCATATAGCCAGTCCCGGTGCATTGTTAAATGCATGGATGCTCCAGAATCAACATACCAGCCACTGTTATTACTCGTAGATGCGGAGAACACGGCTACATAGCCTGTATCATCTTTAGCCTTTGGTTCTTTCTTTTTGTTTCGACAATATCGACTAATATGCCCATACCTATTACAGGTATAACACCTTGGGCCTTTATTCTGTGCTTCAGAGTTGTTTTTGTGATTGTTTGTGTACTTCATTTTGTTCTTACTATTGGTTTTGTTATTTACTTCGCTGAGCTTCTTATATCTTGCAGAAGCTTTGTCTTAACTGCGTCAGATGTGATCACTACACCGGAACTTTCGAGGGCCATTATCATAGGTTGGTAAACATCGGGTAGCCCTGCCAACAATATGGTACCTAGCCACTCGTCATCAACAAGAAATCCAATATTTCTTAGTTTATGGGCGGTCACCATTATTTTAGTAACGTAATCTTCGATGTTTTGACAGCCTTCCAATTTTGTAGTGATTAAATCTCTTAGTAAGCCCACACGTCTTGTCAAACCTTTATCGTCAAATGCTTTTGCGAGGTTGTCCCACACCTGCTTGGGTCCTGTTGCTTCTTGGATGTGTATGTAATTAATGGGATCAACTAATAATATCAATCTTGACTTCGCTTTTGTATTGAGTTTGACATCTTTTTCCGTGCCTTGAACGCATGCCCACATCTCTTCATGCTCCAAGTAGTTTTGGACGGCAAATTTCCATGTAGCATAGTTATCACGTCCCGTGAGCTTTTCAATTAGCATCATTGTACTATTCGACGACATTTTCTTTTCATAAATTAGCCGCCACTTCGGACCGGGCACGTGTTTTTAGGTTAGGTCACTGCACTTTTACTTTTATATTTTTGATTTTACTGTTTTGAAACGATAACTTGGGCCCTTAACCTGATGTTTATATAATGAAATAACGTTTTTATTGCGTGATAACACAAAACTCATTTAATGAAATATAAATTACAGTGTAAAACAACTTAGCACAAAACGAACAGAGCGGAAGTGAGAGTCATAGAAAATATATGTTTGGTGTTGCTAACATATTAAGTACTCTATAAAGGTTTATGGTTTCTCAAAATCTTACAACACCATGACATGACCATGACATGACCATGACATGACCATGACATGACCATGACATGACCATGACATGACCATGACATGACCATGACATGACCATGACATGACCATGACATGACCATGACATGACCATGACATGACCATGACATGACCATGACATGACCATGACATGACCATGACATGACCATGACATGACCATGACATGACCATGACATGACCATGACATGACCATGACATGACCATGACATGACCATGACATGACCATGACATGACCATGACATGACCATGACATGACCATGACATGACCATGACATGACCATGACATGACCATGACATGACCATGACATGACCATGACATGACCATGACATGACCATGACATGACCATGACATGACCATGACATGACCATGACATGACCATGACATGACCACGACATGACCATGACATGACCATGACATGACCATGACATGACCATGACATGACCATGACATGAACATGACATGACCATGACATGACCATGACATGACCATGACATGACCATGACATGACCATGACATGACCACGACATGACCATGACATGACCATGACATGACCATGACATGACCATGACATGACCATGACATGACCACGATGTGACCACGACATGACCATGACATGACCACGACTTGACCACGACATGACCACGACATGACCACGACATGACCATGACATGACCATGACATGACCATGACATGACCATGACACGACCATGACATAACCACAACATGACAACGACATGACCATGACATGACCATGACATGACCATGACATGACCATGACATGACCACGATATGACCACGACATGACCATATGACGCTGACGCCGACGCCGATGCTGACGCTGACACCGACGCCGATGCTGACGCCGACGCCGACGCCAACGACGACGCCGATGCCAACGACGACGTCGACGCCGACGCCGACTCCGACGCCGAGTCTGAATCTGAGTCTTAGCCTGAATCTGAGTATGAGTAAGAGTCTGAATCTGAGCATGAGTCTAAGTCTGATTTTAAGTATGAGTCTAAGTCTGAATCTGTATCTGAGTCTGAGTTTGAGTCTGAGTCTGAGTCTGAATATAAGGCTGAGTCTGAATCTTATTTTGATTCTAAGTCTGAGTCTGAGTCTGAGTCTGAATCTGAATCTGAGTCTCTGAGTCTGACTCTTTGAGTCTGAGTCTCTGAGTCTGAGACACTGAGTCTGAGTCTCTGAGTCTGAGTCTCTGAGTGTGAGTCTCTGAGTCTGAGTCTCTGAGTCTGAGTCTAACTAGATATGTAAGAAGGTAATAAGTAAATGTCATGTTTAGTCTTAAGAAAAAGTAAATTTTAGTTTTTTTTTCTTTTTATAAAAGCCCGTAGATAAAGTAGGAGAATTTTAACATAAGCTTATTATATAATTGATATATATTTTTTAGTCGGTTATAAATCATACATTCTACCAAGAAGTGGTGTGCATTATTTTACGTTACCACCCCGCCTCACCTCAACATGACCACGATGTGACCATGACATGACCATGATATGACCATGACATGACCACGACATTACCACGACGTGACCATGACATGACCACGTCATGACCACGACATGACCATGACATGACATGACGTGACCATGACATGACCACGATGTGACCACGACATGACCATGACATGACGACATGACCACGACATGACCACGACATGACCGTGACATGACCATGAGATGACCATGACGTGACCATGACATGACCATGACGTGACTATGACATGACCATGTCATAGTAGTCTTGAACAATTACTCTCCAATGAAACTTTGAAAAAAAATGACTGGAGATTTAATAAATCGTCAGAGGTGAGCTACTCCTTTGGAGTCATAAAGGATGTGGATTTGGATTTATCTGAAGAAGACATAATGAAAAATATAACAAGCCCTGAGTGTTCAGATCTTATTTCTTTGAAAAGACTTAACCGGCGTAATAAAAATAGTAAAACTGCTGGAGATAGATGGATTCCGTCAGAATCAGTCCGCCTGTGTTTCAAAGGCAGCTGCTTGCCTCCGTTTGTGTATGTACATGGCGTGAGGGTCTTGATAGAACCATACGTGTACCCTGTGACACAATGTTTTCTTTGTTGGAAATTGGGGCATACAGTAAGAACATGCACAGTAAAGAAAGAGGTATGTCCAAAGTGTAGTGGTGACCATGCAAACTGCAATACTAAGATTTTCAAATGCACAAACTGCTATGGTAATCACATGGCTATGGCGAGGACTTGCCCCGCGTATCTAAAAGAAAAATCAATCAGAGATATTATGGCGGAACACAATTACGCTTACAGTAAGGCAGCACAAATATACGCATCGTCTCCTGTTATTGAACCGACTGAAGTGAAAAGAAATCACCTAGCCAAAACTTGTATTGTTGCTTCGACAACAGGTTTGGATAGCAATAATCAACACGAATGCTACATGCCTGGTTTATCGGATAATGCATCGGACGCGCAATCCGAAAAAAGTGTTATTTTACCCTCAACAACGCCGAAGAAAAAAATAAAGAAATGGTCACAGAAAAAAGTTTCTAATGATACAACAGCATGGGACCTCCCCTGTTCTTTAGAAGAAAAGCTTGAAAGCGAAGTTAACGAAGAAAGTAAGAGCGAGGAAAAAAAACTAGAAAAAACAACTTTAAGTGAGCTATTACGCAGAATTAAGGAAGTAATATTTAGGAAAAATTACGATATTCAATCTAAGGTAAAGAGTGTTATTAAGTTGTGCGTTGAGTGGATCATAATAGTGGCGGTGGATAAACTTTCAGACTGGCCTATGGCAATATTAGTCAATGGATTAATTAACTGTAATGGATAGTAAAAAGTTAATTAAACTGAATATTGTACAGTGGAATGCCCAAAGTATTAGACCGAAACTAGCATCTTTTCAACCATTATTGATACAACAAAAAGTTCACATTGCAGCTATAAATGAAACGTGGTTGGAACCGGACAGCTCTTTCAAAGTAAGTCAATACAATGTTTACCGCGCAGACCGTAGTGACTCATGGGGGGGCGTGGCCCTTATTATGCATAGATCTATTAAGTGTCAAGTCGTACCGTTACAACTATCTAATCCTAACATTGAATTGATTTGTGTCAAAGTAACTAATTGTAAATTAATAGATAACGTTATTGCTTTGTATTGTTCCCAATCTACAAAAACCAATCACAGCGATTGGCAGCAACTGTTTTCTATATTTAAAAGGCGATGCCTTATATTAGGAGATTTTAACGCTCATCATACCACGTGGTCGTATAAAACAGAGCGCAGGGGCTCTGCAATATTTGACTCCCTACTGGGTAGCAATTACGTAGTACTTAACGATGGCCGCGATACGCGCATCAAACTAGTTAATGGAAAGCTACAAAAATCATCGCCAGATCTATCTTTAATCACTTCTGATATCGCACTGGATTTTGATTGGACTACTTTGCAGGAAACTCTAGGTAGTGACCATCTTTTTATAAAAATAGCCTCTAGTTATTCTCCATCTCAAAAACCTATTATTAAAAGAAACTTTAAGGCAGCTGATTGGAGTAGCTACACCAAATGCCTTGATGACGCATTTAGCGTCATTAACGTAATACCTGAAGAGAATCAAAGTTGTTATGATTTTTTTTTGAATAGTTTATATCATGCTGCTGACATTCACATTCCGTTTAAAAGAATAAATCAAAACCTTGAGTCTAATTTTAGAGCCAAATCTTACTGGAACAGTCAACTGTCAGAAGCGGTAGCTAAACGTAGATTGTCGTTAGCAGAGTTTAGAAGAAACCCTATCCCTGACAATTATGATATACTAAATAAAAATATTAGTGAAGCTCAAAAGTTGATCCGCCAAGCTAGAAGTAACGATTGGTATAACATCTGTTCATCAGTCAATGAAAAAACTACATCATCAGAAATGTGGCAACGTTTGAGGTGGGTGAAAGGCTATAAATATAATCCCCACTACATTAGCAATTCACAAGCGTCCAATTTACTTAGTAGTCTGGCCCCAGACTATGTATTCCCTGAACAGCCAACTTTCTTCAATTCGAATGCACAATTAGAGATTGAAATCTCCATGCAGGAGCTAGATGCGTGTATCAAAACGAAGGATACATCTCCTGGATGTGATGGTGTTTCATATTCTATGATAAAGTACTTACCTGATAATGCTAAGAATTTTCTTCTTCTTTTATATAATCGGTTCTTATCTGATGGGTTTGTACCTAGACAATGGCGGCAAGTAGGCATAGTAGCTATTCAAAAACCAGGACGAGATCCAAACGAAATCTCCTCTTTACGACCGATCGCTTTAATGTCGTGTATATGTAAAACTTTTCATTCAATCATAAGTAAGCGTTTAGAGTGGTATTTAGAACATAATAAAATGTTTTCCACGAACACAATTGGATTTAGAAAATCTATGTCATGTTCCGATAATTTAAGTTTATTGGTGAGTAATATCCAGATGGGATTTTCAGAGTCTAAATCAACTATAAGTTGTTTTTTAGATGTAAATAATGCATACAATAATATCGACATAAAGGCTTTGGTATCCATCTTGAATAATATTAAAGTAAGCCCCAAGATATGTCTCTATTTATGGAATTTTTTAAAAGAACGAAATTTAAAAATTAATATAGGCGACAACTGTATTACTAGAAGTACTGGTATGGGTTTAGCACAAGGAGATCCACTCTCTCCGCTCCTGTTTAATATCGCAACAATGGATATCTGTACACTATTAAAAAATGAAGTGTATATATCGCAATACGCAGATGATTTTGTTGTTTCTACACAATGTAAAAATATAAGACAGGGAGGTCAATATTTAGAATCTTCTCTTAAATTATTATCTTCACTATTAGCCAATTTAGGGTTAGAAATTTCACCTCATAAAAGTAAAGTGTGCATATTCAAACAGGGATACAAAACTGATATTATCGATATCAAGATAAACAATATTAGTTTAGAGTTGGTAAACTATTTTAAATATTTAGGATTATGGGTGGATCGAGGACTTCGATGGGCAAAACATATCACAGAATTACGACAAAAATGTCTTAAATTTATAAATATATTCAAGGTATTAGTTGGTTCAAGTTGGGGCGTGCACCCTATACATATGAGACAGCTATATATAGCTATTGTTCGCAGTCGCCTGGATTACGGTAGCTTTTTATATGATACGTCATGCCGCACCAAGCTTGCTACGTTGGATACATTACAAAATCAGTTTTTGAGACTAATAGGAGGATTCATTAAAAGTACCCCTATTCATGTTATGGAATCAGAACTCTGTATACCACCATTATTTGTACGTAGACAATACCTGGCAGGTAAATATTGGCTAAAGGCTAAATCCTTAAAAGATAGTGATATTATAAGTAGGCTGGAAGAGCTGTCTAGTTCAATGCACTTGCCTTTTTGGAGGAAAAAAAAGAATCCGCTTCTAGTATCTACTCATAATAGCCTAAAATACAATAGTATTTACTGTAGCAAACAATTAGAAATGTTTAGCTTAAAAACTTGGGTCAGTAATATTAAATTAAACGACGTTTTGGAACCTGAAATAGAAATTATCGACAAGCCTAAACGACGTTATAACTCATGTGAACTTAAAATTAAGTGTATATCATATTTACGCGCGAAGTATGGCGGATATTATAAGCTTTTTTCGGATGGTTCTATGACAAAAGATGGAAGAGGAGCCGCTTTCTTGGATGCAGAGAACGGTAACTTCACTAAAGTTTCAATAAGGACAAAAATTAATATTATGAATGTTGAACTTGTTGCGTTAACAGAGGCTTTATCATATGTAGAAAGTTTAAACTATAACAAATTTGTAATTCTTACTGACTCCAAGAGTGCCATACTCCATCTTGCCCGTTGTGTCAGTGGCTCTAACTTTAGAGGCATTCCAATAGCATATAGTTTAATCGAAGGCTTAATGAAATTGAGAAGTATGAATAAAATAATTAAAATTCAATGGATACCTTCACATGTCGGCCTATTGGAAAACGAAGAAGTGGATCGACTTGCCAAGGAAGCTGTTGATGACGGAGTGAGAAT